>JBAIZZ010000075.1:27321-60249 GCA_037355905.1 Heliconius aoede | reverse complement strand
CGAATGGAGCGTAGCTGTTTTGTAAAGGATATGATGAAATTCTTTTTTTTTTTTATTTTGTTTATATGGAGCAATTTTTCGATATCATTTGTGGACAGATTGTGAATTTTGTTTTTTGTTGGTGTGTTTGTATAGTCTTTAGTAATGGCTCGTCATGGCTTAACTGAACAAAATGATCGCTTGAGTGTTCCGATTTTTCCGTGAAACTTATATGACATTACAGACCGATAGACATTTATTAAGGTACGGAACCCTAAAAAAGGATCCACAGTCTCACATAAGTTTCATTTCTAATTAAAGTAATAACGGTTATGAGATATAGTCGTGTGGGGGCGATGTCGTGACTTACACACGTTTGATATTTGATTACTCTCGTAATATGCGAGTGGGATTGTTTCGTTTCACATCCTTTTACTCTTTTTGGTCTAGTGGTTGAGTTTTATTGAAATAATAGCGTAACGTAGATTCGATTACCAATTCAGGGGGAGCTTGTGTTGATTTAAATATATAAGACTCCTCTCCCTTTAAACCCGAACCCGAACTTAGTGTTAAGACACTCCGTCCCCCATTTTCCGTTGAATTGGTCCGAAGATTTTGGCCACGCTTTGCCCCGATACAAGAGCGAAGAGATGAAAATATATATATTATTTTTTCTTCAAAAGGCTAATGGATAGACTAAACTTACATAAGAAAATAAAATTTAAATATATTTATTTCACAAAGTTGGACTTATCTCTATGAGAGATCTCTTCCAGCCAACCCGTGGAAGTTGATGAGTTACAAGTAGCGGATGAGAGCGTAGTACAATTAAGTTATTACTTTAAAACGTTTATTTAATTAATCACGAAACAAAAGGTATACACTGATTATATTATAACATAATTAAAATAGATAAATATTTTAAATTATACATATATACATATAATTATATGATAAATAAATATATTATTAAAAAAATACATAGACATATGAGATGAAAATGTGGAAGTTAGATGGGATTTAAAGGAAATTATAGATGTACTTTTCTGGATAGATTTAGGAAGTTGGTTCCGTAGGGATGCGGCATAAACAGAAAAGGATTTTTGGAGGAATTTGGTGTTACTCATTGGTATGTCAAGTGTCGGTCAAATATACATTTATTTAAACATTTCTTTGCTTCTAGGGGATCGAATCCACAACCAGTCGCGTTTACAATCACATACTTATGTCCCTGAGCCACGACTGGCCTTAACTTAAGCATTTAAATATTTTTAACCTGCTACTAAGCTTAATATCAATAATATTACTAAGTTAATTAAATAACATATATAGACCGTCGTGGCGCAGGAGCAGATGTGACTGTAACGCGACGATTTTGGGTTCGATCTCCATTCAAGATAATGAATTAATATTTATTAATATTTTCATTTCGATCGCTCTGTCACTAAGGCAAAAGCCCGGCGTTGAGTTCCGTCACATAACACGTAGTGCCTCAAAAAGTTCGTCGGAAAGTGAATAACTGAGTGTCTTAGTCTAGGAGACTACGTTTCCTCTGCCTACCTCACTGTGTGCAGAATACCTTACTGATTATAACATGTACCTATATACCATATAAGTAGTTATGTGTGTAACATAACTAGATTTATATAAAACTAGTTATGTTTTTCACATGTCGTCCGTCGGTCCTGTTTCCAAGTTGGCGCCGTCAGAGAAACTCGATGGTCCAATAATTCCTGGCCGTGGCCTACAGTGTACAGCATTCCGCGTCGAGATCTCTATTATGTGGAGAAAACACCTGTTTTTAGAGATCGTTTTTATTATTGTGTGGTTGATGCGTGTTAGAAACACATGACTTATTGTTAAGACACTCCTTTGCCATTAAGACTGAGGTGAAGAACGGAAGATTATTAAAAATTTAACAAAAAAATAAAAAAATAAAATAATTGAATAAAAAGGGTTGTTGGGAGGAAAATGAAAAGAGTGAAGAGAAGGAAGAGAGAAACCACTTTCTCGGACCATTCTAAGAAATTGGTGGACGCGTGGACGGTTTCCAAGAGGCGAGAGGGCTTACATCCCGCTAGGTACAATTTCTTGTTTTCAAAAAAAACTATACGGAACATATCAAAATAAAAATACAACAAACATATCTACTCACATTCAGTTTAATCGGCCTTAACTCTTTAAGTAATGTTTTCATTACCTATATACGGATTATGGTAAGAATTTTATATAATAATATCAACTTTTTTACTGAACCCTAATTGAACATTTATCAAAGAAGCCAGATTGGCTATTTGAGAACATCGCGGTGCGCGGTTGTGGGTTCGATTCACACTCGATTAAATGAAATATTTCATATTTTTGTTTCTTCATCCTGGCGTCGAAGCAAAGCGCAGTGTTGAGTTTCGCCACTCAAAACATAATGCCTCTAGAAAATGGGGAACGGAGTGCTTACTCTAGGTTTAATAGTGCCCTCTGCCTACACTGCTAAGTGCGGGATACAGCGTGAAGTTAAAAATAAGTGAAAAAATCGGTCGTATCATTGCGGGCATGTATTTTATATATAATGAACTACAAATATAAGTGAAAAAAAAATATTATATGGATTGTGCCTTTTATTTTTTATAGTATTGCCAAAATTCAAAATTGTAAAACCTCTGGAAGTACCTTAAAAGTTTTGATGGCGATGTAGCTTAGAACGATGAGCGATGCAGCTTAGAATGTCTCTAAGCAATCTTGAGAAAAATAGTATTGACATGGCAATAAACTAACAATAAACATCAAAGATACACCATCTCTTTCATAAAAAATGTTAGAATACCTTAGGCCCAACAATTGGCTCAAAATCAAATCAAATCCAAAATGGTTATTTAATAATAATATTAGTACAAAAATGCTATAGAACATATAAGTAAAAATTTCTTTGTGGCTTTGTCGACGGATCATGTGTGATTTCGATAGAAGGCACATCAAAGTGTGAGGATTTTCATGTTTCTACTGCGCTCCATCCAAGTGCTGGCTATTATAATCGATATATAAACATACAAGCGGTAAAGAGAATACAGGTTCGTATTGGTTTTGTTCTGTGAAATATCTACTAATTTTCAGTATTACAGCTTTTTCCTGTGTTTCTATTCTAAGTTCCCACTTCGTTCTAAATTTCATAGCTGTAGGTTCACAGGAGATGATTTTTGTGCATGCTAATCTCAATCGCTATGACTGCAATCATGACAGGATGTGGATTCGATTCCCATTCGAAGAAATAAAATATTTGATATTTTCATTTCTCCGCTCTGGTATCGTGGCAAAGCGCGGCGTTAAATTCACCAGAATGAGATGAAATGTGCAGAACAGAGTGTCATAACACTTGGCTTTCTCTGTCTACCCTGTTAAATGCGACATACAGCTTGAAGCTAAAAAAATAATCTTGTAGTTAAGGCAGACGAAGTCACGAGCAAGTGGCATCTTCTAAAGACCAATTCATTTTAGCAGAAACTTTCAATTTCACTTCTAACCATCATAAAATATATAAATAATACATTCTTAATACATCTATATAAATAACGTTATTTACAACTACTCTCGCGCAACATCTGCCGTCGAGCGCCGCACGTGTGATAATGACCGATATTTTGACATGACTGACTACTAATAATAAAATAGTTTTTATTTCTCAGTAAAAAATACGTAATGTGTTTACTAATGTGACCTAAAATGTTATTTTAGTATGTCATTTATCGAGTAGGCAGTCGATTTAATATGATTTTAAAAACTTTGTCGTCATTGATTCGATTCTAAGTGCGGTTATTTCTTTGTAACAAAAGGGCTTAATCGTGTAACTGTACACGCGGTGAATTTCCACTCATGGGAATGATTTTTTTTCAATTCCTCTCTCTGGACAAGACAAAATGCGGCGTTGAGTCCCGCCGATGGAGTTGAAAATCTGCCTGGAAAATAGGGATGGAGGATCTTAGAGCTAGATTCCATCTGCCTTTCCTTCGTTTTAACTAAAAATCTACCGTAAAAACTAATTTGAATGTAATAATCACGTACAAAAACTTAACAAATGAGTAAAATATTTTAATTTCACCATCCTATCAAGTTGTCATCTCTCGTTCGCGTGCTTGGCGGCCGTCCAGAGAAAATAATAATTTGTAATATTGGTACAGTTAATATTCCACGTTTTACTGCGCCTGGAAATGTTTTTCTTGATTTTGCAAATGCCTTCGTGGTTCATGGGCGTGGGGGAGGCCGTGCCCACCCCAGAATAATCTGGTGCCCACCACAGATTTTCTTCTAACATGAAATCCAGCTTGAAAAATATAAAAAAAAACAATACAACAAGGAAGAGTTCAAGGAAGAGGAAAATCTTAAAACGAGCATGAACAGTAGTACAAGCTTTATTAAAATTAGGTTTCTATTAAAAAATCTAATTATTTCAAGAGGAATGTTGATATGTAAAGTCGGTCTATGCCTACTAATATAGAAAAAAGATTGAGAATATCAAAGATTTGTAAAATGACGTCGTAAAAGTAATTATTTTTAGGACTCAGTTGTAGTTTTTAGGGCTCCTGAACCTAAAAATAAAATATATAGGATAGATGTTCGAGACGGTTGTGATAGCAAAAACCATCTTATTCTGCCTTTTATAGGCCCAAGCGACCTCATAAATCTTGCAGTTCTAATATTGACGATACCAAAATTTATGGCCAGTGTTTAAGCTTTGGACATATAAATTGAAACCCGAGTCCGACCGAGTAGGTTATTACTTAAAGAAAAAGTACAGTAAAATTGGAGAATATTTATGGTTTTTTATTTAAGTTTTGTGTATATTTACTTATGTTTTTCTTCTCTCTTATGTTTTTTAGCTTCACGCTAGGGAATATGCGAGAAAATAAAAATGTAGTGTAGAAAGACTTTTTCTCCACTTTTAGGCACATTGTATATTGAGTAGTGGATCTTAACATGATATCATAATGAAGAAATGAAAATAATTCAGGTCTTGACCCAAACCCCTCATACAACTAAGCAATAATATAAAAGAAAAAAAATAATATTTTCACTAACGACAATATATTGAGTGACAGGACTCAAAGTGATAATCGCACCCACAACCGTCACGTATACAGACAGACAATTCACAAACGTGTATAATGCACATATTCCGTATATGTGTGTACGTACGCAACCAAAATACTCGCGAACTAAACGTACAAAGCGCTACTCTCGTAATCTCATTTCGGCGCGTGCCAACTTGCAAAACAGTTGTAACATGGTTGGTTTAAGCCTCGCAAAATGAACTGCAGGGGCATTCATGTTTTGATGGAAATTTTAAATGATCGCTTCACGCTTTATCCCGCACATAGCAGGATAGATAATGGAAACCGAGTGTCGTAATTAGGATAAAAAGGTACACTCAATGTTCGAGATATTGCGTGTTATGTAACTCAACGCCGGGCTTAAATTTAAATTATGCATCGATTGTGGGTTCAATTCCCATTCGAGGGAATGATTTGTTTACCATTCCTAGCATAGGGTTAGTCTTCTCAAGCAAAATCCGACGTTGGGTTTCGAAAATAGGATAGAGCGTGAATTTGTCTGTTTATTCCAAAAATTTAAGTTATTAAATTTAATTACAAAGGTTCATCTGACATTCTACATCACTCCACAATCTGTGTCCGCGCACACTTAAATGAGCAAAAGAGGTAACGATGCCAAGCCTTTTTAATTTTGAACCACTGTTTGTATTTACTTTATCTTTAATTTTTTTATTTTTGTTGATTACTAGAGAACCAACGTGGCTTCGCCAGTATGAACTTGTTGTTATATAATAGCCAAATTATACAGAATCTTTACATAAATGTGTTCATCTGATGTATAAGCTATATATCAGTAAAGTTTCATGTAAATCCGTTCAGGAGTTTTTGCGTGAAAGTCGAACAAGCATCTACCCTCAAAATAAGTGGAATAAACATTTATAATTTGAGTAGGACGTAAATGAACTAGTACATTTAGACGATAGTCGTGGATTCGACGCCCATTATCGATAAAAGATTGCCCACGGTTTGATTCTCACTCGGGGCAATTATATATTTCATATTTTTATTCCCGCGCTCCGGTAACAAGGCTAAGCGAGATGTGAAAATTGCCCAAATTTTGTATAAATCGAATCCACACCCATCAAGTCAGTCTGGCAAAATGAAGTCAATGGACCCACAAATAATAATACCAATAAAACAAATAGCAATTAAAACACCCCACTGACAAATTAAGCAAATGATTATAAAGTATTATTCATGTTATTTAATATTTTATTATATTCACCACCCCAGGTAGGCAAAAAGACTTCCGTTTCTTCCTTTTCACCTAGATTCGAGATATTAACCGTCGTCTGGTGGAACTCAACGCCGCCTTTTAGTAGAAAGTAAGATTATTGACGGAATCCAATGACGTACGCTCTTTATCGTACTATATAACATATAATATAAACGTTCCCCTGTGCGGGGATCAAACCCTCGACTATGACGTGACCAGTCTGTTATTTCCGACTGTGCCACGATAGCGTCTTTATAAATAATTTAACTACTCAATATGTGGGGTAAAGTCGTTTCCTTTATTTTGATTGTCGGTTAAACGCAAATATTTTTGGATTTCCTGAAACTAACTTTAGAATTATATGGTTACGACTACTGGCTACTTTAACGCTTCAGTATATTGTAAGATATTTGAATGAAAAACAGAAATTATTTGTATATTCTGTTATTTAGGTATCATTTCAGGTTATCGTAGTGTGGCCCAATTGAATTCCTTTTGTTTCCTATTTCTGGTAAGACAAAGTCGGACACCCGACTTTGTCTCGAATTCAGGTAAACAGAAGGGAAGATGTGATTTCTTTACTATACATTCTCTCTGCCTACTACTCCGTTCAAACAAAATAGGATATGTAGCTTAGTTAAATAAAAAAGAGCGCGAGAAAAGACAAAAGAGAATAAAGGCGTCAGAGCACTTGGACTTGTTCTAAAAGGCGCAGGTTCAAATCTCAGTACAATGAAATTTATATATTTTCTGAAAAAAAGTATTTTTAAAAATAAATACTTTGCTAACTGTGGTATTGCACTTTAAAAATAATAAAATGAATATTCCCCATTTCATTCAGAATAACGATATCCGTCACAAATGAGTGACGGACATACATACAACACGACACGTGCTCCCCTGGTGGGGCTGGGGCGAGGGCGACGTCGATTATGGCCTAATACACCTCCGCCTACAATATGAGAACTTCCTATTAGTTTTGTTGTTTTTTTTGTTGACATCTGGATTGCTATTGGGGTATGAAATTTGGTAAATATTCATATTATGTATTTATTATTAGTATTAAATTAGCAGGGTAGGACACCTAGTGCTAAGACACTCCGTTCTTTCCATCTTTATACTTTCCGTCCAATTTTCGAGATATTGAGATAGCACTATGATCTGACTGTCACACTATAAGTGATGTCTCAAAAGCTCAAGTTCAATAAAGTATCTTAACACAAGGTACAGCGGCGTCGTGAAACTACAGATAAAAAAATATTCTTAAACTGTGTTGACATTTGAAAAAGACCATTACTTTAGGAAATAATGGGTACATTAGCGATCTGTATTTAAAATAATAGATCGTTCTATTTGTGGAACTGCGGGCTTCCTGTTTTGTAGGGGGCGACTTAAATGTAAAGCACTAGCACTAGCGATCCGCTTGGCGTTGCTTTTGAATTTTTTTGAAAATTTGTCATATTAAATTATTATTTTATTTTTACTTCTTTCCAGAATTCGATGGAAATTAGGGAGTGGACTGTCTTAACACTAGGTTCCCTTTGTCGTGATAAGACGTGAAACTAAAAAAAACTTCTTAAACCAGTAACACTACGTTTTTGGCATACCTAGACTCGACTTTATGTCGGATTATCTGTACATCCCATCCAGAGACCTTCTGTAAAAAGGGCGAGCTAATCTGATGCAGTCTCCCTACCCCTTACTCTTCTACGTGCATTTATTGTGTCTTTTTTATGATAGATGAATTTGTAAATTTTGTGTATGTGAAGTAGAAGTTGAATGAAGATGAAGGGGCATCGGGGGTGGTGATATTTGTGCTGTCCTGGTGCGCCTGTTGTGGATTGTGTTTGTGAGGATTGTATAACTATTATGTTCATCTATATAAATGAATCTTTAAATTCTCTTTTGTCATTACCACACCAAAGGAAAAGAAAGATATAGATATTAAAAAAAAACATGCCAACTTAAAAAAAATCTATTTCCTGTATATTTCTATAAGCCTTTCATTGCCATATGGCCTATTCACTTACCCTTGGGGTCCAATCGTGGGGTATCTAATTTCAGCACGAGCTAATAATAAATTATAATAAAGCTAATTATTTACTATTTATCATAGTCCAGGTGTGAATCGAAATTGTATTTTATAAATTAGAAAATATTTATATTGCTATAGATAAATATGTATATTTACAAATATTTATTTTTCTTTAGCTTTAAGTCGGTATCCTGCATATGCTGCATAGCAGAGTAGGCTGAGGGACCTGTGAACCTTCGTTCCCATAAAGACGCGACCGTTCGATACTTTCCGCTGAATTCCATATTGAGTCAAGTCAAGAGTCAAGAAACTCCCATTTTTTATATATTTGAAATGATTTTTAAATGTCAAAATTCGCCCTAAATAAATATTGAAGTTACAAGCATCGTCAAAAGTTAAACATCCCACGGTGCCGTGACAGTCTGTTAAATAAATTACAATAAAGAATCTAATTATCTACAATTTATCAAGGTCCAGGTGTTGTTTCATATAAAATAGGGTAACTAATGTTCAATTTGCTGATTTGTGTTGTCGAACGTGGCCATAATATGTTTCATATATTTTTTATAGTTATTTCTCTGTGTTTGGAATTGTTAACATTTTGTAATTCGATAGCTATGTTATGGGTTCAAATACAACAACAGGATATGTGTGACTGTTAACACGTAGGTTGTGGGTTCGACATCCATTCAAAGGTCCATAAATCCATTCAACTCAGAAAAAAGCGTAAAACTGTTTTTTCATAAATGTGCTTCATGAAATAGAATATTTGATGTGCCTATATAAAAATATAAACCATGTAAGAATTTTTAAGGCAATAGAGTAAGTAATAATAAATAATAAAATCTTTATTTTATTATATTATTGTGGCCGTCGTAGCGCAATGGCACAAGGATGTGACTGTGAAAGCCACCAGAGCGGAGAAAAAATAAAAGATTAAATTCTTTGAGCGGGTATCGAACCCACAACCGTCGCGTGAACATACACTGATTCGCTCTCCATGTGTTATTTTAAATTATCGATCACTTCTACCCTTGCTGACTCTAATATGCTTTTTTCCGCGTAACATCTGGTTGCGTAACAACGTACTTACATTTTTTATGGATTTTGTGGCGCACCAGGTAACTTGATCAGTTTTAAAGATTTTGGATAAGTACATTTTGACATAAAACATTTTTTGTTTGATTTCGTTTCCAACTTAACTCCGTATACCGCACGTAGCTGGGAACATGTTCTCATTAAGACAACCGTTCGCCACTTTCCACCGTATTCCGTGTCTGTGTCTCTCTTCGGGCCATCTTTAAACTCTTTTTCTTCCTCTGTTAACATTTCTTCCTCTTCACTCTGCTTTTATGTGGTGAAACTCAACGCCGCGCTTTTGCCTCGATACCAGAGCGAAGAAAGGAAAATATTGATATAAATAAATTTTTAATTTTCTAAAATGGGGATCGAACCCTCAATCTGTCCCAGCTACGGGCGTACGAAATAATAATAAGTAATAGATTTTCTTAAGTTATTTGACAAGATGATAACTATATCCTACTTATAAGTAGCTAACTAAAGCGTGTCTCTCACTCATTTATCACGAGGACTGTAAATCTTTAATAGATTAGACGGGTTATATGAAACGTACGTAATGGTTTCCATTTCGTTAATTTTATGGCTTTATATTATAGAAAATGGTACCATTGAGTTGTGTTGAGGCCTGTGTAGAGTATAGCTGAATTTAACGGTTGCCGGTTCGAATCTCACAAATATGAGCATTTTTTTAACGTCACGCACCTCTGCGATAACAATATAATGTTCAAGGTTTTGTTGGTCGCGCTGCATTAGAGTAGGAAATAAAAATCTATACCTATATATAATACAAGTTATCTCATCGTTGTCTGTACATAGAAGATAAATGAATATAACTATTATTGGGGACGTTCATAGCATAAGAAGAAAGGAGAAAACTCAAAAGTATTTTTAATTATATCTGATTGTCCGTGCAGTGTGTGCAGGCTATTCTCAGAAACGGCTTAACCGATTTAATGCCGTTTCCATTGCCACTATTTTATTTT
Source organism: Heliconius aoede (assembly GCA_037355905.1). NCBI lineage: Eukaryota > Metazoa > Arthropoda > Insecta > Lepidoptera > Nymphalidae > Heliconius > Heliconius aoede. The sequence continues at coordinate 49,857 of JBAIZZ010000075.1, read as the reverse complement.
ATTGTTAGTTTAGTAATTAAGTGTTAGTTTTTATTAAATAGGTAAATTAATAAAAAAATGATTTAAATATGGCAATATAATCAAAAAATTGTTTTTTTTTAATTGACTGTAACTTTATTGTTCAATATATGGATATTGTCTTTAAAATGTGAATGTTAAAGGAAACGAAACGAAAGTATTCTAACCATCTTTATTACATACATTTGAGACCGTCATGGCACAGTAGCGCGTGTATGACTGAATACGTGAGGGTCGATTCTCACTTAACGCGGACATTACATCCCTCATATATGTTGTAGGGTAGGCGAGGAAACCTTGTATTAAGAAATTTTCTTCATTACTCTCCTGCGGCAAGTGTTTGAAACATTATGTGTTAAGTAGTAGAAGTCAACGCTGCGAATAATTCATTCTTTAGAATGGGAATCGATCTCATAGGGAACAATATATTATTTATATTATATAAAAAAAACATACACACACACACACACACAAAAATAAGTGACATTATTAATTTTCAAGAGACATTTCAATTTAAGACCCAACGTTAATTTCAAAGCGCTACTAAAGCAAGGGATGGCATGTCTCACAAGATGTCGGGACAAGTGAACACCACTTTACTATAACGACGTTCTTGCTCTTAAAGACGACTGTTTTTTAGTCTTAATACTTACTAGCTTTAGCTGCTAACTTATTTCCTATTATTTTAATTATTTTCACGCTATAGATAAGGCAGGTAGAGGGAGCTTAGTGCGAGGACACTCTGTTCTCCACGCACCGCCCTATTTACGACACATTGTAAGTCGAATGATGGAACTCTACGTCATACATTATTGCATTGGAGGAAAATTATGAAAGATATCAATTCGACTGTATATTCCTTAATAAATCAATTTCACGCTGTATCCCGCACACAGCAGGATAGGTGGAGGGAACCTGGTGTTAATACAATCCGTTTGCTACTTTTTTTGCCGAATTCTAGAGGCATGCTTATTAATATATTAATTGAACTACAATATTCGATCTCTCTATTATTCTACTTCACATGATTTTTTTCGATCCAAAGATAAATTTGACTTATCTTGTTATGCTTCTCTAACAAACAAATAGAAAGTAAAAACAATACTATTGTAATAAATGAACAGATCTTTGTATGGCAGCGAAAGTTATTTCAAATGATTGTAATTTAAAGCTCATTAAGGTGCTCAGGTGAGTGCTTTCTAAAACCTAAAGTATTGAGAAGCTACAAAATTGTATGTAAAAACGACATAGGATTTTCTATACAAAATTCTTCAATTACTGTGGAAAATTCAATTACTGTGCAAAATCATTTAGAAAATTGGAAGCAACGGCGTTGAATTCCGCCGCCGGATTCTTCCGCTTCCAGATGCAGGTGCTTGTTTTTAAGTTCACCACGGTCACAACTTTGTAAATCCAACCAACTACATGGTTGATATAAACCTCCCTCAAGGACCTCTGCGTTGAATCTAGAGTAAGCTGTATTAAAAAATAGAAATTTATATTTTATTTCATTTTTCAAATTTATTTTACATTTTTTCTTTCTTTCGGGAAAAATGTCGGAAAAATAGTAAAACTACTCGCTGGAGAACAACGTGTATTAAATTTAAAACTTCAAAACACGCCTTCAAATATTGAATATTTTATATCGTCCTGAAGTCTTTGCAACGGAGTTTGTGGACACGCTGCAAAATTACAAACACAAAGTAGTACTAGACGCTAATGAGAACCTGTTACTTAACTCTTCGCCGCCGGCTTTCTTTTATGTGTTTATCTTGTACTATTTACAATACCCTACGTGAGTGACTATAAACGCGACATATGTTGGGTTCGATTCCTTACTTTTTATATTTTCTTAAGCTAGAAGAAATGAAATATTTCATGTTTTAATGTATTAACTCCAGAATTGTATAGAAAAATATAATCGGAAGTACTTATCTTAATGAGAACGAGTGTATTAACACTCCTTTCCCTCTGCCTTAACCGGTATGTGCGGGATGCAACGTGAAGTTAAAAAAAAGAAACCAGTAATAATAGTTATAGTCTGTGTATTCTCTTCTACGAATAACTTTGCAAGGCAGATGTTCAGAAGCTGAGGTACCAAGTTCGCAGCTCAGCATAAATCTGAAGCACTAGACTATTGTCTACTTTGGAAATTATAATAGTTGGATCTCTAGACTTAATTAAATAACTTTTTGAACTTAAAATTTGTTAGGAAGCTTATTTGTTGGGGACAATCACTAAGTAAAGTACGTTCGTTTGTAGTGGTACTGGTGGACGCTTGTAATTTTGATTGCGTGGACGTAAAATTGAATCTAAGTACTATTTTTTTAGCTGCATTCTCTATTTACGCTGTATCCCGCACATAATAGGGTAGGTAACGGGAACCTGGGAATCTAGTTTTCGTTTCCATTAACACACTTCTGTTCTCCACTTTCCGTCGAATTCTGTAGGTAGGCTGCGTTGCCTCGTTATTGGAATTAAAAATATATGAAAATATAAAACTCTTCATTTTTCGAGTAGGAATAAAACTCACAACCTACAGCGTCTATAATCACACGCTTGTATGGTACAAGCGTGTGATTATAGACGTATGGTACGCCACGACTATCCTCACAATGTTGTACAAATTGTACTATAATAAAAAAAAGCTTTTCTCACATTTTCCGTTTCGTTTAAAAATCAATTAAACACTTTCAAACACTTACGGCAACCGTACACAATAGGTGTAAAACAAAAGCCACCAAGTACGTTTCCCTCAAAACCTACACTGGCACGTCACACAAAAACCTATCGAACTAAAACCTCACGAGATCCCAGCAAGGCAAGTGCCACCGCTGTGCCACACGAGTGTAAACGACTAACTCTCCCGCAGTCAAGTTACTTTCAAAAGCTGGAGTAAAAAGCCGGCGCCCACTCGGTGTGGTGTCAGGTTTTGGTGCATAGACTAAGTGTGATTTTTTTAGTTTTTTTTTTTAGTTTTGATTAGGAAAACTTAAGTGAAAAATTGTAATTGGTCTGAATTATATCTATAATATAATAGAATATTATATTATTAAGCTGTTTCTTTTTTGAGTGGCTTATAAACAGAGTACAGAGGAAAATACTGGATATAGGATATTGAAATCTTACGTTGACATAGCCAGGGTGTAAGCAAAGTTGCGAGCGACGATAGTACTTCTACTATTAAAATATGTATGTATGTATATATGTAAGTACCTACTTAATATACGAGATTCTTATAAATAATCTTTTTTTTTAATATAATCCACAAAAACAAAAGCAATGAGCCCCGCCTCCGCCCCCGCCCGTGTCTGTATCCGCGTCCGCCTTTGTTGAAACAGGCTACGTGCCTGATGGTCGTCATTGTTCTTTTCAGGCCACGTCACATCACTGATGTTAGGTAAGCTTTGCTCTTGATAAGCCCAATTAAGGATTTTATAGCTCAGTCCTTAAAAGAATTTATTTTTGATAAGACTAGGTGAGGTCGACGATTGTAAACGCGACGGTAGTGGGTTCGATTCCCACTACTGTGTGGGTAATTAATTATTTTGTTTACCTCGCTCAGGTAACAAGACGAACGAATTCATCGTCCATTCAACACGGAATATCTCCGAAATCCGGGGACGGTGATCTTAATATTAGGCTAAAAAAAGAAATGTAAAAAGTACTATAGTTGGAAACGTACACACCATAGATGTTGATTTAATTTTAACTCAAGACAATGCTTACAATGGAAATAAATAACGTCTTGAGTTGTGAAACTCAACGTTGCGTTACTACAGCGAGGAAATGAAAATATTAAACATTTCCTTTCCTCAAGTGGGAATTGAACCCGCAACCTGCCTGCTTACAATCGCACGCTTGTGCCCCTGTACGTTAACTGCTTCCAAGTTAACAAAAGATCAAAATAAATATAAAGATTTCAGCTCACCACCATCCATGTCACTAGACGCTTCCATTTCCACCATGAATCTATAGCGCACAAAAAAAAAAAAGAAAAAATGTAAAGTAGGCAATTCGTATACGTTAAAAAGATAACCGGGGGCTAGGTGCAAAAACTCGGGGGTCCCCCGCCCCGGGTCGTTCCGCAAACTTAGAAATAACTTTTATGCCACTTCCTTTATTTGTTATATCCTTCTCGTTGAAGGTACTCTGGATTATTCAGATTTGTATTGTTTTAATATATTTTTTTATTCTCTCTTCTTTTTGGGTATTTTTTTTTCTGTAATTATTTTCTAGATAAAGTTGTTAGGAATATTTAGCATGTTTAGCATCCATTATGCTGAATAAGCGAAATATGGGAGCGGACCGTCTTAATACTAAGTTCCCTCTGTAGAAGTATCTGCCATCTCTCTGAAGTAGTATCTGCCAGTAAGTGCGATGGTTGTGGATTCGATTCTCACGGGGAATTAATTATCTTCATTCGGCGGCGGAGGCGGTCCTGGTTCAGACGTCAGTCTCTATTTCATTTAAATAAATTGCAATGTTTAAATATAAGTCATACTTTTCTTATTTGTACTGAACATTTTTGTTGAATAAATAATTATATAAAAGGCACAAATTACGAAGTAATAAATTAGTTTCGACAAGTGGGCGATAAATGGGTAACGGAGTGTCTGAACACAAAAGAATATACTACAATTTCATATTAAAATACAAAAATTTATGAATATTAGAGACTTCAAGTAAATTTGGAAATTATATTAAATTTGCAAATTTTCCTTCAAGAAATTTATATGCAAAATGCTCCTAAAATGTGGACCGTCTTGAATAGAATAGATATTAAAGCAGTAACTTCTAGTCTTTGTTGATTTGATGAAAGGCAATGTAAAATGGTCCATATCGTCACGGTGTTCATAAGTTTGAATCCCACGCAAAAAGTGATTGAGTTTCGTTTATATGAAATAATATTATGTATTCTTATTACTAAGTATTAAAAACCTCAGTTGTTTGATAATATGTTTTATAAAAAAAAAAAAAAATTGCATTTAGATTCCCGCGTGGAATCATGCACACATTGTATATATATACAAAGGTGTCAAAAATAAACCAGCGAGCAGGATTTGAATCCGCGCCTTTTGGTGGAACTAGGAACTGTTGCCAGAGCAAGGAAACGAAGACATTAAATATTTCATTTCCCCGAGTAGGAATCAAACCCACAACTTGTCGCACGTTTGTGTCCCTGATAATTTGAACCAATAACCACAACCATAGCGTTCAGTTGTCCATCCTTATCGGCGCCACAGATAAAAAATGCTATAAATATTTCGTAAATAATATACAAGCCTTTCATATTATAAATATAAAATAATACTTCAATTAAAATTAAAATCTTTTTACCATTCGTTATGGATAAAATGGTAAAAAGTTTTCAATTTTAATTGAATTATATACGCGTTATAATAAATAAAAAAGCAAATGAATATATGAGTATTTTTATGAATTTCATTTTTGTTCTTTTGAATATTCTCTTTGAGCAGCATATTATTATTCTTTGCGTAATTTAAAAAAAAGCAATTGCCAATTTTGCCGAACTTATTGCAAGGTTTCGAGAAAAAAAAAAGAATCCTCCGCGTTGATTACAAGAAAGGAGGTTATATTGGTATCAGTATAAGGCTTGAGTTTTTTGTTTTTTTTTTTTGTTCTTACGCTTCATCTGATATTACCTAATTTACATATTCAAATATGTGTTTTTTTTTATATAGATATTTAGTTAGACTTGACCGTATGTAGATAACTTGCTCGGCTTCTTACGCCGAAGTATGTGTAATACATTTTTTTTGTAAATACATTGTATGATATTAAAAATTTTAAAAAAATGTCTAATAAATAGAGTGATAATTATTTAATAATATAAGTTAATATAAAAAGCTTTCAAGCTTTACGTTTTATCTCTTATATAGCAGGGTAGGCAGAGGGAACTTCGGTGTCAAGACACTCCGTTCCCCACTTTCTGCCGAATTCTGGAGGCATTGCGTGTTGAGTGGAACTCAACGCCGCGCTTTGCCTCGACACCAGAGCGAAATATAAACGTAAAGAAATATTTCACTTCCTCGAGTGGGAATCGAACCCCAAAACCGTCGCGTTTACAGGCGGCATCCTTGTGCCACTGCGCAACGATGGCCTGACGGATGACGATCATAAATTGTATTATTTAGTAAATATAAGTTAATTTACTATTTCTTTGAACATACCTACCTAAATAATTAACTCTACTAATAAAATAGGCTTAAATAATTGCCAATATTAAAATATCGAAAAACCGGGATCCTGGGATTTTTCTGAAGTCGATATCGAAAATCCCGGTTTTGCATGAATAGTCCGATACTGTGACCCTCAATGCTAAATGACTTACCGCTGCACTTTGCCTGCTTACCGAAAAAAATAAAATATTAGTAAAAAAAACAAATCATTTCTCTATGGTACGGGATACAACGTGAAGCTAATTTAAATTTTTAAATTTCTCTAATTAGAAAACGAACCCACAACCGTCGCATTACAGTGCACACACTTGTGAGTTGTGTTCATTATTTGAATTCAATATTAAATATATCAATTATTTGTTCCACACGTATTACTGCAAAGGAGACTTCTTTTTCATATAAAAATAAAACGAGCTTTTAATAAAACTACGCTTCAAGGTCTACAATAGGTATATTAGGAACGTATTGGCAAAACGTTAGGAATTTGCACATTTCTATGAAAATATTTAAGTTTATTATTTTAATTAAACTTATTGGTATAAAATATTGCAAATTCGCTTATTAATTTTATACATCATTTACGTATAAAATGAACATGTTCATAATTAAATATAAAAACGTAAACGTATTAAATGTATTAAATGTAAACGCGAAGTGATATTCTAACATCTAAGTTAAATTTTTGAATATTGAAATTGTTTAACTTGAGAAAAATAATCTATATGTATCCTGCACACAGCAGGGTAGGCAGAGGGAACCTAGTGTTAAGACACTCCGTCACTCACTTTCCGCCGAATTTTTCGAGCCATTGCGTGTTGGTGCTAGAGTGAAGAAATAAAAATATTGATTAATAATAATTCATTCATCACACTAATAAATAATTGTGTCACTAATAAATAATTGTTAATCTGTAAGTACTTAATCAATTGACTTAATTGACAAGAAAAAAAAATTCTGCCGATTTTTTTTTAACCGGTTCTCTTAGGTATGATGCAGTAAACCGGTAAAAAATATTTAACACTCAAAACGTTAAGAATGTACGTAATTCTTATTTTGGATAAAATTATTTATGTTTAGTTTAGACTTTACGCGATGGCTGTGGATTCGAATTCTACTTGGAGGTACATGGCATTAGCCCGCTCTAGAAGATAAAGTACAGTGCAGTTTTGAGTTCCACGTTTGACGGAAAGTGGCGAATGAGGTGTTTTAAAATAACGCCTGACTGTTGCGGGTTCGATACCCACATGGAGCAATGAATTGCTTTCATTGGTTCGCTCTGGTAACAAGATAATGCTCGATGTTGAGTTCCGACACTGAACGTAGAATGGGAAACGGACTGTCTTAACTCCAGGATCCCGCGAGGATAAAACTAAGCGACAGCGTTAAATTTACAACAGCAATTAGTCAACCGTAACTCAACTACGTCACAATGTACATAATAATAATTGTATAGTATTATAAAATCAATTTTATTATTTATATTGTTTAAAACCTTATTACTTTTAATTTAAGCAAACACTCGTATATTAAAATAAAGAAACATAATTACCTTTCCCCCTTCACTTGACAACACGAAGGACTTGTATTGTTCGATAAGAACAATTGTTTTATTTTTATACATAATTGTTATTATATATTATATAATACCTACTGTACTATACTTCCTCCATAAATGCAGTATCCAATATAAGTATACATTTTTACTTAGAAGTTCCTGAGATTATCGCGTTCCACCAAACAAATTCTACAGATTTACAATATTTCTAAGGCCCGGCATACCTTAATAAGCCGCTTTCAACTGAGATCGATCTTGAGATGGCGTTTTAATTCATAGATTATAATTTTCGCATGAAATTTGTACTGTAGGTTCGGTCGCGTGCTCAAATGAACACATTTATTATGTCTATTGTTACATCGAAACGTGTTCTTACTTAGCCAATAGCCTTTCTGGATACGTCCAAGGCAACAAACAAAAAATCTATTTGAACAAATAGTTTCTGAGATAAACGCAATCTATCACACAAAGTCTTCATCTTTATATTATTATTTATTAGCATTTTAAAATAACCACGTGGCTAACAAAAACGCGGCAAGAGCAATTATTGTGATATTACACAACGAAGTTCGTACTATTACGGTCACCATTAGCGGCTAACTTCATTATAATGCTATCTCTCTCACACGAACAGAATTTAAACAATTTGTGTATTACCTTTCACACCCGCACTCCAGTTCGCATGTAACCGTCGTAATAGAAGGTTATGTCGCGCTGTTACCTAAAATCGTGATAACTTTCGTAATAAAATAAAAAAAAAACAATAATTTGCGAAAGTATAACAGTGATTGTGTGTACGTGTTTAACCGTTCAGAAGTGTTGTTTGTGTTGTGTATTCTTGTTTATTTTAACTGGAACTTGGATTTTTTAAATGGTTTGTAATGGTTTTTACTTTGTTATCTTTACATTATTGAAATAAAATGTAAGGCTGTATAGATTACGAATAATAATGATGTTTTTAAGTATTTATGTTCAGTAAATTAAAAAGGTAAAGAATAAGTAAACACCCGCATTATCTCTGACCCAAGGTTGTACAACAATCGATTTATAATTCTACACACTTGTGTAAACTTCACTTATTGTTAAATTTGTTCGGTTTCGTCACATAAATGGCACAGAAGAGTGAGAGAGGCAAGGAGGCATGGCCTTCCAGTACACATTATCGATGATAATGGAGGAAGGTCACGTAAAAAGCATGAGACCTGCCAGGAGGATATATATATATATATATATATATATATATATATATATATATGTATATGAGGAGTTTGATGACAGTGGACGAGGTTAAAGAGAAATGATCCGGTCGGGCTAATGTGTGAAACTAAAAAGAATGACAAAAGGCAAATTTCAATAAAAAATCTTTTATTGTGTCCAATGTGTCTCGAAGTCACGCTTTTACATAAGATTGCAAGACTGTCTGGACATTAAAGTAAAGTACTGTCTAGCCAGTACAGCGGTCATTTATTTTCTATTCTTGAAATTCTTGTTTTTACGAAAATATTCTACTATTTCACAAGTAGCAAAAGTGTTTCATTTTTATGACTTGTGTGTGACAATGTATGTGGGTGACTATTTTTTTTTTATAGTGCATTACTGCTTAGTGCTATGATAATAATTATAGTTCCTTTAGTTTTTTTTTTTTTTTTGTTTAAGCATTATATTTTTATACCTCTGCCTTATATCAAACAAAATAAAAATAAATATATAATTTTATAATAAGGTATATATATAACTTAAGTATGCAATTAAAATTCAAACAGCACGAAACTAAAATCTCAGGTAGAAAGGTTATATATAATATAGGTTATTTCTGATAAAATCTTTTTATTTCCTTTCTCATATATATATATTTAAGTTAATTAGTGTTATTTAATACATATTATGTATGTGCAATATCCTGCTGTTAAAATTTAACTGTTTTTGATAACATTCGAGTTAAATATTAGTTTTAATAATAACGTAGCTCGTTTATAGCTTACCTTTGTTAGATTATACAATGACTTTTTATAAAGTAAAACATTTAGTCATATTAAGATTCATGTGATTGATTAGTTCATATAAAAATTTACTTACACGGAAGACGAACCTGTTACCACTACGGCTGTCATTAAATTACCAAATAACGATCGCTACATAGTAAATAATAAAGTGAACAGATATGTATGTTATATTATGTATATGTTGAAAAAGATTTAATGAAAACGGAGAGTCTCATGACTTGGTGCTTTCTGACTGTACTGTTATGTGCGGTGACACAGCACTCCGTTTATTCAGCCAAAAACATATAAATTCACATCTCACAAGTAAAAGGATTGATTTGAAATGTAATCTGCCTCGGTACAAAACAAATGTATACGTGCGAAGTCTTATCAGCTCAGTCGTAATCGTTATCAGTGTGCAATTTATAATACAGGTAAGCTTATCTTGCGAACTAACATACTTATGTACTTACTTACATATTCCTATATGTATTCTGTCTATACTGCTGCTGCAGAGTGAACAGAGTGTTAAGAGACTCCGTCCTTCATGTTGCATCAGACAGAATAAGAAAATAATTAAATAAATACAAATTCAACAAATCTTAAGGATTTGAACCTGGAACTTTGAAAACTACGTAATATCTATTAGGCCACGTGGATCAATTACAATTATATAATAAATATTACATTTCTCAATGCGAACATATTGAATGTCAAGGTTGGGATCGGAATACAAGAATATACTAACATATTATCTAGTTATATATAATATATTGTGGACATTACATCTGACTGTACGCGACGGTTGAAGGTTCGATCCCCAAGCGTTGTAATTAATCATTTTCATCTTCTCGCTAACAAAGCGTAGCTTGGTGTAGAGAACGAGATCTGCCGCACTACGCGCAATTTCGAAATAGGCGGAGAGTGGGAAATGGAGTGCCTTCACACTAGTTCTGTGCCGACCCTGCTATACATATGCGGGATACAAAGTAATGCTGTTAAACCTCCCCCCAAATGTGCTTTGAACTTATAACCATCACATTAAGTCAGTCACGTTAGTATAACAAACATGAATCCCTTATCACTTTAGGTAATGAATTATACAAAATTTTCTTAGAAACTTTATTTTTTACAAGGCAAAGTAACCTTCAATTTTATTTGTTTTTATTTTATTATGCGTTGCGACACGTCATTGTCAGTTCATTGTTCGACGAGTGTTATATTTTAATATTATTATTTGGCGCAGTCGTTTAACTTAAATAAAAATTCATCTGACTGTGCTAACCGTGGGCAGTGGGTTCGATTGTTATCCAGTTTTTTTTTTAACATAAAGTTTTATCCCTAACGGTTTAACGGTCATGAACCTTTTCATACTTGCTCTCCGGGGAGTTCTTATGTTTTCACATAACCTTCCTGAAGATTGATACTTTGTTCTTAAGGTCACCTGACCTTGTGCTTCTCTTACCAGTCACTCTCGCCCATATAGCTTCTTGCCATTGTTTCATCTTTTTTTTTGTACTAAATATTTTCATTAATAAAATTTGAAGGCACTACCACTGTTCTACACCAAATACGGCCTACTTGCGCTATGTGTAGGAACTATAATCATGTAGACATGTAAGACAGAACAGACTCGAGCCTCCAAATCAATTTAATCCAAGTGTACTCAAGTATTAAAAGGTAAAGCCATTGAGGCCGTCATTGAATTAAAGATTCCTTTGTTTTCTCTAAAACAAGAAAACGACAGCGACCGAGATTTGCTCCAATAGATTATTATAATGCAGAAACATAAAAACCAACGAACACAAACATAAGAAAAACAATAATTATTGTCAATTGTCCTATGAAATATTTATTATAATTTACTTGTATTGATGTATTTTTAATATTTAGCGAGAAATATTTATTTTATATAACTTTTTCTTTTTTTTTTATTAGATGACGGAATTTAGCGCCGTATAGCTTATGTTATAAATCCAAAATATTGATATTAATATTACGATGACAAACTTTACTATAAAAATAATATGTTTTCTACCTACCCTACTATATGCTGTAAACAGCATGAAACTACAAAGAGTAACATATAACATACTGTACACGGAAATAAACCTCTTACCCCCATACATAAATTGGAAATATAATTTTCTATTAGTTTCCACCACAAAGGGTTTGCGGTCGTCAAAACGGATCAATTAACGTTACTATTGTTTGTTATACCTCTCTCAGTGAATTCTAAATTCAATATATAATAACTTCAATGTCGCCTACGTGTTGAATGATTTTGGTTGTTAGATTTGTAGGGGTTCATAGTTTAAATAAATATATTAATATTATAGTTGTGTTATTTAGATAATTATGAAAAAAATATTTCTTATTTATCTCTCTCTCTCTCTTATATATTCGAACCCGCAACCGTTTACAGACGCTCCACTTTGCCTTCATTAAATATATTTATAATTATATTTTCATTAAATTATGTTATTTTATATGGTGAAAAGTGGGAAACGGAGTGCCTTAACACTATTGTTCATCTGTGTATCCTATTAAATGCGGTATACATACATACAGCGAGAAGCAAAAGAAAAATAATTAATAAACCAGTTTTCGTCTTCCATCAGGAACTAACTAAAGGGTTAGGATTGAATAAAACATTTGCATAAAATAAATCCTTTGTGAATTTGAAGTTTGCATTATTCATTTAAATGTAATGTCCTTTTTCTTTAGAATGTTCTTTTTTATACATACGACTCTTCGAATATCTTATTTAATATTTTGCGTCTTAAACAACACTAATAACGTGCCCTGTCTTTGATAGGGCACGTTATTAGTATTTATTATATGGGTTTTATTATAACTTCACAAGGCTTAGACTTTAATTTAATTACACTATAAAAATCAATTTATAAGAATTTACTATTATTTATTTATCTATTCTACCATTTACCTGTAACAGGAAACTGAGACTTAAAAAATAACAAAAAATTCCAAGAAGAACCGACAGACATTCATATACTTACCTATTATCTATTTACTAAGAATTTTTACTCATTCTAAGAAATCAGCAAGAAATATTAAAAAGATGACAATAATAAATGAAAGAAACAGATTATAAAATATCGACGTTATATAACGTTATATCACGTTATATCCCACACACAGCAGTGGGAACCTGGTGTTATGAAGTGTCAAACTCGGCGGAGAGTGGAGAAAAGTATGGAAATATAAATTTAAATTAATATTTCACCCACAACCAGTCGCGTTTACAGTCACATTAAAATATTACTGACACTGTAAATATTAATAGTTATACGAGAAATAAAATTTAAGTTAATTTTAACTGTATTTTAAAACGACGTTAGCCAATCCGTGGTCAGTGGTCACGGTTACTTAATGCGTGAGAGTCCAAATGTCATAATGTTTCACTTACTTGTGGTAAGCCAACCAAAAACAGGTAAAATTTTGAAGGTAATATGTTTGTTACCTTGAAGTACCAGGTAAAAACCTGCAATGTCCGCACCGTGACGCATCTCAAAAACCCCTAATCCGATTTTCATAACACTGTGATTGTTCCTATAGTTGAAATAATGCTAATTGTTGTTACATAATTTACAATAGTGTGGAATAATCCTTATCTACATATACATATATATATATATATATATATATATATATATAAAGTAAGAATATTAAATGTGTCATTTCCTCTAGTCGGAATCGAACTCACAACCTCTCGTGCTTAGCCTACTCCACGACGACATTACACGAAACTCGCAGCCTATTATAAATCTTAAAAATAGGTATTCTCTAACTAAAACTCTGTGTTAGAAACCGGTCTGGGATGCAAAAAGCGACGATCGCGAACGAGTTTATTGTACGGCAATTATGAAATTATACGAACAGAGCCTCGACGCGAGGTGGGTTCCGCTAATTGTTCTCTTAGCCGGCTTTTATTTTGATTTTACTAAAAATTTCAAAAAATGTTGACGGTTTTAGAACCATTTACTTTCTTAATTTGTAATATTAATAGAAAATTTTAGCAATTTACCTTTAATCTGAGACCAACCGTAATCGAATCCGCAATCATCGCGTTTAAAGTTAGACACTTGTGCCATTGAGGAAAAAAAACAAAAATAAACTAAATATTCATTTAAGCTCATCGCACGCGTCTCATATTTCATTTTTGTTGAGAACTCGGCGGTTATTTATTTTAAAGCTGTTTATTTCTTACTTAGATTCCTTTTGGGAAAAACACGTGTGTACAGTCTTAACTTGTTTTGCTTTCTGTATTGTATGTTACAGGTTTGATTCTTTTTTTTACAAATTCAAGTCATTCGGGTCAGTCGTGAAGCAGAGGCACAAGCGTGCGATTGTAAATGTGATGTGTAGATTGTAAGTTCGAGTCCCATCTGAGGAAATTAAATATTTTCATTTCCTCGCTCTGGTAACAAGACAAAGCGCGGCGTTGAGTTGCGCAACTCAACATACAAATGCCTCCAGAAATCAGCGGAAAGAGAACGGAAATGTCTTAATGGGAACGGAGTGCCTTAACCCTAGCTTCTCATTTACCTCTGTCTACCCTGCTATACCCGTACAGTGTGAATCTAAAACCTAATAAGTTTTTAGCTAAAGTCAATACTATCCCAACGATTTTTGCCATTTTTTTTAATGGTAACAATATAAAAATATTTTTAAAAAAACAAGAAAGAATAATAAATAGAAATAAAAGTATAATACACACTTACTAAAATTCAATTCCAATTTAGAGTTACATAATTATTTTTAAAAAAAGGTTAATGTTGCCACATTTGATAATATAAATAAAATATAAGTGGAGTAAAAACGTAAAAAAAATTACAATATGGGTAATAATCTTTAATTTTTATTATACTACTTATTCGGTTTCGATTTTTATTAGCATATATAAAAAAGATACTTAAAAGTTCGTCAGGTGAACCAAAAATTTACTTTTTCTTTTTTATATTGCAGAAACGACGCAGTGAATATTTATTCACTGTTTTTGACATTCCCTCCATCTTAGACATAATGACGGAATCCAACCAAATATTTAGTATAAAAGAAATAAATATAGCCTGACAGTGAGGGAAATTAGTGTCAAGACACTCTGTTACCCATATTTCGAAATATTGCGTGTTGAGAGGTGGAACTCGAAGTTTTTTGCATTAATACATGAGCGAACAAATGCAAATAAAATATAATTCATTCCCCACATGGTACACGAACTCAAAACTGTCATGTTTATAGGCAGTCTAACCGCTGCGCTACGACGGCCTCAATAAAATGTCAGTGTGAAAAAAATCATAATTTTAGCACAATTAGTTATATTTAATTTGTTGACAATCCTATTCCTTACCCTCAGGACTAACCGAGCGAAACTTTCTCCCGGAACTCGAACCTACGACCGACCTTCGATCAGTAAATAGTGACGTCAACATGCATATTTACAAAGTGAATGCAACTTAGAATGTAACAAGCAAATCTAAGTATAAAACTAATCGCATTAAATTAATTTTTAAAAAAATTAACCTTGAAAGTGAAGAATTTTTTTGTCTGTAAATTTAAGTGATAAAAAGAATTTATTCACAATAAACGATTGCGTAATAGATTTATAAGGTTTTTTGTAAAATGTAATTTTTAAGCTCGGTTTACTCTTTCGGTTTTTAAATGTTGTGTGTGTTGAACTTGTACTAGATTTGTAGTCTCTTTCACTATTTTATTATTCATTAATTTGCTTAAAAAATATGAAAGTTTTAATATCTGCTCTTGATATTACAATATTATTATATTAATTAACATCTCTAGAGTAAATTGCAAAAATTACAACCGTTAAAAATAACTTGTCTTCCAGAAATGTTCGTTGAATGAAACATTTAATAGTTCTATTTCTTCGCTGCGGTGACCAGGCAAAGCGCGACGTCAAATTTCTCCACTCAACCTGCAATGCTTCCAGAATTCGGCAAAAGTGAGGAGCTGAGTGTGACGAATATCCTGCTAAAGGCGGGATACAGCGTGAAGCTAAAAAAAATTATATCATTAATTAGACATAATATCTAACATACAATGGTTACATATCCCATATAATTGTTAATATCGCGTGATATCGTGCAAGGATAATTGCTGTTATAATTAACACGGCGCGCACCTCTTTATCAGAGACGCGCTCGGCTTGAGATTCAATTAATTATTGCTTAACCAACTTTCACGTAATGTCTTGTGATATTTATGTATGGAACACACGAAAATGTGTTTTCTAAATATGTATCATGTATGGCTGTTGGATGGTCCAAGTGACTGATAGGGGGCTGTAAACGTGATAGGTTGCGGTTTCGATTCTCAGTCGAGGTAATTAAATATTTAATATTTTCATTTCCTCGCTCGGTAACGTGTCTCTTCCAAAATTCAGCGGATAGTGGGTAACGGGAGTGTCTTGACGGGAGCGGGGTGTCTTAACACTAGGTTTCCATGTTCCCTCATCTTACCCTACTATATGCTGGATACAGCGTGAAGCTTAAAAAAGAACACACAATCGAACTACTGTATAAACTTTTTTGGATCTACGATTTTAAATAAATTTCAATTGAAAGATTGTTGTTTTATTTGCTTTCTTATTTTCCCAAATTTCTTTGAATAACAATTTTTGTTACTAATTACGTCAATTTATTCGTTAATTATGAATAAATTTCAAAATGATTACCTACCTTCTGTATGGGCGAATTAGTAGCACGTTAAAAATAACTGCGAAACGAATTTTTGCACAAAAATATTTAACCGTTATAAAATTTAATTAATACCACCGTCAGACTGTTAGCTTTATAATATTAGAGCTATTTTAATGGCAATTTTTTGCATTTCTCTGTTGTGAATATATTTTTAATCAATTAATATCAATAGTTTATGAGATTACTGTATCCAACCAAATAAACTCTTCAACTTTATGATATTAGTATAGATATTTTGGTAGTTACATAATACTATATAGAATAAATAAGAATATATATAAGGAATCATTAAAAACAAGAACATATGAATATCTCGTACACCGTAATAAAGTCACATACTTATTATGAACTTAAACGGCATATCTTTGCGTACATGTTATCTAGATGTACGTACTCACTTGTTTTTAAAGATCTTTAAATTTAATATCCATTCAAATTTTGAGGCTGTTGTGACTGTAAAAAGAAAGGTTATGGGTTTGATTCCCACTTGAAGGTATGAATTATATATAAGACTAAGCTCGGCGTTCGGCTCAAGCACTCAAAACGTAATGTCTGGAAATTTTGGGCGAAATGTCGCTAAAGCTAAAGAAAACAATCATTCTTGATTTTATCATTTAAAAGAGAAATTTAACAGATTATCTCTCCACATTAAGCTGCGTATATTTTTATTGCGAAGTGGATCGTAGTTTCTTCAAACCGCATCTGTAATAGCCTTGAATATTTCATACAACAAATTTAATGTATGAAGTAAAACACGTTAGAAAATGTCTTACGTACTTTCATTTTTACTTTGCATCTGACTAGGTGGTGCCTTGCGGCTTTACATGCTTTTTTGTTTCTTTTATCTATTACTTATACTTTTGAGTGGTAAACTACCCTTATTTTAATTCTTAGGCGTTGATGTTGAATCTTGTTATTTTAAGTTGTTGTTTTTAGCTCATAATTACAAATTTAATATTCTTATAAAGTTATAAGTATATATTTAATATTCTTATTAAATATGTACTTATAACTTAATTAACTAATAAGTTAACCGTAAAAACATTTAGAAACACATGAAATATCCAATCAAAATTACATCCAAATTGATACAGCTTTTAAGTATGAATAGGGCGACAAACACACATACATACATTTTTTTGTGATGCGATGGTTCTAAGTTCGCATCCCACTTGCTCAGAGGGTTGTTTTTTATTTTTTTATTTTTTTGAATTAAACATTGAACACAGGGAGCTATATTTCATTAAGTTCTTCATAGTTTCATGAAGAGTGGAGAATAAGTTATAATAAAACCGTCGCATCGCACCGAGGATGTCTCCAAAATCAAGTGGAAATGGACAACGGAATTCCTTAACACTAGGTTCCTTCCACCTAGCCCGTGTAGTGAGTGAATCTAAAAAAACAACTATCCCATAAAAAGCTGGAGACGTGGGAAGGTAAAATATGAATGGTAATTTGCCTAACATATTCATAATGGTGTCCACCATTAAGCTAGACCATATTTCCAGTCTAGACTACATTTTAATCTAGGTATAATTTTAGTAGCACGTATACTATAATTTTGTTTTGCACTCAGCTACTTTATCAAATTTACTAAGCGAAGAACACTTGCATGATATTCAATAGCGCGCTTTAATATCATTTAAATAGAGTTCAAATTGAAATTTGAAATTTTCTAGTAAAATAACCTATCAAAAACAAGTTTTTCTAGTTGTTTTTTTTTTTTGCAGGAAACGCATGAATTATAAATTTTTATATGTGCGTCGTCGGATGATCGTAAATAAAATGAACTTTAAATATTTCCTTGTGTTCTTTTTTATGGAAAAGTTTATACATATAATATTTAAATGGAAATAATAATAAAAATCTTTGTCATTAGTCTAGAGTCTTGGACACTAGATCTTAAATAGTCTTTATTAGTGTATTTATATTAGAATTTTAATATAACACATATGTATCGACTCGATATAGCAATTAACTGATAATTTTGTAATTAAAACCTTTTTATTACACAAATATATTCAGGCCGTTGCTCTATCAAAATAAAAGATATATTATTCTAATATTATGATAAAATTACTTGGAATTGGAACTGTATTAAATACAAAATAACATATGAATAGAATATTTTGTTTAAATTTACATATTTTCGGAGTAAAATATAACAGTGAAGGCAAACACGTCTTTTAAATATATTTTTTGAGTGGCGGAACTTAACGCCGCGCTTTTTATTACCACACGATGGAATGACCAATATCAATATATACGGCATGTGTTCGTATTCATTTCCACGAGTGACTTCATCAGAACCATAATGATTGTGTTTAGATTAAGCTTATCTATACACATTTATATCTACTATCTACATTAGTTGCTCGTGGCCCATTTCTCACATTATCTAACGGTTCCCATTTGAGGGGATGAACGATTTTCATTTTCTTGTTAACAAGACGAAGTGCGGCGTTAAATCCCGCTCTCACTACACTCTCCGTATACTCGGAAACGCTCTCGGAAATTAAAAAAACTATTTACCACCATTATCCATCGCGGTAGCACATTAAATTTAACAATTACACAAAACGCATACCGGGTTCAATTCCCACGCTGTTTATCCACAGCTAGATGGCTAGATTTATTTGTCAGTCTATAATTAACAGGTTATACATAAAGCGTGCCGACTGATTTGGCAACGCTCGGCACGTTACAGCCTATGCCTCAGTGGAAAGTACAATATAATATAATAGGTCAATAATGTTATATTAAATGCCATGAATTTGAAATATTTAGAAATATTCAATTTTAGTTTTAGAGCTTATGTTAATATTTAGCGCTATGGTTGGGCAGTGCCTGAATTGTGTCGACATTTTTTTGGTTTAATATTAATGACAGCTCAGTGACAAATCACTCTGTTCTCTCAGTTTCTATTTAGAAACAAATATTATCTTCTTATTTTTATATAAGAGTTACAGCGAACTAGCAGAGATTATTATTAAATCAGCTTCACGCACACAGCAGGGTATGCAGAGGGAACTTAGTGTTAAGACACTCCGATCCCCACTTTTTGCCAACTTTTAGAGGCGTTGCGTGTTGAGTATAATATAAATATAATTTAAGTTAATAATATAAATATAATTTAACAAAAATCTAAAAAAAGGACGAAATTATATAAAATTTCAATACAAAACAACTATTTTAAATATTCAAAATCCAATTTCCCATATCCATTGTGAGTAAATAGATACGAGTACGTTCTCGAGCCGACTCCTTACACTGTGCATACTAAAACCACATTCACCGGTTATCCTTTAAGAGAATGGTCTTGCCTTGGAGATTAAATACATTTATCTATCTATCTATCTTATTGTTAGTTCCTAGCCAGGTATCCAGGTAACGGAGGTTAAACATTCTATTGATATTTGGCACAAGAGATATTTTTTGATTGTATAGTTGAAGAAAAGTATGACATTGACGTTTGTCAAAAACTCATATGACATCGGTTGACATGAGGGTATCAAATCTGTCACTTCTATAATATTGTCTACACATAGTGACCTTGACCTGATACTGCAGTGTCTGTATATGAGAAGAATAAGATAGAGTGGATGCATGGAAGAATAGATGGAGTTCTCCATAAAGTGGGCAGCGGAATATTTTATCACTAGGCTCTCTCTCTCTCTACCTATCCTGCAACATGCGGGATACAATGATATGATGGTTGTCAAATTGCCATTTTTTTACATTAAATGCCAATTTACAGTTTGAGTAGAAAAGTTTCAAACGTAAGGCCGCGCGGACGTTGCCAAATCTGTGTCATAATTACTGCGCTTGGAGAATGCACTTGTACAGATAACGATCCTTAATATAATCAACGTACAAGTAAATAACGAGTAATGTAACGTAAACGAGATTTTGTATTTTTTAATTAACTTTTGAAAAATCCCTTAAAAAACGTGCTTAAAAAAATTCTGTTAAAATTAATAGACACTTGTTAAGTGTAATAACCTACATTTTTTTCTGTTTTTTCTCAATCAGTCCTACATTGAGTATTTAAGATATTATTCTAAGCAAACCCAACAACGCCCATATTCTTAATATGGTAGAAGATTAGAGATAAAAATTGCGTTACTTCGCACATTTCTTGGAAAAGACCTGATTTTCGTTTGAAATACCAGTTTAGTTAAAATTAATTTAAAAAAATCAGTCACTACAATTAACAAAATATTATTTCACTACACCTAAATATCTTTACCTACACCTCCACATAGTGAATTTAATCAAAATCAGTACAGCATTTTCAACATACAAACGTCCATACTTATGGGATAGCGTATAAATCTTTAGCGAAGGGGCGCTAAAATGTTACATTCTGATCGCGTTTAATGTCAGGACTTGGCTCTGTTGCCAAATAGCGGGACTTTATTTGAAAGGTAATTGCAACTTTAAGTATTATCTTCTATGGTCTTAATAAAAATAACCGTTGCCGTCGTGGCGCAGGGGCATAAGACTGCGGTTGTAACGCGACGGTTATGGGTCTCTGACATCGAGGCAAATGCCCGGCGTTGAGTTGCGCCATTCAACACACAATGTCTCGAAAGCACAGTGGGGAGTGTTTTTACATTTGTTTTTCTCTGTCTACCTTGCTGTATGAGGGATACAGCGTGACGGTAGAAAAATCAATTAGGATTAGTTTTCCTAAAAATACTGACGATAAATAGCGTTTAAAGCAAATAAAGGCTAGTTATTACTAAAAAGGTAAAAAGGTAACTAAAATAACCTTTCGAGGTAAAAAACTTATTTATTGTATGGTTAAGGATAACAAATTGCAAATTCATCGTTACGCGGTGAAATATACGTGACTTTGTTGAAGTATACGTTATATAGAGTTTAAATCTCTTATTATTAAGGTTCAAATCTTATTTTTCGATGTATATATCTGGGGTAGGTAGTGGAAACCTGGGAGCGTACTTTAGTTTCCCAGTTGGTTTCTGGAGCCTTCAGAGCCTTCAGAGTTGTGGTTGAATTGAGTGGCGGTAAGACCTATAAAAAAGCACACCAAGAGCTTTCTAAATGATCGCTTCATTAGTTTAATTATGCGTTCAAATTATTGCGACATTCAGTTATATGATCCTCGTGGGATGGTTCTGGCTAAATGAAAACCACTCGGTCAAGTGCGAGTCGGATTCGCACACAGTACGTTCCGTACATTGACGAGCTTGACGTTGAGTTCTGCCACTCAAAACGAAATGACCTGAAAACTCGGGGGAAAGTGTGAAATTGAAAGTTTTAAGTCAGTTTCCTCTGCCTTGATTGGTCGGGACGTGACTTATCTTTCACTTTTTTTCATTCTCTGCGTTTCACGCAAAAAGGAGAGTAGTACGTCACCACAAAGTGGATAAACTTTTAATTTCAGATGGCTTTACTAAGCGGAGAATGTGACACAAAAATTACTTAACGCATAATTGAAATTTCAATAATTTAAAAACAGCTCTTATTGCTAAAGAAAGTAAAGTCTAAATTTCAACACAAAAGTTATAACTTACTATCAGTAAATTTGACCGCCAATCGACATATGGCGGATGCGGTTTTTGTATGGGTTTTGGGGGTACAAAATTAATCTTTTCCACACGAGTTGGGTGATGAATTATGTATTTAGTATCCCTTGAATGGGTGTAATTTTTAATTTTAAAATTAATTAAAAGATGCATTAGTTTTTGCGGCCGTCTAGCAGCATGCAGACGCAGATAGCAGCAAATGCACAGTTCTGGGTTCTATTATTGCTCTGGTAAAAAAGAACCAAAGTTATCGTCATTCATCGTAGAATATCTCGAAAATTGGGCGGAGAGTGGGAAATAAAGTGTCTTCACACTACGTACCCTGGCTACCTTGCTATAATAATATGTAGATTACTATAGTTTTTTGTATATTAGTTGTTACTCTTCTGTAACTTAACATATTTTAGTGTGAAAGTACAGCGTAGATAAGTATAAATTTGAGATGCCCTTCTATCTAGATCTATAAATGAAGCATCTCCACATCGT
>JBAIZZ010000075.1:0-27221 GCA_037355905.1 Heliconius aoede | reverse complement strand
CTGTAAGCGAAACACGCTACAGTGTTAAAGATGTCAGTGATGCGTGAAATAAGAACTCAATAGTAAAAGTGTTTCCGTTATATCATAACTAATGTTTACAAGTGAAATATTTCCTTAAATATATATATATGTTTTATATGAAATATGTATTAAAAAAACTATTATAAATGACATTGTGAAATTTGTAAATGTAACGCTTAAGAAGCCGTCGTGGCGGAGCGGCACAAGGTGTGACAGTAACGCGAAGGTTGTGGGTTCGATCACCACTTGAGGAAATGAAATATTTGTCTAAAGTTATATTTTTATTTCTTCGTTCTGGTTTCACGGCAAAGCGCGGCGTTGAGTTCCGCTACTCAACACGCAATGTCTCCAAACGAGAACGGAGTGACTTAACACTAGGTTCCCTCTGCCTACCCTGCTGTGTGCGGGATACAGAGTGAAGCTGATTAATTTAATTTTAATTTTTATACTAGTAGTAATGGTGCGGTTTTTTTGTTTTCTTTTAAACCAACAGATGTATAATTTTTTATATCCGCGTCACGCTCTATTTCCCACTCCGCAGGGTAGGCAGTGGGATCCTAGTGTTAAGACACTCTGCTCCCCAAAAGTGGTATTGTTGAAAAATATTATTCATAAAAAAGTACTAACTATATCTGACAACTTTCCATACCTATATGTAGTACCTGTGTTGCAGACAGGCTGTCATTGATTTTCCGGTAATTAACTACAAAAACTTATTAGATAACGCCACTTAAATTGAGACATACGTAATTACACTAGTACTCGAACGGAAATGGATATTTAATTATGCACGTAACATATCGTGTGCACTTACTTACCCGTAAATCCTTCATTTTAGGTGCATGTATACTTACTTACTTCCTTTAAAAAGTTTAAAGTAGGAAGAAACGCAGTGCCATGTCTTTTTTAATTATATTTATTAAATCATTAGAAAACAATTATTTTTTCAAAACCTTGTTTTGTTGGCGAGAGATATTTTGAGATTCAACAAGAAAAACTCTCTCTCTCTCTCTGTTCAGTGAGACGGGAAGGTGCCTCCAAGTGTCAAAGAGTGAGAATATTCATCTCTTAATATAGTATATTATTTACATTGATTATATAGAGTGGTTCGGAATGTAGTTGCTATAGTTTTGGTCGCATGTCTAGCCTGTACTGAATTATTAGTAATCACGAGTTCCCTACAATCATATCGGTACGTATACAATTATACATTACTTAATAATATTATTCACGCAACTTCCTCATTCTATATATACAGATAGATTAAAATACCAAATTTTATATATTATACTTTAGAAGTATTGGTTGTGTTTTCTAATTGCTTTAAGCAAAGATTTTCTATAATAAAAATCTAGACACTACATAATTTGCGGCGTTGAATTACGGCAACGTTTCCAAAATTCACAGAAAAATAAATAATAAATACTTATGACTAGTTTCTCTGAGCTTTTCTCCTAAAATTTTACCTTTGTACAGATATAAAAATAATATTTATTATTAATAACCTTCCCCAAAACGAAACACCCGTATAAACATATACCGTACAATACGAGTCCTTAAATCGATACGGTAATATTTACAAATCCTATGGCTTTAGTTCATACGATATCGGGCCCGCGGGGGCCGTTAGTGCCAAATATTCAATAGCCATAACATATGGGACGCGTGGGCTTTACGCGTTCATTTGAAAAATCGAACCCACGATAAAGTTACCCTCGATGCAATGGCTTCTATTTTTTCAAAATAGTATACATAATAACTGATTTTACGAGTAGATATTTATTATAAGTTTCTTTTTTTGTTCGTTGTTATATACTTTGTGCGTTATTTTATGGTTTTTTATGGCTTCACGTTGTATACCTCGCACTCCAGGGTAGTCAAAGGGAACCTATTGTTAAGACACTCTGTTTCCCATTTTCCGCCAAACTCTGGAGGCATTAATAAGAATAAATTTGAGGTTGACGCTGTCACATATGGCGCGGCGGCAGCGAATTTACTGTAAACGCGAAACTACCTTACCTTGCTCTGGTAATAAAAAGCGTAGCGTTGAGTTCCGCCACTCAACACAATGTGCAGGTGCAGGTGGAATGAGGTGGCTACATGCGGGTTGTATGTATGGTTTAATATCACTTGAGATAATATTAATATTAATTTATTTTAGTTATGTTTGAAAAGAAATCACTGATTTCATTTTAATTGTAATATTTGTTTCCTTTAATTGTAACCTTTTATACGTTGTACTTCATAAAATGTGCCGTTCAACTCCGCAACTATACGCAATGTTTTGAAATTGAAAGAAAAGATGGTTCCTTTTACATTTTCTCTATGAATAAATTAATATTTTAAGTTACTTACTAAAAATTCAAGCTTAAACAACAAGAACTCGAAGAGGTTTAAAGAAAGATTAAATTGAATAACTTTGTGAGAGGTGATTGGAAAACTTATTGTGAATACCTTACGCACGACGTCACATCTGAAAGTATTTCTTATTAATTAAGATTGTTACTTTTTGAAGGATCGGACTGGGAATTATTTTTGCGGTTCCGTATCTTAATAGGAAAATAATCGGAACCCCTTCTTTAAATATAATTTATCTGGAAATTGCGTTGAAGTATCCAGCGTAAATAAAAATATCAAATGTACAAGTGAACAGTCCCTTGGGGCATTAAAAAATCAAACTAAGTAAACGCAGTCTAAAAATACGAGAATTGCATTACAAAGTTATAATTGTAGTTTCTTTCACACAAATTGTACTTCCCGTTGACTTACCGAATTGAAATAGAGCGATGTCACTGGCAAAATCTATAATAAAAAAATTATGAAGCCGCCGTGGCGTAGGAGCGCAAACGTGCTACTTTGTGCGGGATACAGCGTGAAGAAACAAAATTTCTACCCGCTATCGAATTAAACTTAAATTAAATTAAACAAAGGAATTAAAGCGGGTATCCCGATTCCCTATTATGAATACTCACACATGATTCTAATCTAAAACTTGCGTTTCTCATATGACTGATTCTGAACCAAAATGTTCATTTTGTAATACATTCGCTAATTCGGATATAGGGCTGCGTCAGGAGAAAATATTCTTTTTCTTTACGTTGTATATGGTGGTTAGACGGCATAGGCTTAGGAAACCCAGTGTCGAAACACTCTTTTTTCTCATTTTACGTTCGATTTTTAATGTTCCCTATTTTCTTTCTGTTCGACATTCGAGACATATATTCTTGTGTTGAATGGTGGAAATCAACAATGGACTTTATTTTATTTCCACGAGAAAACGTGGAAAAAAATAATAAACAAATAATAATAAAATTCAAATTCATTATATTGAGTGGCTATGGAGCCCTAAATATGAATATTTGATACGAAAACTCGAAACACCAAAATGAACGTTGGAAGGTTTTAGAATTTATAATTTGTTATATTGTTCGCGCTTTGTATATGTTTAATATACAAAGCGCTTTGTTTAATATATGATTAAATCGAGATATAGATTAAATCTATATTTATTATACAAAGCGCGGCGTTGAGATGCGCAACTTAACGCACAATGTCTCGAAGTGGTAATTTGAGTATCTTAACGCTAGGTTCCCTCTGTCTATCCTGCTGTATGCGAGATACAGCGTGAAACTATTTTATTATCTACGATTAGGTTGGAAAAAGTATAATATTTGTAAAAAAAAGCATGATGTAATTGATAAAATGTTATTTTATGTAATACTACAGGTATAGATAGCAATACGTTTAGTTTATTACATAAATTGAAAACTAATCGACACGTCTTGATGCAAACGATATCGATTATACTATAGTTCTAAGGCAACGATTGCATTTTTTTGTATTTGTCAAAAAAACACTAGTACAAATCAACAATATAGAATATAAGTATTGAATTCCGCCACTGAACACGCAATGCCTCCAGAATTCGGCGGTAAGTGTCTTAATGATAACGGAGTGTCTTAACTCTAGATCTCCAGGTTCCCCCTACCCACCCCTACAACCTGCTATGTGCTTGATATAATATGAGTCTAAAACAAAAAATATAACATTGCTTTCTGATGGCACAATTTTACGCCAAACAAAGACATTAGCATGGAATACAGATTTAACGTCATAAAGGCGGAATTGGCTTTTACTGTCGGCAATCTTGGGTCGCTTACCCGATATCGATCAAAACTGTTAGAAATGTCATTTTTTTCAATGCAATTTAAAGTAAATAATAAAGAAGTTCTTAGTAGTTTTGGGTTCATATATTTTGATTTAGTTTTTTCCGCATGGCCGGATACATATAAGGAACTTAGTGTTAGGACTCTCCGTTGAGTGGTAGAACTCGCTTTACAAAGTAACGGATTTTGTAGTATGTACAATGTATGTAATATATAAGTAATCCTGCAACTTTGTTTAGTTCTAAGAGTCATAATGAGAAGGGATTTTATATAGAATTTTTTGATTGTTTTATTTCATGGTGGTGAGATGTAAGCAGTTGAAAATTTATAATTAAAAAAAAAACAAAATTGCTTGAAACACTTGGACTTGGTGTGGGTTCGATTACTGTGCAGCATATAGATTTTATAATAATATCCACAAATTTTAAAGATTTACCTTTTATTTATTATTATTATTATAAAAAATAGCAGAACCTTGTTAAAGTAGGTAAGGGTAAATGTAAAATCTCTCACTCTGCTTACATTTTTTTTTATAAAGTCATTATATTACCATTAGCGTCTGCACACGTTAGATAAAGCACATCGACTGGTTATAAAATGTCTATATTACGATGCCGTATAATAATATATATGAATATAAAAAAAGTATTTGAGGCTGTCGTGACTTAACGGCACAAGTGTTGCGGCACAACGCAAAGAGCGGGCCACTGAATACGCAATGCCTCAAGAATTCGGCATTCTTGGCAATTCGGCAATTTGGCAATTATTATTATTTATTACTCTTCCGATTGGGAATCGTACTCAGAACCGTCAAAGGCGGACACTTCCCACTGCGCCATGACGACATAACATTAAAAAATATGTTTTGTTCGTTTGTATTAGTTAATGGCTCATTTATATTACGTATAGATAAATATGGTATAGTTATATGATAGGAGTAGGTTCATATATCACTTAAAAATTGATAATAAAATTAATTTTCCTACTACCTCTAATATAGGCAAAAAATGAAATACTACGGAATATATGTATATGTTAGCATTAATAAGAAGATTGTTTCGAGGTACCCAATCTAAAAACCAATTTACTAAGAATATTAAAATTAAAAATAACCCAGATTCAAAGTATTATCTTTATAAACTTAAAATAAAACGTTACACAAGTCGTGTTCATGAATTAATTATATGAAGAATCCATGCGGTCTTAGTATATCTGTGGCCAGCCATAATTACCTTTGTTTTTGAATCTATGTTTCTATTTGAATACATTGGGAGAACTATTTGTTATAGGAAATGTATGGAATATATTGTTGGAGAGGTCGTGGCGCAATGCGCAAATAACGCGACAGATTGTGGATTCGATTCCGACTCGAGGATGTGAAATATAATAATATTTTCATTTCTTCTCTTTGTCAACGAGGCAAAGCGTGAATGCAATGTTTCCAAAATTCGGGCCCTTTCATTTAAAATTCTAAATATATTCATTTCTTAATGTTTTTTTTGAAATTTCCAGGTAAACCTTAAACCAGTGCAGTGACAGTGTAACAACAGTGCAGTGATATTTATAATGTACCAGTGACATAATGAGGGTAGTGTGGCGCTGTGGCCGCGGCGCGTAAGCAACTAAATATGGGGGATTCGAGTCCAGCGACGTCCATCATTGAGGGCACCGTGAAGTTCCGCGACGGGAAAAAGGTATTTTTGTTTTATACATATAATTATATACGTACAACAAAATATGTTATAGATAGAGTATTTGTTAGTGAATGTGCGACTGTAAACGCGACAAGTTGTGGGTTCGATTCCCGCTTGAGAAAATGAAATCACTGCCTATCCTGCGAGATACAGCATGAGGCCAAAAACAAATTAAATGGTTAAAAGTAACCCACATAAATCCATGTTATAAATAGATAATTTATACTTAAATTACCTTTATTTATTAATTAGATATATTTAGATTGATATGAATGTAAAAAATATTGTGGAATAATCTAATTTAAATGTTTTCTTTCTTAGCGTCCATTTTGAAAAACCATATAGATAGATTTTATATATTCTAGAAGTGTAGAACATTCGATTCCATTATAAATAATACAAGAAGAGAGAACTAACATGTGTCTGTAGTAAATCCTTGAATAAGGTGTTCTATTTCATCATTTCAATTGTAGTCAATAATAATAAATAAACGTGATAGCTTCGCATAACTAAATACATGAAGATATACATAACATATCCGTACTAATATTATAAATTTAAAGAGTTAAAAGGACTAGGATGTCTGTACATCTATCGCATTTAGTACATTCGGTCTACATACTAACATATTTTTTAGTTTTCTCTACCGCCTGCTATATATAAGTATTTCACGGATTCGAACCTACTTTCACCTGCTTTCTATGGGTTTCCTACTTATTGTAACAATAACGTAATATATTTGTAGCAATATGGCGAATTCAACATAATTTCCATTAAAAGTGTAACATACATGTTTTCTATATCACCCCGTTGACAGATGCACCTTGTAGTGTTGATAAATATAATTCTATCAACCTCATTGCTATTGTGTTAAGGTACAAAATGGTGTAGATTATTTCGATTGCCTTTGTACGGTATTTGACTATCGTTTGATATGATACGTATATTCAGAAATATGTCAGATAAGATAACTGATTGAGGTGTGTCTATATTTTCACTTTTTCGTGGGACTGTCCTGACAGATTGGGATTGAAATAAAAATGTGCTTAAGAATTAAGGGTAATATTAATACGGTTTATTTTTTATTTATTTTTACGCATTTTCCATACTCCGCGTGTCAGAAGTAACGTCGTGTGTATCTAACATGTAATACTAAGTAATTTTACAATATAATTTATAATTTGAATAATATAGTGAATGAAACTTCACGACAGCACGTTAATGAAAAATAATGAAAATATATGATGAAATACATAAAAAAATATCAATATAAATTCTTTGTTGTACACGCAATAGTGGTAATTTTTTTTATATTATTTTTATTTCGTTGCTCTGTGGAGAGAGCGGAAAGAAGTGTTTTAACACAGAGTTTCTATTCCTTTTCTATTTTATTTAGTAAATTCTCCAAAAATACCAAAATATTATTATTTTATTTTGTCTATATTAGTGGTGACCCTTACAATGACGTCTATTCGGTACCAGTACGTTCCACGTATCCACTACTTGACTTTGTTTTTCATAAAGATAACATTTTAATTTTATAATTAAATAGGCTTCATTTAATACATATTTACTGAATAAAACTATAATTTGAATAATTGAATATTTATATACTCGATACTTACTAAGAAACTTACAAAAAAAACACTCCGATACCCATTTACAAGACATTCAGTGTAAAGTGGTGGAACTCATCGCCACACATTGTCTTATTATCAGAATCAAGAAATGAATATAATTTAATCCTTCGTATATTATTATTCGTATATATTTAAAAACAAAAATATTTGAAAATTTATACGTTAAATGAACAGTGTATTACAATATTAGATTTAATTTGCATTGCTTTATCTATTATAACGCGTGTAATTTAATCAATTCCGGTCTAGTCATGCTATAGGAACGATATTATTGTATGATTCATACACTTCCTTCCTATGTGGGTAATATATATCGCACCCTAAAATATTGTTTACATTACTTATAATTACTTATTATTCAGCTACACGCTGTCCCACACACAGCAGGATAGGCAGAGGGAACCTCGGTGTTAAGACACTCCGTTCCCCACTTTCTGCCGAATTCTGGAGGTATTTATTATATCTACGGTTTTTAGAATTCGTTAACGTGACCGTTAAAGAAAAGCATATTCAGCTTTACGCTGTATGTCACAAATAGCGATTTAGGCACACTATCCCACGATTTTGAGACATTACACATTGAATACGTCCAGCGGAACTCAACACCGGCTTTGTGTACCAGATAAATCGAAGTAGAGGTGAAATAATTAATTTCCATTGTATTCTCTGCGTTAAACTATAATAAAAAAAACAGATTAAGTGGGAAATGCCATTAACTTTTAACTTTTCAGATTTTCCTGTATTTGTATTGTAATGTAAATTTTATATTATAGCTGTAAGTCTACTGAAGTTCTCTATAGGTATTAATTTCGCAGCGCATTTCATACAAAATACATACAAAATCAATGCTTAAACGTATCTTTTGATTTCAATAATTAAAGATCTCGATTTTTTCATTGCTCTAAGCGACTTGAATATTCGACGTTAATTTCAACTAATTGCCTACAATTTCAAATACGCGATTTTGAAATCGCGTATTTATCTTGAGATAAATGGTATAGACAGACGGACAACAAAACAATCCTATAGCGGTTTCGTTTTTCGTTTTGATATATGGAATCATTAAATGGACAAAGTATCGGAAACTACTTTGTAAACCATAAATCTTGACCTTTCAACAGCCTCCTTTCACATAAACTATAGGTCAAATAATTCAGTAAGACATTGTATCAAATCATGGTAATGTAACTATTTAGTATGACGTTAGTTTCTAAGCATCGACTTCCACGTATTTGCGGCGTCTTTATATATCAATTCTTAGTACATTAAAGTAGTAGCATTCGTTAGAAATCGCCTTCCTTTTAATATCTATGTGGATAAATGTAACTACTGTATTTGTTATTAAGCCCGTCGTGGCGCAGTGGCACATGGGTGTGACTAACTCGACGGTTGTTGGTTCGATTCCCACTCGAGGAAGTGAAATATTTATCTAAAGTTAACACCGAGGTTCCCTTTGCCTACCCTGCTGTGTACGGAATACAGCGTATGCGATTTTATTTCTTATAATGTTTAAAAAAGGACGTACTCGTAAATTCATATTCAGATTGTTGAACGTTTTTATTTAGAGGCATATTTGTACATAAGATATTTTTTTTTCTTTTATATATATTTTTTTCTGGTTTTAATCTGATTATATTAATTACAGTGTCGAATTGGCGTACTGAGTATCTTAACCTTGAGTTTTCTCCATATAGCTCTATAGTAATATGTGGGATAAAAAAAATGAAAATAAATTAAGTTTAAATTGAATCAAAAGCTACTTTTATCAGCATTCCCCCTTCAACATATCAAACAGAACACTGTAAAAGAGCCGAACATAATCTATGTGTTCGAATCGCCTTTGTGACGAGATCCAGCTATCCCGTTAATTAAAAGTTGCGAAACGTGGTCAAATCTCTACGGTGCGTAATAGTAGGTCAAAGACCTACGAAATATTTGATAAGATAGATTTGAGGTTAAAGATGGAGAAAACGAAGTGATTATTTATTATTCTTCGGTTACTCAATGTGCAATTTAAAATAGTATTGTAATTACATGGAATCGTCGTGAGCGTCATCATAGTGTTTGACTCGGTTTGACGGTAGTGGGTTCGATTAACAATCAGAGGAAATTAACTAATTTCATTTCCAAATTATTAAGACAGCACGGCGCACGGCGTTGAAGCTAAAGCTAAGCTATAAAAACCATTATGACCGTCGAATAACAATTTTTGAGTTTATTACTTGTCGCCCACACACACACACACACGCACACACACGCACACACACGCACACACACGCACAGTGCCGCAATGTGGTCACTAAGTGTTTCGGAGAAAACCAATCCTATGAATGCCCCGTAAGCTTGACACGTAGTAGGTATCGACTTCTTATATATCAAATCTTGTTCAGAAATCATTTATAGCATTTTTTACAATACTTGTAATGTGGATATTGGTGGACTAATATACCATACCACGTGTACTGACTTTTGATGTTTTTTAGCTTCACGTTGTATCACGCATGTAGCAAGGTAAACAGTGGAAACCTGAGAACCTATTGTTAAGACACTCTGTTCCCATTATGACACTTTCATTGCTCACTTTCCGCAGAATTCTAACGTCATTTGCGTGTTGAGTGGCCTGGTAAGACGCAACGCGCTTGGCCTCTTACCAGAGCGGCAAGATATGAAAATATTTAGTTTCTTCTAGTGATTGCTACTCGCATCCACCACCTATCGCGTTTACAGCCCCACGCCTGTGTCTTGCGCCCCATACACAACTATCTTCTTTTAGTAAGTCCATTTGACCGCACGGGGGAAACCGCAGTCAAAAGTTAGTCTTACTATAATACAATAATACAAATCAACAAACACTAATTCATCATCCAGTCAAATCATCAATTAAATTACATCACCAGTTAGTTAATCACAAACTGTGACTTAACTATATAATATTACACTCACATTTTCGTAACTCCTCACGTCGGAGCGGAGCGTTATTCTTTCATTATCAACTTGTTTTGTTTTTCCACGTTCAGTTAAAAAGAAAAAATAATCGAAAAAAGTTTTAGTTTGGGTTTTTTTGTTCTGAATTAACAGATGTATCGGTATAACTAAGTATAAAAAAATATAATAAAATAAGTCTAAGATTAAAGAATTACACAATTTTACTGTGTTTATCCTATAACCTGCTATACTGCTATTGGTAAATTTGTTTCTTTGACAAACGCCTCCTCTAAAGATCTCTATTTTCGCCTATCCTTAGCTATTCTGGTCTGTACTTCTATTTGAAGGTAACTGCTCCAAAATACCTTTTATTTTACAAAAGAAAGGAACAGAAATTAATTTAAACAGATTCATTCCTCAAGTGGGGATCGAACCCACAACCACTAAACTTTATGAATATATTAATATAACATATGAGCTAAAACGCCTACATACACCGTTGGTGAACGGTATTCATATTGCAAATGCCGATATGGAGTTAATATATAATATATACATGAGTTAGATAAAAACTTGTACAATTTTACAGTTAAAATGTACTGGAATTATTATTGTTTATTATTTCCTATGAGTCATTTTTAGAAAAAATAAAATTATACCTTGAATTTTGGTAGATATAACCTAGTGTCATTTAGTTCTCCACCAGAACTAGAGACACTGCGTGTTGAGTTTCGGAACTCAACGCCGCACTTTATTACTTAAAAGTTCAAAGCGAGGTCTAATTATACTCAGACGTTTGACCCTCGAAGATTGTTTATATGAACGGAGAAAACATTGTATTGTGTCACTAGAGTTTCTTTCTCTGTTTTGCTTTAAAAGTCTTTATAAAATTTTTACGTGAGACATTGTTTTACCATTATTTCTATTTTTATAACACAAACTCAAACCCACGTCCTTCGCCAACGACGATTAATCCCACAACGGTCAACATATGGCTCAAAGTAACAAAGGCAATAGATTTTCCGCTTGAACTAGGCCTAAGTGGACAGCCGTCCATTGGGTGTTGTCGGAATATAGCACTTTGTGTACTTTACAGTTTGACAAGGAAGTTAAGTTCGCTATAAAGCAAAGTGATTTTAAAGCTTGAATAAACGCTTTAGCTAGCTAGCTTATAATAGACAAAAAGCTGCGTTGAGTTCCGCCACTGAACACACAATCTTGTAAATTTGTTGTGATAAGTAACAATTTTAACAACATTAAGTCAATGTGACAGCCACAAGCGTGTGATACGTATTGTCACACGTATCACATGGTTGTGGGTTCGATTCCCACTCGAGAAAGTGAATTATTTATTTTTTTCTTTTCCTCACAATGTCGATCGAAAAAAACAGTCAATGAATCGTATACCTATTCAATATCTTAGACAATCGACATACACTATTATTAGGGACGTTCATCAAAGTGAAATGATTCAAAATATTTATTTTTTTGTCTGTTACCCCAAAACAGGATCTGTACCCACAACCTATTAGAAACGTTCCAATAGGGACAATGCATAGATAATATGAAATAGCAAAATCTAGTAAACAGAACTGAGTCATTAGTCACGACTCACGTTCCGTTCGTAACGGCGAAAGCATCTCGATGTCCATATGCATATTTAGATTTTCTTAGTACAAAGCTATTTACGACGACAAACTAAATATACGTATACTTAGACCGTACAATGTCTGTACGTCCGTCCTTTCTGTAGACAGTATAGAAATTGCACGTAAGCTCAGCGTCTGGTTGTAAACGCGACGTTTGTGGGTTCTATTTTGACTCAGGGGAACTCGAATTTCCTTTTTTTTTTCTCTCTGGCAACAAGACAAAACGTGGCTTTGAGCTGAACGCTTTACAATGTTTTGAAAGTTATGTGGAGAGTGGGGAATGGAGTGTCTCGACACTAGATTCCCTTGGCCTACCCTGCTAAATACAGATACAGCGTGTATTTATCCTGTTATTAGATTAAGAAAATGACAATAATGCATACTCCCTTGTGAGTTTCGAATAATATGAAATTTGAAGCCGCACTCTACCTTTAAGATAACCGTCTCATGTTACTTTTTAAAGCTATTATTAAAATAATCCATACACTATATTATATTCAACACTCAATAAAATTTAAAAAAACCCGATCCGTTTAAGAATCATATACCTAAACGTGGCGAGACAATATTTTAATTAAAACCCTCTACTTCGGTCCAAAGCTAACGAATGCCAGTGCTTTTTTACCTTTTTTAACGGCATTCCTTACACCTTCACTTGTCACTTCAGTGAAAATGACTTTCTTAAAAGACCAATGAGCTTTTGTACATTCTTCGAGCTTAATTTAGAAATTTCTTTGTATAATTGTTCGTATTAAATGTGTATAATAAAATGTAAGGCGGTCGTAGTGCAGGTTAGAGTTGGAATGGTAGCGCGCCGGTTGCGGTTTCGATACCCGTTCGCGGGAATAATTGTAGGTATTTTTAATTTCTCGCTCTGGTAACAATATAAAGAGCGAAATTGAGCCCAACAACTCAACAAGCAATGTCTAGAAAATTGAGGGAATTGGTGCGTGGAGACAGCAGTGTCTTAACACTACACCTCTACCATCCCTGCTATAGACGAGATACCTCATGTAGCTAATTTTGTTCAAAATTATGTAATTTGTAGATTAGTTCTTTTCAGAACTGAAATTAAATACCCTACAAAGCATTTAAATAGTATCCTATTTATAATTAAACGGAGAGCTAAAGAAAATCTCTTTAATCACTTGAATTAATAATAGAAAATATTAAAAAAATAAATAAAAGATTAATAAAGAAAAATACTTTAAAAAAACCTTTTAATTTTATAAAACAAAACACTTGCTGCTTATCTTTTGTCTCGTATTGACACCATTCTCTCAAATTGAAGTGAGATGAAACGGTAGATAAAGTTAAATGTTCAATCTGTTTGAAATATCTTGACAATACAACGTTTTGTTCATTTTTGGTGTTTTAACTGATTGTATATCAAGAGGATTGTGTATTTAAGTAGTGACATACCTATGTAAATTCCACTGTAAGTAATATCGGTTAATTAATCTTTATTTTCGTAGTGTCTATTTTGTTCTCTAACTATAAACAGCCCTAAAATATAATATATAAATCTATTTATATATATTTTTACTATAAACTTGGTACGTCGACGTGTGAAAAAAAATCGGAGCGCGAATTGGATTCGCTCGGCGATGATTACTTGGCAATTTCTTAATTGTATGTCAACGGGAAGTAGTTCCACGCATTCCTGAGAAAAACTGAACAGGCGAAAGGACAACCGGTTCCAATACACCAAAAGTAATTTTTACGTCACGTTTATCTTATTAGACTTTGTTTTTTATTTTAATATAAACATTATCTCAATAGGAAATCGAACTTAGAAGCGTCGCGTAAACCCCCAGACTTCACTCACGTCACTACTGTTACTTCACAGTTGGAATTACTTTATCTCCACAAAGGGAACTATCTAGTGAAAGAAGTCCGCAGGCTCTTTCTAAAATATTTTCAGGTCTGAACTGTCGAACGGTTTATTGTAGTTACTTTACATTGGTAAGTATTGATGAGATTTTTTGTGAAAATTTATGTTTTTGAACAAATATTACAAATAAATAGAGGCCAGTCCTGGCGCAGGGGCGGGTACAAGCGTGTGACACGACAGCTAGTACGTTCGTTTGACTCGGGGAATGAAATATTTAATATTATTTTCATTTCTTCACTCTGGTGTCGAGACAAAGAACGGCATTGAGTTTTACCACTCGGCAACACCTACAGAATTCAGTGGAAAATTGGGAACGAAGTGTCCCAACATTAGGAAGCTAGAAAAAAAATAGTACTAATACAGTCTATAATCATCAAAAAACGTTTCCACTAAACCGTGAAGGCATCAAGAGATAAAATATAATTAACTCATTATACAATATTATCTTACTTTGTTACGGTAACAATATCTTTATAACATTTGTTTTGTAGATTTATAAGGAAATCGCTTTTCCTGTTACATACCTGTGTAGAAGTTGTAATCCTTGTACATTTTATAATTGTTTAATACTTAGATTAAAATAAAGTCTAGACCTAAGAATGTAGACACACACAATTATAATATACCTATTTAATATATATTTTTAGCTTCACGCTCTATCCCGCATATAGCTGTTGTTCTGAGCGCTAGTGTTCTGAGCGAGAATCGAACCTACCACCGTCACGCTTAAGCGCTTATTAGTCTACTGTCTCGTTGCGGCACGACGGTCTTATTAATATTAAAAAATAAGTTTTGACCTTCAGTTAAAATTGTAATCATTTAAATAATATTTAATACAGTATGTGTTATACTTTTAACCTCATTGTTGTGACTACACTATTGTAACTTATCATTGTTTACTTTCTGTAAGTAATTACAATACATATTAGCAATAAGTTGATATTTGACCTTTACAAAGTATAAATTGGTACAATTTTTTTATCTTCGTCAACGTAATTAACGTGTGCATGACAGTATCTTAAAAAAATATAATAATTCATAATTTTGTGGTTTGGAAAATATGTATATATTTTTACTTCTTTTGTGCAGGATTCGAATTCGCAACCTACTTCATTTCTTTATACAAATAATCGACTCTACGACGTTGTCTTAATAATTAAACTGTTAATTGTATTTATTTAAGCAACAATGCAAGTCACGAAAGGCAATTAAAATGTCACAAGAGAAAGTAAATATATTATGTGTACATAATATGTTTTTGTATTTATATTCTTGTAGTTTCATAGCGTGTTTCGCAGATAGCAAGGCAAGCAGAGGGAACCTGGTGTTAAAACATTCCGTTCTCTACGCACTCATAGTTTTACTGCATGTCGAATGGCAGAGCTAAAAAGATACTAAGCAGATACTAAAAAGGGGAAATGAAAGTAATACAAATAATATATATTCAATCTCTCGAGTTTCTTATGCGTTAACAGTCACTTGTCGTTCTACTGTGCTACAACGGCTTCCAATATTTTCCACCGATTTCTGGAGGTATTGTAATGATGGAGCGCAACGCCGCGCGTTGCCTGGTAACCCGAGCAAAGAATTGAAAATATTTAATATTTAATTTCTTCAAATGGAAATCGAACCCACAACAAACTTCAATAATTACAGATTAAACAGTAAAAAAAGGAAACAAAACAATTGTATAATTTATTTCATAGTGGAAAACAAGTAAAGGAACGCGGTAATAAACGCTGGAATGCTATGAATATTAATCATACGTTACTCGTTCCATATCGACGCTGTGTACCTGTCGCTTGTACTCTTGTTTCTTATAGTTCTATTATTTTATTTTTTCAAGCGTAACCTGCTTAGTAAAAATAAAAAACTAAAATAAATAAATTAGCAATTAACATTAGAAATAAAAATAAATAAATTACTGCTTTTGTTATAAGAAAAAATAAAAATAGTTTGTCATATAAATTTTTTTAAATATTATTTGACTTCTTTTAGTAATTAGACAAGAAAACATTTTTCATTTTACATTTTATATTATCTATATTAATTTTATCTTTAAGAGTTTTCGGTATTTCATTAAGTAGTCTTGGGATTATATAATTTATTGTCCTTTTACTTAACATGAAATAATTCAAAAATTAAATAGTTTCTGGAAAACGAAGTTTAAAGGATCCTCCTTTTGTCTAACCAGTTATCAGATGAATATAGCTTAAAACTAACAAAAAAAAAACAAAACTTAAAAAAACCCACGCGATTTTTTTAAGGCCAAACGTGAAATAAAGAGAAAAGAATGAATTACCTTTAAAATTTCGCACAACACTAGTGACATCACTTTATACATTATGCAACGAAACTGTTCTACGGTACCTACTCGTCTTGCGTCAAACATATATTAGTTTAACATTCATTGCTTACAAATTCCAGATTTATACTGAATTTAGTGTGACTGGAAAAATAAGATAAATTGTCCTTTTGAAAATGCGCATGCGCATCTCGTAAGAATTAATAGTCAGCTTGGCTTTATTTGAGCGAAAATATTATTTTTCAATTTTAAGATACAGGTTTAAAATGTATGAGGCTGTTGTTTACAACTACGGTAAACGTGGTGATTGTGGGTTCGACTCCCACTAGAGAGAAAGATTGAATTCAAATTATTTTCTCCGCTCTGTAAGGATAAAACGTCACGTTAAGCTCCGATACTAACACACAAGATCAAAATCATAAAAATGCTAAACAGTTGAGTTCTACTTCTCAGCACGTACCTAAATGCCTTCAGATTTCGAAGGAAGGTGAGGAATATGTCGTAACTCTAGGTTCAGTCAGCCTACGCTTCTGCAAATGAAATACAGCATGAAACTATAGTAGTATGTTAAATAAATGTCACAAAAGGATATATGTACTACGTTTATTCCATATAATGCCTCTCTCATATTGACCGAATCGTGTATCGTGATTGGAAAGTTTCTTACTCTACACAGTATGTTGGTCGTACTACAATTCCTTCTCTGTGGAGTATTGATCTCGTTTTATTTGTTTGAAAGATATATTCTACATTTTAATATGCAGCAGGCAGAGGGAATCTAGTGTTAAGACACTCGAAATATTTTATGTTTTCATTTGTTTTTTGGAGTCGAGGTAAAGCGCGGCGTTGAGTTCTTCACTCACACACACGCCATGCCTTCAGAATTAAGCGGAAAGTGGGCTGTGGTGTGTCTTAACACTAGGTTCCTTCTGTTCTGCAACATGCGAGATACAGCGTAAAGCTGAAAAAAATAATACTAAAAGATCTTATTTACATGAACTATAAACTACAAACCTACATTATTATAATTATATCTATTTATAGACACAATAACTATTACACCGTGAGAAAACGCCATTTAATCATATTTTTTTCTGTTCAATAATATTTTTTTTCTTTTATTACAGTGGAAGTCGCGATGGTGTGTCATGAGAAAGCTGTCGCCAGTAGCAGGTATGTGTCACGTTATCAGATATTTTTTGTCTTATATTTGAAATGTAAAACGTTTAGTGTAAACACGACAGTTTTAGTTTCGATACCCATTTGGGGGAATTTTTACATTTAAACTATTTTTAAGAGGCCGCCGTGGCGCAGCGGTACGAGGCTGTGTAACGCGGTTGTGAGATCGATCCCCACTCGAGAATTCAGAAATTTCTGAAGACAAAAGAATATATTAACAGCTTATACAGAAATTTTCACCATTAAGGACGAGCTACAGCTACCGCCGCCCTTATTGCTTAATTAACTTGCTTCAAAAATATAATAAATGATTTATGGGTCTGTGATCTACGACATTTGTGATTGTGTGATGAGGACAAATCGTTTGGGGTGTCGATTTGTCAAAATTACCTAAATAGGGGCGGGAAATGAAGGCTAGTCGTCGCCCGCAACTTTGTTTGCGTGATCAACTTTCAAAGGAAAAATGGTGAATCCCTTTTTTTTCTTTGACTCCTATACTCCCTAACCTTTCGACTTATTATATATATTCGATTATATATATTTTCAGTCGGTTTACATACACAGAAGAGTTTTACGCTTATATGCAAATAATATATTATATACATATAACAACATAAAATATGTAGATTTATACATGCATAGATTCATTATCATTCATATATTCAATAAGTGTACTAGCAAAAATACTAAATAATAATAATTTTTATTTAATAGAAATATAATTTAATTATTGTTTTTTTATTATCTATGGTTTTTATTCAAACAAAATAAAGATAATTAAAATGAAGAGTCATTTCCTAGCGGCACAGCGTATGACCGTAAACACTACGGTTGTGAGTTGGATTCTCAAAAGAGCTAATGCACTTTTTCTCTTTTCGCCACTCTGGTAAAAACACAAGGCGTTGAGTTCGGGCACTCAACTCGCAATGTCTTGAAAATTCTGCAATGCGTGGGAGAGTTTTGACACTAGGTTTATACCTCTATACTGCTATATAATTAATACTTATCTGTCTAATTTAGGTATAGACATTCCACTGTAAATAAGGGTTACCTATCTCCAATCTACCCCACGTGTAAAATACGGTTAATGCTGAAGGGTTCCGTATCTTAGAGATAAAGTGCCCTTAAATCTGGCAATATGTAGGTATAAGTCCTAATAAAACGTGTAAGTTGTACATATTTAACTGTTATTATTTAATTTATAATTAAAAAGTTACCAGAGCGAAGAAAAGCAAATGTTGAATATTTCTTTCTGTCACATCCTCTTATATATCTACTGTAGTAGACATAATATATTATCAATAATTTACACGTTAATTAATGACATACTTTATTTTATACATGCTAGGGGCATTTTGAAAATTAATTGAGTAATTTTTGAGATTAATGGACACTACAAAAAAACATTCAAAAAATATTTCGCGATATATATTACGACTATTAATATAGTAAGAAAAGCAAACCATTAGCTATATAATAAATGACATTGCTTTATTAATAAAATAATCTTATTTACATCAGATCTACATATAATGTCAAGTTACTATTATGCTGTATGATGTCATACAGTTCTTAGTATCAAGGTGAGCTTGATCCTAACATAATTTGCTGTAACATTATCTATAATACAATTTAATATGTTTAAGTTGCTTTTTTAGCTTTAAGCTGCTAGCAGGGTAGTCAGAGGAAACCTAAGAACCTATTTTACGTATTTCTATTGTTTATTTTGTATTATTACCAGAGCCGCTACTTCTACTTCTATTCGTTCTGCCATTCCTCTTGTTTTGTGATTTATAAATATGAATGTGAACCGGCAACTAACGTGTTATGTCACAGACACTCCTTACTTCCCAAATTAAAAAGTGATAGTAAAAGATTGTATTATATGCAATTAAATTTTCATTCAACAATATGTCGGGCCTTTAAACTTACAAGAAAATAATTATTAAAAAAACTAGGCTAAGTGACTTCAGAACTGGTTTGAATGAAAAGAAATTTTTCTTAACACCTGACTTCGTTGTGTCGTAATCAGGAAGTGATTATGGTAGTGGGTTGTGGGTTCAATACTCAACTTGGGGAATGTTTCTATTCACTGTTTCTATTCTAAAAAACAGGCTGTACTGTAACTGAATGCGACTGTAGTGGGTTTGACTCTCCTTCGTGCGAATGAAATATTACATATTGATGCTTCATCTCTCTTCTTGGAGGAAGAGCTTGGCGTTAAGTTTCGTCATTCAACACTCCAATGTCTTAAAAAGTTGGATCTTTACATAACCTACTACAAGCAAGATAATGTCTCACATATTTCTAACTTAACTTAAATTTCAAACTTCATACCACCACGTACACCCAAATATAATAACGTCTTCCCATTAAAGGCCACGACAGAACAAACAAAGGCTATTCAAAGTAATACTCAAATCGTGTTAACGGTATACAAAATAAACAGTTTTGTCTTTCTCACGGTGATCACGCCCTATCTTAGACTGAGAGGTTTAGATTTATTTGCCTTATCGTAGGAGGATGCTTGTGTTTCGTATAGACCGTTATATAGGAGATGATAATTTGGTACATTTTTATTTGGGTGTGGTGTGTAAAATGTATGTTCACACGGTTGTGGGTTCCATTTCCACTCGAAGGAATAGTTATAGTCAAAATTTTTTATACATTGGGTTTGGCCAAACAATAACTCAAAATCGAGTTTAAAAGGTAAGTAATGTGTTAACAAGAGCTCAAATAAATTTGTGAATGTTTCCTCTGTCCTTATCTATTTAGTTTAATTTAGGTTCCAACTGAAGTCGTCGCGGCGCAGGGGCACAAGCGTGCCACTGTAAACTCGACGGTTATGGGTTCGATTCCTACTCGGGGAATGAAATATTTAATATTTTCATTTTCTCTCGTAACGGGGCAAAGCGCTGTGCTTAGCTCTGTGAGTCAATACCCAATATCGCGAAAATTCGGTTCGCTTTGCCTTAATTGCTATGCGCGGGCCGATAGATGCAATACAAGTAGAGAAAAACAATTTTAATTATAAAACTTACTGGTCGTCACCCGCAATAATATTTAGTCAGAACCTAAAATGTTAAGACACTCTGTTGCCCAAGTTATAAAATAATAATAAAAGAAAATATTATTTATATATATACAATTTGTACAATAATCTGAAGCTCAACAAAATGCTCTATCAACATAGAAAAGTAGGCTTTAGATTCGTCGATAGATAAAGTATTGCAAGACGCTTATCCCGTTCCCGTCTCAGAACGGTAGATCCGGAAAATCTTTTAGTTTGCTAAATTCGATGTCTTTTACGTAGTGTTCTTTCTAACATTTGAAGACTTTTTTTTGTACGTTTCATTCGTATATATTATAATCTAGAGTTATCTGACGACATAACATTTGAAAAAAATGAAAATAATGAATTCCGCCGAAAAAATGAGAATCGAATCAGGAACTCCATCGCTGCGCCACAACGGCACAATTATTACATGTATAACTATAAAAAAAGTATAGTAGGTTCTAACCCTGGGTAAAGACTATACTATCAAGTCATGGTCATAAAACCCGTTTAATGCTATAATTGCGATCACAATTAGAATAAAATTTAATAAGCTTTATATAACTCATTCGCTCTTGACATTTCGCTCTGTACGTTTAAATAGATACACTCGTCATAGAATATTTATTAGAACGTAAACAAGTTGTTTTCATTAAAAAAAAATTCTATCATATATTATCAGTAGTATCGTACTCCACTTTCTGTACAATTACCGAAAAATGTTGTGTTGACTGACGAAACCCATCGCCGCACTTTGTCAATCTGTTGATGCCAGATAAAATAAATTCCTTAGAATCGAACCCACAACCAGTGCTCATATTAAACCCTAGCGGTGAGTAGACTAATATTCTATTTAATTTCACGCCTCATTGAAGAGTTGATTTGGCAGGTAGGTGCAAAAAAATGTGTGGAATTAAAAATTACAACTTAAAATATTTAGATCAGGTTTTTTTAACTATTGATTGGAAGGTTATGTGTGTGCACCTTTGTT
This sequence comes from Heliconius aoede, assembly GCA_037355905.1. Classification (NCBI taxonomy): domain Eukaryota; kingdom Metazoa; phylum Arthropoda; class Insecta; order Lepidoptera; family Nymphalidae; genus Heliconius; species Heliconius aoede. The sequence continues at coordinate 5,702 of JBAIZZ010000075.1, read as the reverse complement.
ACATATTACAGAAAGAGTCGAATGACTTTTTTCTTCTCAATTTTTTTTTATTAGAGCGTGATTATTTTTTAAAATTGGATTTGAACACTGATTTATTTTTTTTCTATTGATGTTTTTTCAAATTGCTAACTTTTTTATACTCATTATATTTAAAAATATATAATAGAAAAAAACAGTTTAATCAATTTTAATGTAGTATTTGAAGAGTTGGTAAATCAAAGTAAAATAAGATGAAATAAACTTTTTTTTATAATATTATTAATCTTTTTTAACTTCACAGTGTGCCAGGCACATAGCTGGGAAGGCAGAGAACCTGGGAACCTAGTGCTCAGACACTCCGTTCCTATTAAGATGCTTCGGTTTGCAACACTCCGCAGAATTCTTTAGACATTGCATGTTGGGTGGCGAAGCTATGTACCGTGCCTTGCTTCGTTACCACAGTGATGTAATAAAAATATTAAATAATTGATACCCCAAAGTGGGAATCGAACCCATATAGATTAGAATTAAAGATACAAATGTGTTATTACGTAAAAGTACGTTATAACGTTTACTAAGTATATTTCAATATTAAATATATTTTTTTTATTAAATCATATTGTAACAGATCTGTATCTCTAAATCAAATCTATGTTCGCATAAATGCCTTTACGAAGAATCGTATGTGACATCAGCGACGAGGAATCTTAGAGGAGGTGCGAGCAAAACGGCTATTTTTGTACGCAAATACTTTAGATGTTTGTTTTCTATGAAATTACTCTAAATTGTTTGTTTTTTTTATTTGAAGAGAATGTGTATAGGTTACGTTTATCGATGTTTTCATTGACAGTAGTGGATTAATTTTTCGTTTTATTTCTTTTTAATATATGAGTCCATCGTGGCACATCATGTCCTATAAAATCACTTTTATCACCTTCACGCTGTATCCTGCATATTGCACGTTAGGCAGAGGGAACCCAGTGTTAATACACTCTTGAGAGTGATATAGATATACGCATTTATATGTATTATTTGAATAATACATTTAAATGCGTATATTGCTATCACATTTCAAACTTGAGCGCAGTTCAACTATGAAAAGGCTCTTTGTATGTCTGTTTGTAATTACACATGAGATGAGGCATTGAAAGTAGAAACACTTGGTCAAGAGAAATACATAAATACAAAGCATATTGAATATATTTATGGAATAAAAAAAGTACATGAATACACGAAACCGTTTAGGATTTTGTTTTTTTACACTCCGTTCCCATGAAGACACTTCCGTTTCCTACATCCCGTCGAAATTGAGGTATTGCATGTTTAGTGGCGGAACTCAACGCCGCACAGTGCCTCGTTACTAGAGCGAGGACATAAAAATACTAAATATTACATTTCCTCGGGTGAGAATCGAACGTACGACCTGTCGCGTTTACAGTCACACGCTTGTGCCTATGTGCCGCGTGTTAATTACAAAATAAATAAATCTATATATCTGATACTCTTCTTTTACTGACTGACAGACAATGTAGAGAACTACAGACAAAACAACTGGAATTATATATATGTTGGCGGAATGAACTATTATTTATTAATATTTTTATTTCTTCGCTCTGGTACTGAGACAATAGCGCGGCGTTAAGCTCCGTCATACAACAAGAATTCGGTGGACAGTGCGGTACTCTTATACACTAAAAAAAGTACGTATTCCGAAGAAGCCGCTATAGAAACATTAATTTAATTATGATTTAATTATATCCTTTATTAAAATTTTATCAAAATATAAACGGGAAGGTCAGAACAGAACTTGAATAAATAAAAATCCTCTTTGAAACAGTCGTGTAATTACATTTGGGTTTAAAAATTCATCGATGTAATCCACCTACGGTGCTTTGGGCTTAAAAATATACTGTATTTATACGAGAAAATATACTTTTATTTAATAGTACAAGCATATATATATATATATATATATATATATATATATATATATATATATATATGATTTAAACGTTATGAAATTTTATATTGAAGTATGTTCCACTGAGGCTTTTAAGTATATGTTCGTCCATAAGTTTCTTGTTAAGTGTAAGTCATCGTGCTTGTTTTACGAGTTCGATTCCTACTCGGGGGAATGATATATTTAATATTTTATTTAGATTGCTCTGGTAACGAGGCAAAGCGCGGCAATGTGTTCTGCACTCAACACACAATGTCTCGTGAACTCTATGAAAAGTGAGGAACGGAAGTCTTAATGGGAACGTATTGCCATAACACTAAGTTGCCCAGTACCTTCTGCCTACCCTGCTATGTCCGGGATACACAGTGAAGCTAAATAAATAAAATAAAAATATTTAAATGATTAGCATCCATTTAAAGTTGTTTTAATTTTTTCTACTTTTATTAATTTCGCTCTATATACAGAGCAGTATCCAAATGTCAGAAATATTATGAAATTCACGTATGTATTATGCTATGGTAATTGCATTTAATAATTGAGTGTAGTAGTGCTGTATAATTAATGTTATTACCGTTCTGTTGGGACATACATACATACATACATGACGCGCAATGGTTTTCCTTTTTCTACGTTTTGGGTATACACTCAAATATAAATGAAAGGTGGAGAACGGTGAGTTGTGTCACCAGCTGCCTTTGCTCTGTTCTACTAAATTAGTGGACGTTTTTGAAAATATGAAAGTATATAGTCATTGAATGTTATACTGTACGTAGTGAAGACAAATAATTTAGACATACATGGGTATTCCAATTAAAATTAGAAACATAAAATTATTAAAAAACTGATAAGCTCACCGTAATGTGCATGGATTTTAATGAAATATCATTTTCCCACACTATTAAGAAAGAGACAAAACGCGGCGTTGAGTTCCGGAGCTCAAAATCCAATATCTCAAAAATTCCACGTGTATTTCGTCGTATTAGTGTCGTAACATAAATAACACTTGTAGACACTTCTATATGCGGGATACAGCGTGAAGCTAAAAAACTATTGATTATATGAAACAATGCCTAACGAAGTTCGCCAGACGATGTTGAAGATAACTCGGAAATGGGAATTCACAAAATTCATAAGAGCCAGGTTTCGCCATTTCGTTGTGATTTATACACAAAATATTACCTTTGACAACTTAGTGGTGTGACTGTGATTGGTATCGACAATTTTTTTTTTATTTAGAAACTATTTATATGAAATACAAATATTTAAGGAAAAATTATAATATTAAGATAAGATATATATATTTTTTTATTCTATGCAGCCTCTCAAGGGCGGAGAAAGCGTGACATAATATGTTCTCCACTTTCCTATAATTTTTAAAAAATACTTGTTGAGTATTGTAATTTATTGCCTTTTATTTTCCAAAACAGAACTTCCAATATAATATCAATATAAGCACTCACCGCGAAAAATTGTAGCTGCTGCGCCTATAGGTAAAAATCCTGGTCGAAGAAATAACATTTTTTAAATATTTTCATTTCCTTAAAAAAATCTTCACTCTGGTAACGTGGACAACATAAGTTAATGGGAACGGAGTGCCTTGACACGAGATATCCAGGTTCTCTCTGCCTAACCTGCTAATTGTAGGATAGAGCAAAAAAAAGCATTAATATTTAAATCTTGTAGTAAAGTCTCATCCCTATATACTTTTTACCTTAGACAGGTGGAAGCGTTAGGTTTGTTTGGTCGCAGACAGATTATCGCGCTGCCTCTGTCGGCATTCATTTGTTTTAGGGTAAAAAATTATAAGGCTCTGTTGTTATAGGAAGTTAAGCTTATGAGTTAAATTTTATTATAATACTAGCTTTTTACTGCGGCTTCTTACTGCCCGCATGGTTACACGATACGTTCTAAGTAAATCTGACTTCAGATATAGTGGACTGGACGGCCTACATCAGCCGGTCCACCAGATCCACATAACCCTCTTGATTCCAACTCCGGCAGCGTACCCTTCAAAGAGTATGAGACTACAATCTGTAATAATGATATTTTTCAAGTCTTGTAACACGTTTTTTGCCGACTATTCTCTTTCAACTCGGCCCCCATATTGAATAAGCAATAAACGCTAGACGTCTTAACTCAAAGCAAACATTTATAGTATTATGTTTCGATCTTATTACATATGAAATTAAATCCTATACGTCGCCTGGTGGAGAAACAAAATTAAAAATATTACACTCGCTTGATTGTATGAAAAATTACTTTATTGCTAATAGGAATAGAGTTGAAATTTCTACGACCGTTAGTTGGAATACAGTTAAGATTTAGATAAAGTTAGGTTGTGTATGCACGTATGGTGTATTTAATCTTACTTTTTTCCATATAATGTAAATAACAAGAGAATAGTAAAAGCTCCTTCGTAAAAGTACTCTCGCTTATTATTTATTCATAGATGTGAAATTTGCCACCAATTCTTGTATTTTATATAAAAAATTCCTTATTCGTATATTTTTTCTTTTATTTCTTTTCCTGCCCTTTTTCTTTCGCCTGGATTTATGGAGAAAAATCTTTGGTACATCTGCCGTTTCCCGAGACCCATATAACCCGCTTGATTCGATCTCGGGGTAGCGTACCCTTCAATGGGCTTGCTCACGATAAAATAAAAAAAAAGACAAAGTTCAATCTATAATAGTCATATTTTTCAACTCTTAAAATACATTTTTGCCGACAAACCGCAACCGCGGCTTATTTTTTTAAGTATTTTTTACGTTCAAGCATTTTTGTAAGTAAGAAAGAATTCTTACTTAAATGAATATACTCGAATTAAAAAAAATACAATTTAGTTATAGACGTAGAATTTTAGTCAGTATTTTTGCTTGTCGATAGTGCGTAATCACCCTTACGCATAGAAAGCAATGATTTACTTGGCCATATCAATTTTTTACAACAAAATTTGTTTCATGTTTTTTTAAAACCAATATTATGTCACGTCACTTCTTTTGTGCTGTCAAACTTGTGTTTTTTTTTCACTGTTTATTGTACCGGTAAAAGTGCAGGTTTGGAGGGCTTTCTATCGTTTTTTTGTAGTAAATAAATATTTTCTATAGTTCATTTTAATAACTTTGTATAGAATATACGTTTTTTTATTATAACGATGTCGAGTAAACAAATATTTATTTAGTTTCGCTTTCTATATTGTAATATAAGGCAGTCGTGGCGCATAGGCAGTGTTAACACAATGGGGGCAAGTTCGATATCCGCTCGAGGGAATGAAATATTTAATATCTTTCATTTCCTCGCTCTGGTAACAAACGCGAACGGGTCGCGTTGAGTCTTGCCACTCAACGGTGGACGGAAATGTCCTAATGGATAATGGAATGTCTTAACAGTAATATTTCCAAAAATCTGAAGTTTCTGAAATCCTTTATAAAAAGTCTTATACAAAGAATCTATTTAGAACAAAGTAACATGTCATTAGATCTAGTCTGTTAAAAGTTAGTCTATGTAATCTTTATCCCGCTTTTAACAGACTAAGTATAAGGAACCTCTTAAGCTCTTGAGATACTCCGTTCCCCACTCTCCTCCCAATTTCGGAGATATAGCGTGTTGAGCGACGGAATTAAACACCGCGTCTTGAAAATTATTAAAATTATATTACAGAAAGAAAAACGAATCTCTTTATAATAACTTGTTTTAGCGTAAATACGAAGCAGACTGACAATGTACGCGAAAAACATTTTCAAGATAAGAAACGCTACGAGTACAT
>JBAIZZ010000074.1:214688-240058 GCA_037355905.1 Heliconius aoede | reverse complement strand
AAATTTTAACTAGTAAATAAATGACGTTAGTAACGTAAATTTCCACACTCGATTACATATGTTGCGTCATTGGGATGCGAAAAATGACGGGGTGACACAAGTAAAACAAAGAGTTACACAGCTTAAGTATGAAACAAAAAAGCAAGGCGCGTTTAGGATTTACAAGAACGCAGCTATTATAAGGTTCGATTCTCACACGAGAAAATGTTTAATATATATATAAAAAAAACACTCAGCCCAATCTGTAAAAATGAAGAAAAAGAAATCTTCTTTGTCAATGGACGCTACGCCTTTAGCAGCGTGGCCTCCACGTTAGGCGTCTAATCGGTCGTCCAGGTAATTCCATATGCATCTCATGCTATATTTCTCAATATCAACTACAAATTACAACAAAAAACAGTCGTGTATTGACCAAGTGCTTCTAATTGACGCATAAATATAATAAAACGTTTTGTAATAGAGATAGGAAAATTTTGAAAATTGCAAGTGTCATCACTCACTACTAATTCACGCTGTTTTTCGTCTGTCTCCGCAGAATTCTGGAGGCATTGCGTGTTGAGAAATATTTCCAACTCTTAAGGCTAGTAGAATAAAATGAATGTCATTTTATTCTACAACACAAACATCATACTCAAAGTATAACTAATAAGGAAGAAATAACGTAGGCTATAAAAAACCTTTCGTATAGCAATTTATATATTTAAATCAGCTTCACGCTGTATCTCGCACACAGTAGGGTAGGCAGAGGGAAACTAATGTTAAGACACTCCGTTCCTCACTCTGGCGCGCTTTGTCTAGTCACCAGAGTGAAGAAATGCGAGTGAGGACCGAACCCACAGAATGCTGTGGGTTCAATCCCCACTTGAGGAAGTGGAATTCAATGGAAATCAATTAATTTGAACCAAGTAAACAAGAATACATATTTCAAGATAGTTTAAGTTGTTTCTAAGCTTGAAATTTCTAATAATTAATGTAGAAAAACAGAGAGTAGTGATGGGCCGTAACATTTTATTTACATGAAGCATCGAATCGGCTATTGCTTGGGGTATCGATAATTATACCAAAGTAACGAAATCATATTTTCTAGTCACAAGATAAAGTCATTAAACCTCATTCTTCGATCGAATAATAACACTTGCAAATTTCCATAAAACGATTTTCTACTAATGGCCGCTAATACCACGACCACATTTTTAGCCACGAAAGTAGGCCGGAGTTTCTACTTTAAACATGGGTCGTAGTTACTTAGTGTTGCATATTATTATAGTAATTAATATTCAATTTAAACGAAGCGTTATAGAAAATACATAAGAAGATATTTATTAAAATGTATGTATAGTAATTATCGCTTCAAAACATTGAATTTTAAGACTGCTGGGGTACAGTGTGACAGCGCCACACTGACACACGATGGGGATTGATTGATTATATTTAAAAAAAAAATAGCTAGCCCTAGCTATGGCAACAAGACGAGACACGGCGTTGAGTTCCGCCATTCGATACGCAAAGTCTCAAAAATTCTAAGGAAAGTGGGAAGTGTATTAACACTATGTTTTCTCTGAGTACTCTGTTATGCAGAAGAAAGCGTGAAGTCATTTCAATATTCTAAATTATTAATTGCATTTTAAGAAAGTGGAGAATGGAATATCTACTCTATTTCTACACTATTTCACATATCGTGAAGGGAAAAGAATAAAAACAACAAAAATCCATTGATCAGCCACAATAAAAAAACGACACTTGCGCAAGCGTCGAGCTGCACTAAGTTTACATAACTAAAATGGCAACGACCTAAATATTACACGCACAAAATAAATCAATAATGTATTATTAAAATTTGGTACGCCATTATACCATGACCATACTATACTTGTCCTCAACCGCAGGTGGTTCAAACAATGTGCTTGCCAAAAATCTGTGCTAAACACTGACTGTGGATATTGAACGGACAAACGGACGGACGGAAACGGATTACCAGTAATATTCACGCCATCAAGACAAATTCAACGACATGTCTTTTATCAAAATCAGTTAACTGGTTTAACAGTTACAAGGGAACAAAGAAACGGACATACATACGTGCTAAAAATGAAAAACTCCTCAATTTAGGCTTTGTCGCAGTCGGGTTAATAGTGTCCTTTATAGTTATCACCGCGTGACATTTAATTATATATATACATATATATATATATATGCTATGTTCACTTTGCCTACTCCTTTTAACCAACATTATAAATGAAAGACGGTATAAATTTTTTTCAGAGAAATAACCTCTAAAATGATATATTTTTATGAACTCGGACATTATCCTATAATGTATTTTCTATACAATATCCCTTTTATATGTCACTGGTATAAAAATAGATTAACTCAGACATTACATACAAAGTAAAATATACATAAAACGGATAAAGATAAAGAGCCGTTCAGAATTGATTTACCAAGTTTCGAGATGACGATCGCGCGATCGCGTCAACTGTTCAATAGTGGGTTGGTTCTGTACAAATATAAAAAATAATATTGACTTTATGTAGAGTGTTTTGCTATAATAATTATTAATTTATTAAACACAAAAAAAATAAGTATAATAAAAGGATGAACCCAATGTTGATTTAGTTTTTTTTTTGTTTTTTTTATATTAGCTAATTTTAATAAAAAAATAAATACGTTCAGCCATTTGAAGATCGTCAGCTCTTTTCTCGTTGTTTACCTTTTAGAATCTTTTGTGTCCGGGGTTTTCATTGAGTTCAGGAATTAAAATTACCCTCGTTATTAATCTTCATTCATAACTATTAATCCGAACCACTGACGCAACTACTCCTTTCATATAGACCGACAAATAATAATATTTATTACAACACGTAGCATGCGCGCGTAGATATAATATGAGGAAAAATAATAGAGACGAAATTAAATTTTGAAATTAAAGGTTTCAATAATGAATAACAACATTATGTTCCTCATTCGTCACTGAAAACCAACTAACGTAATTAGATTTAATATTCAGAGATTCAAAAGGGATCCCTAAAAAGAACCTGTTAAATTGTAATAATTGCGTACACAAATAATCCGTGTAAGGTCGTTCGGATGTCACGACCGGTGTCGTAATCCACGAAGCGAAGGAGACCCATAAAATATTCTTTTGTTGGTTACTTACTTCTATGTTGAATGTTGACATAGTTGTATGTTAAAACAAAGTAGTCGCTGTTTATGTGTAATTTGCAAAAAGCTTATTGTAATACTAGCGAGCCACGCGCGGCTTCGCGCTTTATTTTTAACTTTTAACTTTTATTAGTCATATAAATCTTAGCCACGCGCAAGTATAACAAACGAAGTAGACTTCGCACGGACTTGCGTTGGTTTTAGTGACTATCATATCCTGGAGGATATCAATCAAGGAAGACGGGGTGTCGGGTGGTCTACACTCACCCTTGCAGACATGTGCCTTTTAAAAGAATATTCTTAAACATTTAAAAATATACACGAAAAAAAATTGTTAAATATAAGTTTTTTTTACTAAATTACATATTGTTAATTTAAACTTTTTTTTCCAAAAGAAATTACCTTCTATACAAAAACCTCTATACATTACACTTAAAAAAGGCTTTATTTAAAAAGAGTGGTTTTTTGTCACGTAACTGCAAGAGTTAATGTAAATAAGTCGTACACGAGTCACTAGCTAATATGCCATAACCTCATTTGTATTACGACATAAAGCCATAAATAACGTTGAAATTATAATTTTTAATTTATACACATTAAATGCTGAACAGATATTATTGATGTAATAAAGACATTCCTATAAAGACTGTATCACATTTTTTTATATGAATCATTTAATGGTTAAAATATGTAGTAAATTCTGAACATTTAGCAACTGGATTTTATAACCCAAGGATACTCCCGTTTTTTCCAGCTTCACACTGTCTCGTATGTGTCATGGTCGACAGAGGAACCCTCGTGAATCATTACAAATTAAGATCTATAAAAAATTATGTAAACACATAAATATATTTCCACAGAAACTCGATTATCCGGCCCTCAGTTATGCGGAATCACGATTATCCGAACTACTATAATGAAACCTAGGAAAAATATGTACGTAAATAAGTACGTAATTTATATGTATATAAATCGTATATTGGAAAATGTTTTTTAAAAAAAACGTAGATTTTCGTTGATATGTACTTGTTGCTTTTAAAAGACATAACAATTTTGTGCTACACACGCACAAAACCAGCTTTTCTTTATAAATTCGATTATCCGAATTTTCGATAATGCAAATGAGTAACGACAACAATTAGTCCGGTTAATCGAGTTTCTACTGTACACACTTTGTACTAATATTATAAAGATAAAGAGTTTGGTTGAAAGCACTAGTCTCAGTAACTAATAGCTTGAGTTTATTTATTTTTTTTGTTAGATAGTCCAATTATAGTAAAAGGCTATAGACTAGTCACTAGTCAATTGTCTCTATACACGCGGTAAGAGTTAAATCGGCAACTTAGAATAGGTCGTGTGCGGGCAAAACCGCGAGAACAAGCTAGTTTCAATATAAAATAGTTATAAAAAGCAATAACGATAATGGTATATCGCATTAAATCGTAAATTTTGCTGGCACAATCGGGTCAATGACCTATGCAGGCCGATAAAAGAACAGTGCACAAAATAGTCCTGAAACCTAGATATCGAATGTGACAGAGAGCGATATCAAAAATTCGCATACATATTTTTTTTACCTTTATGCTTTTATAACATGCATACGAAAATCCTATATAGCCACAAATTCCAATTCTAAAGATAATATTAAAAACGACTTTTCAATTTAGTAGATTAAACCTTAAATTTTAGTTTAGCATTCTCACAATTCTTTTGTTAGCATCTAACACAATAACATTGAAGCTATTAATTTTTTGTTTAAAAAAAATAAAACATGTTATTAATCGTATTTTGTAGTATCTATGAAACTCTTAATTTGTAGTGTCATCAAACTGTTATTAATTATTTCGAAGTTTAAGATATCTGAGAAATTAGGACATTTATTACTGGAACATGTCAGTCTTAGGTTCAATTTTCAGTATAAAATCTAGCCTTTTCAATATGATGATATAAAAAGAAAATAAGCAACAAGATGTCTCTGGTTTTCCAATTGGGACATAGAATTTGAAAACATACATTAAAATAATAATAAAAATTGAAATGTCATGGAAAATGCAAATATAATTTTAGTTTAATATATAGTATTATATTAGTTTTAACCTACTTTAATTTAAAATTAAAGTTAACTTGATTTGCATACAAGGTAAACCATTGTAATAGTAATGGCCTCAAAAGGACCAGAAGACCTTAAGATAATAATGACACTTGGATATTGATAGATAAGTATTTAATATTAATAAGTAGAACTTATAAATTATTACTCTATACAACTTTGTATGTGTAGTAAATATAAATAAGTATAAAAGAAATCTATTTTTTAAGACAATCTATTGCTAAATTTTCACTCAATTTTTAAGACACTGTTGTATTGTGGATTTCCACCTTGACACCAAACTATGTCTTTTTCTGGCAACAGTTCAGAGTTGAAAGCAATAAGACTAATTCAATAATACCCTCAAGTGGGAATCAAACCTACAATAATCGTAAAACATTTACAGTCAAAATTGTTGTGCCACATCCTTAGGTCAATTATACATATATAGAAATGTTTCAAATAAAAATCGGTTTCAAATAAAACCTTTTGCAGTCATATAACAAGTCTTTAATTTTTTATAGTAAAAAAGTATATTATGCATGCAAAACTAACTTACTTATATAGCAATTGGTGTGATGTAAAAATTATTATTTAATGTATATAATGTACTCATATATCTGGTTTATCACTAAATACAAGAAAATTAAAAGATATAATGACATCCATTCAAAAGATAATATTTAAATCGTAATGTTTATATACTTTGCTTCAAGTGGTAATAAAACCCACAACCTTTCTATATACTTGCCAACAAGTAATTTATATTATATAACATTAAAATATACATTTCCTATAGAAGCATCTTGAAATATAGTTGAGTAAATAAAGCTTCTACAAAGTAGAAAAAAACTTACAGTACAGTATTATCACTAATTGTATGTTGGAAATTGTCAAGTATGTACCTAATAACCACTAAGTGGCACTTGGCAATGAATAGACAAGTATTAGTTCAAATCTTGTAATCATTTTTATTCTGCAACCATTATGGCAGGGTGGGACAGCCTCAATACATATATGTGAGACCTTTTAAGTGACATGGAACATTGAAATTAATTTATACTCGTAAATTTTGAATCTTATTTTGCAAAAACATATAAATGGTTTTCAAGCAAAATAGAAAGAAATATATAATTACCATAAAAATCAAAATGCACTATAATTTTGTTAAAAAGAACAACTTTCTAATATATTTTATCTGGTCTAGACTGACCAGCCATTATGGAAGTGATTCATGTTCATAATAAAAATAAAAGTTGTATACAAATAGAAATTACACTTTGGCTGTAATTATGCAACATCTAAACTGTAATAAAGCAGAGTTGCCAGAGAAAAATTAGATTTGAGACTATATCACTGCACCACAAGCTCTCAATACATTAAAAGACCCTATATGTATAAGAGAGAAAGTGGCTCCAACACATAACTTTCATCTATGGCTTGAAATTGATTGGCCTCAGGCAAACTAAAATTTTTGTGAGATTTCAAAGATGCTTAATATATTTATTTATACTGTCTCTTACAATCAGATCTCTTTTGTTAACATAAAACTATTTTGACAGTGAGTTTTTCTATTGCTTTGACATAGTCATGACGGACATACAAACAAATATTTTAGAAAAAAGTGAGTTTAGGCCACTAAAAAAGGGAGTGTACAAGAAAGTAATGAACAATTCTTAAATTAATTATACAAACACAATATGAAAAATACCCTTAGTATAATTTACATAGTCACTATATTTCAAAATTTTATGAATGGGAGCAACAAATTTAATAATAATTAAGAAAGTATAATAATGTATATACAAAATTTGAAAATAAAATATGTATATAAACATCAAAACAAGAGAGTAACTTTTTTGATTAAAACTTCTAAAGGTGTAGGTCTTATCTAAGTGGTTCTATGATAATCAGATAGCATCTAAGTAGGGCTGTCATAGCACAGGAACTGGAACAGTATCAAATATGAGAGGTGTGAATTCAATTTCTAATTGGGGGGAAATGAAATATTTTCATTTCCCCCTCTCTAGCAACAAGACCAAGTGCGGTGTTGAGTTCTGCCATAAGACAAGCAATTCTCAAAAATTGGATGGTACATAATGAACAGTGTTTTAACACTAGGTTCCCTGTGGTTACTGTTTTATATGCAGAATGCAATATGAAGGTGAACTGGATAGCACCTAAGTGTGTACAGTATAATTCATGTTGTTTCAGATATAGGTTATGAGCTGTTGCTATGCAAGATATCTTGTCTATAGATAGATATCTATATATGTACAATCACTTTGGTTAAACTGAACCGTTTCCCTTTTTTGTGTGCCTATAGATTCCAAAGTATCAGAAGAAATATCTTCCTTAGTTTTTATTCAATGTCGACTTGAATGTTACTTACTATCTTGTTAATTTATATAATGTTTACAACAACTATGAATTACAATACAAAATCATTATTTTGAGCGTAATCTCGCGTTATAACCTCTGTAAACGTATAGTTAATCAAATAAGTATATAAGATATGCAGGTTATAGATACTTTCTTATAGAACGCTAGTGAAGCTATTAGCAAGAATAGAGGTCCTGAGACACTTCCTACGTCTTGAATACTATGAGAGGGGTACTTACCAGATACAACGAAGTTAATACGTATTTCATAAACCATAGCTATCACAGAACACTCACAAAAAAAGGATACATGCTAAATCCAAATTGAAGCCGTCCTTCACGTATCGTTTCCGGCGTTTGCTGACCATGCCCTTGAGGGGGTTTGTCATCTTGATGTTGGATATGGAGTTGGCCATGGCTGGCAGGCGTATCTGCCGCGGGAGCAACTCGGCCGCCGCGCCCTTGGCGGGCACCCAGCGCTTCTCGGGYGCCTTACGCTCGCGGCGCCGGCAGCTCACGCAGATCCCCATGCACCGTCCGTGGCCGGCGCTCGCATGGGGCCGGCGGCGCGCGAGCGGACGTGCCGCCCGATCAGCTCGCGCCCGCCATGCCTCCCATTCCTCGCGCTCCTGCCTCCTGCTCAGCCACGCAGCACGCACCCGCCACCCACTGCACGCGACCGGCAACACGCACGACACCTACGCAACCCGTTATTTATCTCGCGCGAACGGCGTCCATCCTGCGAGACCACTTGATCCTAGAACACGACCGACGAGAAACAGTTGCACAAGAAAGAAAGATGGTTATGAATTGATGGCCGAAACTCTGGACGCCGTCCCGTTCGCACTCAAAATGTGCGCACTTATCAGACAGAGATAAAACACAACCTTAATTTCTAGTAGTGGCTAGCTAGCTCTCTTTGTTCATTTAACTTTAGAGTTTTACTCGCCAGGTGTCGCACTGTTCATGTCATTGAGCGCCATTTTTTAAATTTGACGCTCTAAAATGTATTTTCTTTATTTGAGGCTCGAAAATGCTTGATTTCTACACTATCTTTAAAATAATGCTTTTAAGGCATTGAGAAAAACGTGTAAATGTATTTTAGATGTCTAGAAACTCCATTCCTATGCCTAGAAATACAATATTTTATATATAACATTCACGATACATAGATGGCGTTCATGTATCTGTCGATTAGAACGCGTTCAGAAATTAAACTTTTGAATTAACATTTAGTAACCAAAATATTTTATATATTTTGTTATATATTATATTTTAATTTAAATAAAATATTTAACTTTTTAAATTACAAAAGTTGCTCAAATTGATTTTTAATATTATTGCATTACAACAGAGGACATAAAGTTCGAAATTGCTTATATAATATAATTTATTCCACCTTTATATAAAAAATATAGAAAACTTTATTGAATTACAATGTATTGATTTATTAAAACTTATTAACAATACCGTTGTAAACTAACAATCAAACTGCTCGAGTATTTCAATAAGAAACTACATTAAAAATAATTTGATTATAAAGTATTCTATTTTAATTATTATTAATTACAAAGTATTTACCCAATCATACGAAGTAAACTATGTTATAATCATCGTTATTTAAGCAATTTTATTTCTCCTATTAAACGATGCGTAAAATTGAATTTACTGTATGTTTGTAATTTATATCGTAGTATCGGTTCTATTCATATGCATATATTGTAAGTGGCGTAAATAATTGTGTCGAATGCAGAGTGCAGACAGCCTGTTGCCACCCGACCTGCGTACACGCATCGCATTACAAGTGTGAATTACAATTACAGCTATAGTATCTATTCTAGGTTTATAGCTCATACGGCTTACGGATCTGTTGATTAAGATTTATCTAGGATTTTGTTTTTGGGACAATTGTAGAATTACAAAGTTTATGAATTGTATATTTACTTTTTTTTACCCAAGCGCTGTTTCTGGCGTACAGTATATAGCGTGGTAGGCAGAGAGAGAGGTAGCATTTACAGTCACACGCTTCAGCCACTGAGCCTCGACGACCTGGTCTTTTTCATAATATCGTCTGAGTGCTGAAGGCTTTTTAATAATCTCAAAACGTTTTGTATGTTTATATTTAGTAGCGATATGTGTAAACAACAGTTACATAAATTTCAGTTTGAACCCATGACTAAAGTTTGTAGCGAGGTATGAGCTCTGACTGACCTATATCTGTATAAGTTACAAAAGTACTTATGTAGTATGGGCTTATTGTATTAAAGGAGTACTTGAAAAGTAGTTTGTTTGCTGGTAAATTATTAAAATATATAAGTATAAATCGCCATTGTTAATAATGACGGAAGAACTTATCAATGTAGTAGAACTTTATTTTTTTTAACTGTTTATCTGCGCGCTTGTGCACGCTAATCTCAGAAACGGTTTGATCGGCTTATACGTATTCAGTTTTCATAATTGTAATAAAAAAAACAAATTTACGCTGTATTCCACATACAGCAGGGCAGGCAGAGGGAACCTTGTGTTATGTCGCGTCTAAGGCATTCCGTGTTGAGTTGCAGAACTTTTACGCGCTTTGCCTCTACAACATAGCGAAGAAATGGAAATATAAATTTAAATTTAAGTAAATTATAAGTATACACTCATTACAATAAAAAGAACAATCAGAAATTGATAGACATCAAACATTTTACATCATCATGATATATGGAAATAATATTTCACAGTCGGCTGGTCCTTCACACCTCCTGCGCAAACAATTAAATCGAATAGAAATTTACATAGCGGCACCTAACCTATGTGGTATGCGGTTACGTATACTATAGTGTGTGGTGATATCTGTATACGCTAGTCTGTATATACTAAACTAGTACTCGTGTCTACTGGTGGTGGAGCATCGCGCGATATTGATCGCTACTATACATTATGTAGCCCACAACGCCTTTTTGCCTCCAGAATTCGGCAGAAAGTGGGGAACGGAGTATCTTAACACCGAGGTTACCTTTGCCTACCCTACTGTGTGTGGGATACAGCATGCAGCTAAAAAAAAACAACGCCTTTTTTGTGGTTTACCTACTTAAGTTGTATTACTTTATTTTCTATTTTTTTAAAGCTACATGCTATATCTCAAATATAGCAGGGGAAGCGTATTCCACAATGTTAAGATCACTTCGTTCCCCAATCAGACAATTACTTCAACCAGTTTCAGCCGAATTGCATGTTAAAATGGCGGAAGTCAATGGTGCGTTTTGCTTTGCCGGCGCGCTTACCAAAGCGAAGAAATGAAAACATTTTGTATTTCAATCAATAGAACTCGATGGGAATGTCGCATACTGCTGTTCCCTGCGCCACCATTGCCTCTATCTCTTTCACAATTAATAAGTAGCTTCACGCGGTGGCGTATCTAGAGATATTTTCCAGGGTATCTGGACTTTAGCTTTGTACAAATGTGTTCAGGTAGGGTGTAAATGCAGGTGAATTATATGATACTAACTTTTCTGGGGTATTAATCACGCAACTAATCTCTGTTTCCCCCGCACCTGCTCCTTCGCCCATGTTCATTATCGGCCTTCAGATTTTCCAAGCAATTTGACTTTAAGATCTTCCCTATGATTTGATTCGACTTAATACTTGAGTATACTATAAATAGTTATGGATAACCGCGGGTCTCATCTGGCTTGGCTGACCGTCCAGGAGGCACTTGCTCATCCTGCCCTTTGTGCTCCTAAACCGCCCTCCCCCTGGTCTCTGCTCCCAACAGTTTACGCTCCTCTCGCTCCATCGTCCTTACGCTGTTTCCTCACTCTCCTCAACAAGGTCATGCAGGATGGCTGAATTTCCACAAATTTTTGTTGGTGATAAACTATGAGAGCGAAGTGTCACGACACCAGGTTGTCTGAGCCACTCCATTTTATGCTATACCTATAAAGAAAAAAACACAAATCTATAATTAAGACCTCCAACCTCAATATATCCATTAATATCAAGTTTTCAATGGAACACCGTCATTTAATGAATAAGGCGCTATGTAGACAGACTGTCGTTGCTATGTTAACTGCTCGTTATCAACGAGATAACTGATATAGTATAGCAGAGGTCTGATAAGATAACTCTACGAGGGTGTGTTTGTATGTGTTCATATTTGCATATTATTATTATTAATAGTTTAGATTTGTTTCATTGTGGGATTTTACGGTCAAAATTTGTTGGAATAAGTCTTGAGTAAAGACGACCAATCTGCCCCAGTTTTGAGACATTGAGTGGAGGCAATGTTACGCTTTATCTTTTTACCTGAGCGAAGAAATAAAAGTGAGTCATTTTCCCGAGTAAGAATCGATTGCATAAGGGATTTTATGGCATGGTGCCTCTAATTTTAAGTATTGCAAATAGTAATTACACAAACACACACAGTCCGCGTGGACTAATCGATTTAGGCTGCCATATATTTTGTTGATTTTGTTTTGGGTTTGAGGGTTACAACAAAAAAAAATAATCGACATCGTATGACATCTCATTATAAATCTTCTATATTTTCATCTTTAATCAACTTTGCACGTATTGTACACTTCGATCCCCTATATACAATAATAATAATAGATGGAAGACTGTACATACAAATTTTCGCCTTGAATCTGTCTTTCTTAGTTAAAACCACATTATTATTACGTTGCGTACTTTGATAGAGGAAAATGCTTATTTAGATTCAATTTAAAATTTGAATCGTTAATAAAATTATTATGAAGAATTACAATATGATTATCATAATTGTTGTAATTATTAGATTCCTGCGTTAACGTTAACAACAATTAATTCCATACATTAGCGTACTTAAGAAAAACACTCAGTTTTCCACTTTCAGCCGAATTTTTCGAGGCATTGCGTGTTGAGTGACGGAACTCAACGACGCTTACTTTGGTGTCAGAGCGAAGAAAATTGAAATTTTAACAAATAACCCTTGCAAATATCTTATAAATAATAGACATACCTCGACATAAGAACTTAAATCGATTTAATTAGTGTCAAGCTTGAACGAATATTAAAAGGCGAGGGTTCAAAATCTGCCAAGTTACTTTTATATACGTTTCAAAATATATACAATTAACAAAACATAAACAAACTTTGCTAGGTTAAAACATGTCCTACTAAATTTTACTTTTTTAAAATAAAACACAAAAAAATGTATATAAACAATTTATGACATCAAAATCGTAATTTATTTTCATACATAGTCAATATTTTATCAACTTCAACGGCTCTCTCCTTTAAAGTCGCCATTTCTTCGTCATTCAACACAGAATTTTGTTTCCCAGCGTTTTTTATAAGAAAATGTTGTATGAAAAGTCTTAAGCTTTCCCTAAACATGTGCAATTTAGGCGGTTTTGATATCCTGTGGAATACTTCTAAAGATATTTCTAGATTTTCATTCATTATAATCGCTAATAATATTTGACGCATGAACTTGACAGTTCTTTTGTTTAAATCTGAGAACTGTATTATCTGTGAAAAGAAAAAAAAGAAATAAAATATGTAATAACTTTAGTGTTTTTATTCACACAAAATTAAAAAGAAATATAAATGTAAAAAAAAACACAAATAAAAAGTATAACCAGCTTGAGGCTGTACCCCACACACTTGTTTCTTATGTTTGTTAAAATTATTTGTATCTTGTAAAGCATACAATGTTTCATTTGTTTTCTTTAAGTTAATGTACATGTGCAGTGGTCATACATGCCAATTCGGGATTAAGACCGCGAAGAACACTTAATTATCTTAAACGTAAACAGAGGGAGCCTAGTGTAATACTTTGCACCAAAATTCTGAACTCAACGCCGCTGTTTGAGCGTAGAGGACACTAGGGCGAAGAAATGGAAATATAAATTTAAGTAAATATTCCTAGAGTGGGGATCGAACCCACAACCAGTCGCATCACACTTTGTCTCTACGTTACGACTGAAAAATTATAATCTATACATATAATAAAATTGTAACTATTCGTTATGTGAATTTGGAAGATAAAGGACACAATACAATATGTGTTATTCCATACAAAAGAATGAAAAATATTTTAGAAAACGTAAAGATTGGACGGTTCCCAAGGCGCCGGATCAAAACCCACTACGTTCAAATGCTTAAACGTTTTCTAAAACATCCATTTCATACAAATGTTCCATCTTACCTTCAAAACAGACAACACTAAACCCTTCTCCATTATAAGATGTATTATAAATTGTGCTAAATTAGTCATAGCTTGCTTTGTAAGTGATTCCAGATCTTTTATCTTATCCCATATTGAATATTGTATGGATAGCTGTAATAATAATAGTATTATCATTTTGAAAGAAATAAAAAGAATATATTAAACCCTTCCAAATAAAGTTTCGAACTGTTTTAAATATATTTTTTAATAATATTTTAACTACAGTACGGTCGAGGAGTTGTGGCCGCTCTGAAGTTAGGTATTATGGTTACGGTAATATGATTTTAGCTGTTTTCATCACTTGATTTCTTTGTTCTCGAGGAAACAATACGCAAATGTAACTAACCTAACCTAACTTCAAGATGGCCACGACTCGTCGATCATACTATATGGTAGCATACTACCTCAATATTGACGTTAGTATTAGTGGTCTTTTATTTTCAATATTTTTTTTGTTTAAAAAAAAACTATATTAAAGCCAAATGAATACAAACCTGATATTTCCTATCAAAATCACACAACTTCTGACCTAACACAGCGTAATATGGATTATAGTTTTTCTCTTGTAAGCAACACGCTAACAATACATGAACTATTTCCCTTTCTTGTTGTCCTTTTAAACCTAAATGTTGGAGTTTTTCAAAGGCGTCCATGAAATCCTAAAACAAATTAAAATTGATATTCAAGTTACCTATGTTAAGTTCAATTAATTAAGTTTAATTATTAGTAAGTAAAAGTTCAATTATTAAATAAAATATTAAAGAAGAATTCGTCGTGGCGCAGTGGAACAAGGGTGTGACGTTCGATTCCCACTCGAGGGAATGAATTATTTTATATTTTCATTTGGCATTCTGCTAACAAAGCAAAACACGGTGTTCCCAAAAATTAGGTGGTGGTGAAAATATATTATATATTAAATTAAATCAGCTTCACGCTGTATCCCGCGCACACAGCATAGGCAGACGGAACCTACTGTTAACACACTCCGTTCCTCACTATTGTCTAGAAAATATATTATCTTTATATATATTTAGAAAAATAAAATAACATCTCACCTCAGCACTCATAATAACACAAAATATACTTCTCCTAACATCTGTATTCATTCTTTGTTTTTTAGCAAGTTCTAGAAGTTTTTGGTCTACAGACGGCATTTTTATCATAGGTTTATCTTCTTGTATGCGATTGCCTTCCCAGGCTGAACCCACTACCCACCATTTACCTCGTTCGTGAGCTGCAATAAAGTTAAATAATTGTAATATTGTGTAAATTAGTTATATATGAAATGTACTCTGCTGTCCGTGATTAAGTGTGAAGTTTAAAATAATAATTAATACAACAGTGTAGAGGGAAAGAACCTTGGTGTTAACACACCAATATAATATTACTAATAAGAATAGTTTTAAAACCTTCTTTAGTTATAATAACATACATATATAAGAAAAAGATATAGATATCCATATTTATATAATATAGTAATCTATATTCGGGTTCTGCTACATGTAGAAGCACTCCACAAAAATATATAGAGATAAATTGAGTTTCACAAAGCTAAGTTCAACTCAATGAATCAATATTATTTAATATGATATAAAAAAATTACACATATATACAAAAAAATCCATAATATAAATATTTTTGTATGAGATTTTATTTTTGTTATTTTTTGATTCCCTGTGCTGCGTTTGTATCGCCATTCCACACACAATATCTCAAAAATTAGCTTAACGAAACCTACCTTTCAACAAATCCTCCAATCTAATATTCAACGTGGTAACGTAGTTCCCCCGTCTCACAATACCGCGGCACATTTTCTTCATTTCTTCCAAATAACTCGGATCATAATTCGGTATTTTATTTAAATTATTATTTTTCA
Organism: Heliconius aoede; assembly: GCA_037355905.1. Classification (NCBI taxonomy): domain Eukaryota; kingdom Metazoa; phylum Arthropoda; class Insecta; order Lepidoptera; family Nymphalidae; genus Heliconius; species Heliconius aoede. The sequence continues at coordinate 224,354 of JBAIZZ010000074.1, read as the reverse complement.
CAGCTAGCAACATTTCTAGTAGGAATTTTATACGTGATCTGTTCGTGTAAAGAGTAAAATATATTTTATGTTATTTTTCTTAGAAAATAATAGGACTATAATTAAACAAAATTAAGAAAAGTCAAGTATGTAAGTACAATAATGCCAGACGTATGTAATATGCATACAAATGACATTACATAAGTTTTATATTAAAATTTCATTGAAAAGAATGTTTATTTAAAAAAAGAAGTATATTTTTATAAAAATATATATTTCTCAAACTCACCCACTATCTGCATTTTCATTCAACTTGGCTATCTTTCCTTGAGTTTCGAGTATGAACGTCTTCAAAGCGAGCGGCTCTTCCTTCCTTAGAACACCGCCCACGTTTTTTAACACTGCTAATATACAATCTATATTTTTCTCCGTCAATTCCCTTACTAAGGTGTTTAGGATATCATATAATAGAGACGCTTGGTATATCTGGGAAAATAGTTTCGTTATTAGTTTAAAAGGTTGCAATTAAAGAAATGTAGAAATAGTATCTTAATAATAAGTATCTTGTGAGGCTGTCGTGGTCTAGTGGCACAAGTAAGTGACTGTAACACGACGGCTGTGAGTTCGATTCCTCGACTCGGGGAAATTAATTATATAATATTCACATTTTTTCGCTCTGGTAACGAGGCAAAGTTCGACGTTGATTTCCACTACTCAACGTTCTTTTCTTCTACGTTCTTTTTTGTTACATTTATTAAGTAATAATAATAATAAAAAATAACAATAAAAATGCCATTACACAGAATTTTCCCATATAAAGAAAGCTGTACATTACCTTAAAGCTATATAATAAAGCTAAACAAGAAACCAAATTGTCCAAAGTTTTATTTTCCACTGGCTGTGACGTTTGCATAATATCATCGAATTTCCTAGATAAGTGCTCTAGGAAATGAGCACCTGTAAATGATAAAAAATTTATGTAGTTAAAAATAGTTTTATAAATAAATAGTTATTATTTAATAGCTTGTTACGGTCGAGGAGTCGTATAGAAAACTAAATTTTGGAAAAAAACTACCTAAAAAAATTACTACATTTAACGTACCGATGTATGTTACCAGAAGATAGAGCGCAGCGTTCATTTACGCCATTCAACAGACAAAGACCCGAAAGTAGGGCGGTACATGGAGAATAGTGCGTCTTACACAGTGCCTCTATTTACCCTACCATATTAGGTATAGAGCATTAACCTACAAAAAAGAAGTTTAATAATAATAACACAAAATTACCTATCTCAGAGCCAATATTAGCGTGTAAAATCGATATCAAGGCCGCGTGTTCTACCAACATACGTTGCGGAGTTATCGCGGGACCGACGACCGCTTCAACCCACAGTTCAGTAAGAGCTGTGTTAACTGAATTCCTACTGTTATTTGAGTACAAATTTTCTATAGATGTTGAAGCCCAGTGTAGATTTGTTCCTGCTAACTTGTTTAAAATACCTGGAATTAAAATAAATAAATCAGTTTCACGGCAGGGTAGGCAGAGGGAACCTAGTGACAAGACCCACGCACCGCAAAATTCTGGAGGCATTGCGTATTGAGTGGCGGAACTCAATGCCGCGCTTTGCGGCACTAGAGCGAAGAAATTAAAATACGAGTTTAAATAAATATTCCATTACCTAGAGTGGGAATCGAGCCCACAACCAGTCGATTTAACAGTCACACTTTGTGCCCCTGCCCCACGACTAGCCTCAACTGGCCTACCTGGAATTTATATAATTACAGCATAAATACAGCATACTGTAATGTATTTTTTAGCCGACAAGCTGTATCTAGTATGTAGGAAGGCATTGAGTTGAGATCAGTGAACCGTAGTGTTGTATTGCAGAACAGAGTGTTTTAACACTAAGTTCCCTCTACTAAGGGTAGTAACTAAAATATAGATGAAGTTATTATTTCATATACTTTTTAATGTGCCCCAAATGTTTATTGCAATAAACAGCAAGAACTTATTCTCCAGAATATTTTTTATGTCATATTTCATCTTCTTACTTACTCTTGATTTGCCTTTTAAGTTGAACAAGCTCTTTATCTGAAGTAGAATCTTTATTTCTCAAATGTGGTGGGATGTAGGTGCCCTTTTCTTCCTGAAATCACGTTAATAGTCAAATATTATGAATTAACATATGATAGTTTTAATTAAATTATATAGAATATTCAAAAAAATTTTATATAACATTCAAATAAAACAACACAAACAACTGCTACTACTTTTTTCTTTACTACTTGAACCATTAAACTTTAAATAAAATTGTTATACAAGATACCATTAAATAATTATATAAATAAAGTATGTACACTTTTACAAATAAATAACAATTACCTTTATAATATTGCCATCTTTATCTCGTTTTCTACCATAAATATCTTCCCATACATCTAGTTTTTCCGTAGCTTCTATATGTGCACTATCATTTACTTCACCCATATCATCATTCTCACCATCATCATCTGAAAAATTACTTATATCCTCATCTCCAGACAAATGTGAAATTTCATCATCACTGAAGACATTGCTTAATTCACTTTGCGGTATAACTTTTTCTATTTTACATTTTAAGTCTGATTTAGGTTTAGATTTTTCTATTGCCTCTTCTTTTACATCTTCTTCACTATGATCATCATCATCATCATCATCATCGCTATCAGTATCGTCATTGTTTTCATCATCATTACAATTTTCATTTTCTTCATATTCTTCATTAGAATCATTACTTTCATTATGATCAGACATCATTTCATCATCACTCTCCATATCAATATCAGAATTTTCGTCTTTCTGTGTATCTTTCTTATCTTTTTTCGTTTTAGATATGTCCTTGCCAGTAACTGCTGCTAGGTCCTCCTCAAAGTCTGAATCTTTTTCAACATCGGCTAAATGTTTTTCTGCTGCTACAATTTGCTCTGATGTTGCTCTATCACAAATTTCTAGTAAATCTAATAAATAATCACATTAAAGAAATATGTACATTTAAATTGTATTAGCATTTTAATTTTTTTTCTAAAGAGCAATTTTTTCATTGCCTAATTTTCTATAAAAAAGACACTACAAAATTATTCCCATGTTTATTCATAATTTTTGTGCATCTTATTAGATACTTCTAAGATGCAGAAAATTGAGATCACTCCATGGTGTAATGCACCAAAATTTCAAAATATTGCCTGTTAAGTTGCAACACAAGCTTTGGCAACCAGAACAGAGAAACAAGAATAATTTAAAATAATAACTTTTTCTGCAAATGAGAATCAAAAAGATTTCACTTACAACTAACTGCTCAACTTGTTACACACTTAATTAAAAAGGATACAATCTAAGCCATCATCAGCAAAGTAGTTGTTCTTATTTTTTGATTTGTTTAATCCCAGTTGTTTCTCTAGTTTCTTGATCATTTTGTCCTCATCTTCATTGGCTTTAACAAACATTTGTTTTCTTTGTTGGTCCATTTGTGATTTAAGTTTTTCAGCCTCTTTAATTTCTTTGTGTCTTTGCCTCATCAATACATCATGAATTGAAGTCTGTGGTTGAGTTTTCTTTTTCTATAAATAAAAAGATAATATAAAGATTTTTTAAAGCTTCATATTTCAGCATTAAGCAGGTAAAGATAACATTGTGAGGAAACACTATTTCCGAAACATTGGATGTTGAATGGCGGAAACTAACGCCACGATTTGTTTACCTTTGTTGTTACCAAGAGAAAATAAAAAGAAGTGCTACGAGTCAGAGTCCAACTCACAACCGTCGTCCAACGACTCTAACAATATTTTAAAATTAAAAATATTTTAGATTTTTTATTAAATATATATTCTTAATACATACCTTAACTACACTCTGGGTTTCGTCATTTTCTAGTGGCCTTTTTACAAATTTCCCTGGGCTACTTTTAGAATTATTTATTTCGGTCTTCTTTTTTAAATAATGCTCTTGCCGATGAACCTTCTTTTGCTTTCTTTTTTCTTTGCGAAGAATTTTACGAGTGTTTACAAATTGTGGTCTATTGGGTGCTTTTACTTTTTTCATTTTAAATAAAACTTACTATACTAAAAAAGAAAATGACGTTTTATGTTGTTATTTGATAATGTCTTAAAGAAAATAATATACAGTTTTTCTTATGGACGTTTAAGGTTAGGTTTATGTTATTGAAACACATGACAATGACAGGTTAAGAATGACATATATGTTTTATATAATATATTACCAGAAAGGAACATCATATTCTATCCAGTTATATTGTTGATTACCAGTATTTAAAAAATCGAAGATTCATATTTTTCAAAAGGTATAATTTGCAGCTTTAGTCGATAAATACTTAATAATTAAGTTAATTATGGAAATATTTTTTTACAAAAATCTAAAGTGTTAAAATTATCAGGCTGTGTTTAATCTAAAAGTGTGAATTAAGACAGTAGTCTCAAAAATACTAATACCACATGGTGTTATATCTCTGACTAATGTTTAACGTTTTTTTAGTTTATTCTTTGAGTTTATAACTTTAGTTATATTTAGATTTCTTTTCGTGAAACTCTATACCTTTTAAATGTTTGTAACGATAATAGCAACACTGCAACTAAAAAAAATCTTTGTCTTTGATTTGAAATTCACACAGTGGTCCATGTAACTCGCGAGTTATTGCCGAAATTTTATTTTATTTTATTGAAACGTAGGAAAAAGTTAAGAGCACTCTTAATTTAGTACTTCGGTAGTGTTTTTCTTTTGTAAACCTTTTATATACAGGTGAGGCATGATGGTGGAAGGTTCCGCATTCACAAGGAACGATGTATTTCAAATGGCAATTCGAGTTGCTTTTGTATCCGCAGTGACTTATTTCTCCATAAAATGGCTAGTAAATCAAATAGACCCTACATCCAAGAGTAGGAAAAAGGCCGAGGAAAGAGCGCGGGAACAGTTACGCAAGTGAGTATTGATTTTTGACTTACCACCAAATGCATCAGGTTATCACATATCCAGTATCAAATAAGATTTTTACATTATTCATTTAAAAGTGAAATCGTTACTGAGTTTATCTTTATCAATACCAAATACATCTGATGCAAAGAAAGTAAATATGTAAACATGTGATTTGTTTAATATTTTCTTTTTATACCTTAGCTTCATAATTTAAAATGTGATATTCTGTCTTAATATACTGTAATGCCTATTTAGTCATAACAAACAATATCGTAACATTATTGATGAGCAGAACACCTCTTGTAATATCCATTACTTATATATATATATAAATTCCATATGTATATATGTATTGAATTAACCGCAACTGTATAGAACTTGCATGTGTTAAGGATATCTTGCAGAGCGGGCCTTAGTGGGAAGCAAGCACTGGCGTTAGACAAATTGACAGACCATGAAATGATTATAGCATCACAGCTGGTAGTCCCTGAAGAGATTAATGTAAGTCTATTTACTTATTCATGAGATTATTGTTGTACACTGTAATAGGATTTTTTTAGCTTGAAACTGTATAAGCAACAAGATTGGTGTTAACCTGTCACACCTAGTGTTCAGACACTCCATCTTCTGCTGAATAGTGGAGGTATTGTGCCATGAGCGGTGGAACTAATAAAGGATATGACTAAATACCATGATTTTGGTCTTAATCTTTAAAAGATTAAATTATTATTTTTACTCAGGGAGGAAAAAAAGGGGAAATGTGTTCTGTTTTTTTAATTAGTCATTGTAATATACATTGAACTCCAGTGGAAAGTGAAGACTTAAATAGACTTTATAAGTATCTCTTTGTCTATTCCTTCTATATATAGTTTTTAGTTAGTTAGTTTATTACCAGTTGTTACATACATTTTAAGCAAATGGCTATTTGTTATGGTTATATGAAACTATCTAGATTACCTTCAAGTCTCAAAGCACCTGCTTATCGATTTCTTTGTTCTAAATGTAAGGTACATCTTTGGTTATTGGGAGGACGCCAATTTTTATGTAATATATAGGTACAAATGTTTGGCCAATATCTAGCTATTTTCAATTTTGTAGAACATGCGCATAATTTGAGGTCACAGTGGGTTAGTGTCTGATCTTAAATACGCAGTGATAGCAAATTTGGTCTTCATCCCCTCGGGATTGATGAATATGAAACGCGGGCTTGAGTTTGCCGAGTCGGTACATTGCTAATTTCGTGGTGTCTTTAAAATGGGTAGAAAGTGGAGAAGGAAATAACTCTGGGTTTTTACCGCCGGATTATATCATACGGCATCTCCGCGCATCTGCGCCACAGAACAACGATTAAAGACTACTTTTGGCGACGTCATAAACACGTAAATAAATATTTTATAAAGTTTTTACTTACTTTCATACAATTAAAAGGAAAAATCGTATCAAAATAGGTAAAGATTGTATATTATTAACTGTAAATAGTTTTGTATATAATAATTTTATGTAAAATTATAAAAAGAACACCGTTCGTTTTGGTGTCGTTCGCCATTTTTTTTCTTGTAACTCTTTGAACAACTGCAGGAAGATGTATTCAACATGAATGCTTAATTCTGCTGTGTAATTCCAATTATTTTGAGCTAATATAGGCGTAAAGTGCTAAAACGTTTTATCTGTAATACGTTTAATATAAGAATTTTCGCTCCCCAGGTTATTACTATTTGATAAATTTTGTTTATAAAAGTTATAAAAGTAGAAAAAAGAAAGAAAATGCTTTAATGTTTATAAAAATAATATAAAGTTGTAATTGAAGCTATTACAATGCATGAAATCAGAGACTTCCTGAAATAACCACAAAAAAAAAGCGACATTTACGCTTAGCTGGGAAAAGAGAAGGAATCTAATGTGATGACAATTTTTGATACATTCAGTGTTGAGTGGTGGAACTCAACACCGTGCTTTGTTTTCAGGGCAAAGAAATGATAATAATTCATTGCCCCAAGTGGGAATATAACGTACATCCGTCGCTTTTAAACGACGACGGCATCTATATAGTTCACATTACCACAGACCACTATTGTATTGTACGAGTTCGGTTATATGGAAAATTGTTAGGTAATATTTTTAACTAGCCTTGACCACGCGTGAACACCTGCAGTGTTGAGTTCATCGCGTTAGGAAGTAAATATTTCTGAGGAAATACTTTATCTTAACAAATCTTTGAGGCCGGTCGTGGCGCCAGGGTACAAAGTGTGCCTGTAATCGTAGCTGCTTGTGGGTTTGATTCCCACTCGAGGAAATAAAATAATTATGTTATGAGTATATTATTAATGTTGAGTGGCAGAACTAAATACCGCGCTTTGCCTTGTTACTAGAGCGAGAAAATTATTTAATATGTAATTTCCCCGAGTGAGAATCGAACCCACAACTATTGCGTTTACTTCCGCACGCTTGTGCTACTGCTAAACGAGAGCGTGAAAACGATTTTTGTTGTTTTGAGTTGATTTGAACTTCTTCAACTCGTTATCTCCAAGCGTTCTTGAGATAAAGGCTCTTGGCAGACAGACAGACGGACTACAAAGTGATCTCATAAGGGTTCCTTTGTTCCTTAAAAGATACGAAATCCTAAAACTAATAAAACACTTAAATTTTATTTTCCAGGTAAACTGGAAAGACATCGCAGGTCTAGATCATCTCATTAAGGAGTTGAGAGAGACAGTCATCCTGCCGATACAAAAACGAGAGTTGTTCGCTGATAGTCGTCTCACACAGCCGCCCAAAGGAGTACTGCTGCATGGGCCACCAGGTATAAAATAAATGTAGTTTTTTTTAGCTTCACAGTATACCCCGCTTATATTGGCAATTTAATATTAAAATATTCAGTTTTAGGGTTCTGTATGTTCTGTATGACTTAACACATTCAGGTAAAGTGATTTATAACGAAAATATTTATGTTATGTATTATATGCCTATGGCTTTCCTGGATAAATGAACTATTCAACACAAAAATAATTAATAACGAGTAGTACCTGATTCCTGAGATTGTCATGATTAATCAAACAAATTTCAGTTCTATAATTTTAGTAGACTAAAATAAAACTATTCATAGAAATTTAAATTTATTTTCCAGGCTGTGGCAAAACACTAATAGCCAAAGCAACGGCAAAGGAAGCAAACATGAGTTTCATAAATCTTGATGTTTCTCTCCTTACTGACAAATGGTATGGAGAAACGCAGAAGTTAGCGGCGGCGGTTTTCAGTTTGGCCGTCAAATTACAACCTTGTATTGTTTTCATTGGTGAGTGCAATGGTTATTTCATGTTATCCAACATGAACCGCATATAGCAGGGAGATAGGAAGAGAATTGTGTTAAGACACTCTGTTACCCATTCGCTGCCCAGTTCTCGAGACATTGCGTGTAACAAGACAAACCAGAACGGCGAAATAAAAATAATATTTGACGCTTCTTGTTCGAAGTTATTTTGTAATTGGTATGGTAATGAATTGCTTTTCACCAGGTCGGGGGAAATACCTTTAATATTAGTATAAAAAATTGGTCAAGTGCGAGTCACACTCGCCCATCGAGTTCCAAATCGACTTCATTATGGTAGGTCAATGGGGACCGCAACTAATAGGAGTTCACAATTTTTTTTGTTGATTTTGCGGATGTATGCACTAATTTTGTACGACATGAACTCAGTTATAACTTCAATTCTATTGTAATTTGTCAGTTGTATTGTTAATTTTCATGACGTTAAGTTCCATATAAGGCAAAATCGAAACAAAAATGATGGTATCTTTTGATAATGTCGAGTTAAAACTTTTAAATCTTTATTTTAATTTTAACTTTAATTATATGGAACTTTAAAAATAAAAAAAAAGACAACGCAATTATATTAATTATTTTTATTTCTCTAATAAATAGATGAAATAGAATCGTTCCTGCGCACGCGCACGCAGCACGACCACGAGGCGACCGCCATGATGAAGACGCAGTTCATGTCGCTGTGGGATGGACTCATCACTGAGCCTACTTGCACTGTTATTATTATGGGTATGTGTACTCGTAGGAGAGTTTAGTGATCTGTCACTATTGTGTGTGTTCATAAATTTATTTTTCATATAGTTGACAAATGCTTTATGAAGATAATGAACACAGCTGCCAGTTAAACCTGCATATGTACAGTCATGTGCATAGTATTTGATATGCAGAGTTTGGCGTTATTTCGTGCCATGTACAAACTTAACGTCTGTACTTAAGAGTGTTTGTTAGCGGGCGTTGGATGGTGTCCTTGTTTGCATTCGATTTAGATCTTTTTGTTGGACTATAAATAAAAAAAATCATGTCAAAAAAGAAAAAATACAAAAATAAAATATGTTCAATGTTGAAAAGTATGAATTTAACAAATAAAAAAAATTTGAAAGTCTAACCCTATATATTGAGTCCGAATTGCAAAAACCTGAATCTGTTGAATTTGAAATTCGAACTATCTCTTTTTACCCCACGTTTTTGTATGTATCACCATCTCTCTAATCGAGTTCTATCTCCATGGATGGCGATAGGGTGCCGCATTGAATCTTAGACTACTTCAATTTACCCAAAGCCAGTTTCAGGTATTGTGGTCCTGTGTTCATTGTGATTGGTCAAGGTGTCTGTCTTGTTTATCTGGAAGTGTATGTTGTGTGCGCAGGTGCGACCAACCGTCCGCAGGACCTGGATAAGGCGAT
>JBAIZZ010000074.1:156881-214588 GCA_037355905.1 Heliconius aoede | reverse complement strand
AGTTATTTATTGAAATACTTTTTTTAAATTGCAAGTCACTTAATATTTTTTTATGCACTTCTCTTTTCCATACTCATAATAATTATAAATTATTGAAAAACAAATAAGGTACTAACTTAAGACGTCACTTTGTAGATCTTTATAACTCTTTACCTTAAATATTCAAAATTATATTTCAAATACGATATGATTATTTTTAATTTAATAGTGATATTTTAGAAAAGCGATTTGATATCAATGATACACATTGCAATGGCCACCCTGAAATTTGCTGTAGGTACTTGCTTAGAATTGTTTATAGGATTTTTTCAATTTTCGAAACTTTAGGATAAATAAAGTAGTTGTGATTACGGTATATATACAGTAGTTGTGACACACATTATGTAGACAAAATACTAATTATTTGGCTGTGTTCGTGCTTATGAGATATCTGTCAGCTTATAAATGGTAATATATTCTTGATGTTTGTACTAATTTTAAACGTTGATTCGTTTTTTTCTTATTAAATTTATTTATGTATGAAATTCTGAGTTGTATGTAGGTATAAAATAATATGTCATCTGTGCGCGTATGTTTCTTATAAAATAAAGTAGAAACCCGATTTTTTTTTATAATTTTAATGTATTGGTTTTGTTTTATTAAGTATTTTTAAAGGTGAAACAGCTATTATAAATATATACAAAAAGGTTATTTACTGTTAATACACATGTTATGTAAGTAACTAATCTGGTAACAAATGCATTGTTGTATATATTTAAAATCTTATATTTATTATTTAATTTGTCAGTTATGGGCTCGAGTTTCTCTTCGATAATATGTATTTTAAATAGAGCCATACCTAATTTTCTGTAATTTAAACACGTTTTGGTAAAAGTACAGTCATAATCAATAAAGACTGCACACAATACATTTTATTTAGTTCTAAACATTTGACTTTATTTCTTATTACATATTTGACAGATTATATTATGTAACGGGAGGCGTCGGCGCACTAGCGAGTACTGAACGCGACGGTTGTGGGTGCTTTTTTTTTATTTAATTTATTTTCATTTCCAAGCGTTGCTAGACAATGCGCGGTATTAAGTTACGCCACTCAATACGTAGTATCTTGCAAATTTAACGGAAAGTGAGGAAATGGAGTGTATTAACACATGCGGGTAATGAAGTAGAGCTGCTTTTTTACATACAATACTGTTATTGACTCGTGATTGTACTTTATTAACACAGCAATGGTTAGATATCACGTTTTTGTATATAGAGATTATAAATAAACGAAACAAATTGTTGTTTATTATTTTTTAATTAATTTATTACTTAAGATATTTAAATACTTTATCCTTATATAAAACTATTTCACTACATTCATCTCCAGAAAGGGAACTGAAAAAAAGAAAAAAATGTGTAAATAAATTATACCAGTTACAAGGTAAGTACTAAATTACGATTGGAATCTGTATTTTTCAGTTAAAAAAAATAATAAAACTACAAAGTCATGAATTTTAAATTTGTGTATATTAAAATAATTTAAATAAAATATTCTTTCCGGGGAAAATTGACAGAACTCGTCCAAAGGTATTACCTTTTTGATTATTTTGAGAGGCCAGTCGAGCCGCAGGGGACAAAGTGTGACTATAATCGAATTGTGGGTTCGAGTTCGGTGGTTCTATTACAACTCGAGGAGATGTAATATTTATTTAAATTTATATTTCCATTTCGCTGTGGTGTCGAGGCAAAGCGCGGCGTTGAGTTCTGCCACTCAAAACTATATGCCTCCAGAATTCGTCGTTCTTAACACTAAGTTCCCATTGACAACCCTGCTGTGTGCGGGATACAGCGTGAAGCTGATTATTTTCCTCCCAAATTAACAATGTGTAAAAGTACAAAAAGATAACAGAATACAGCTACAAAAAAAAATGTTAAAAAACAAACCTTTTTCCTTTTGGAGTGTTTATTCTGCCTGTCCCTGGGCTTCCTGTTATTTTTCTTCTTCTTTTTATGTTTTTTGTCATACCAGTATGTTTCTTAGGTACTGTATTTTTGGTCATTTTTCGAAGGAAGTCCAACAGATCTGGAATAAGTTGAAAATTAAATGAAATAATGAATATCACTGTTTTAATGATTTTCGTGTATTTTGAGCATGTATGTATATCGACACTACAGAAAAAATAAACAAAAACACTAATATGTTCATTAGTTATTTAAAAAGAAAACAAAGCGCGGCGATTCGAAAATGCTCCCAAACGTACTCGAATAGAATATATTTCGAATTGGATTGAATTTGAGATTCAGCACAAAGAAAATAATGAAGCAGGATAAGAACCCGCACTTGCACCCCTCAGCCGATTTATCCATATAAAATATGTATCAATATGTTACACTGTCGTAGGTACTTTATGATATAACGTTTTAAATTATTAAAGTGAGAAATTTTTGTTAATTTTACAATTTATCAGAATTTAACAGAAAAAAATATATATGACATTTAAATATGTTTATAACGTGAAGAATGACGAAAGTAGAATAGTATTATGCAAAAAAAAACTTAGTGAAATCGATATATTTGTCATTCCTTTTAATGACGAACATTAGCCCGCAATTATACTTATATTTCGTACCAAATTAACATCCATTAAACGCTAATTAACATCTCTGAGTGGCTTAAATTTTTATTTTTGTTTATTTTTACTGCACTATTGTATTAGACTATATATTATATTAAAAAAGGCTTAGTCGTAGCGTATTTGTTTTATTTTCTGGTAACAAAATATGATAACTTAGTCTTTTAAGATTTAAGTATAAAAAATCCTTAAATTCTTGCGAAATGGCGAATGGGAATCGAACCCACAGTCTGTCGCGTTAACAGTCATCCGCTTGTGCCGCTGCTCCACTACTGATCTCAAATTCTAGTAATTCCACATTTCTAAGCGTCCCTTAAAAAATATTCTTATCTGAATATAATAAACACAGCCGTTTCTAACATAGTTGTGTGCTCGTTAGTTTTAGATCATGATTTAAATGCAAGATAATATTTCTTGGTAAAGCACTGTCTTTCGGCGAAGCGAATGAAAAATATTTTCTGTTCTACAGAATATTATAGTGTTTCTCTTTAATTATTTAAATTGACTCCGAAATATTACATATCTTTAATTTAAAAAGATAGCTTCACACTGTCTCCCGCACTTAGCAGCGTAGGCAGAGGGAATTTAGTATTAAGGCACTTCCATTACCAAAACGAAAAAATATTTTTTTTTATACAATAATAGTGTTATTATCAAGGTAACGTTTTAGGCCTTATCTATTGGAAAAATCATATGAGTAAGCAAAATTACCTACTTTGCAGGAGAAAGTAAGTGTATAATGAGTTTATAACAATATTTGTCATTGGAGCTTTCTAGAAAAACATAGTGAGTCAGCTCTAGAAAATGAGAGAATGTTAAATAATTACTTCACATTTATTGAAATTCAATGTAATTAAAGCTTTCAAATCTTCTACTGTTATCTACCATTTATATAAAATTAGTGACGAAGGTTTTTGCATTTTTTAAAACAATTTAATATATTTTTTCACTGCACTTAGAGATCGAAATACATTTGTACAATAATACATTATAATTAAAAATATTCTTCCTTTAGTAATGGTTTACTTAACTACGTTAACTTTTTAGGGTCATCTTAATATTTGTGAACAACATTTGTATCTAACTATCTAAGTAAACCAAGGGGTTAAATTTATCTAAATGTGTTATTGGTGCTAATATAGACTACATATATAATAACATTATAACTGACCGCTGTCTATACTATATATGGGTCACTATCTTAGAATAGCATGTAGAGCTTTATATATTAATTAAAATTAAGCTAGTTAGTTATGTTGACGCTACTAATTTCTGTGTACTCTCACCTTGGTCAACATCTCCAGTATACGCTAAATTAATCGGCGTTTTACCACCTTGTATATAATTAGGTGAACTTATAGATATATCGGAACAGGCACCAAAAGTTTCCTGATCGCCACAGCCCATTCCTGAAGTGCCATTTTTGCAGACACCCCAATTGTTACCTGCGATGTACCTCCACTGCAGGACGCAGTGTTCACAATGTAGACCTTTAGGTAAACGATATTTTATAGTATACTTCCCTCCTTTGGGAGGGAAAAACTTAAGACCTCCTTTCTCCATCCTTACAGGAAATTTGTCAAAACATGATTGAGACGTTGATTTGCGATCTGGACAAATTTTAAAGATCCAGTAGCCTTGATGGAATGCGGTTATATCGACGGTCACGTCAAACGATTCTTCGGATTGGTAACGCGCGACGATGATGCCTTGGCCGTATGTGCCTCCAAGCTCGTGAGGTCTAGGCGGCCTCATGTCGTATGGATCTCCGCATATGCCACACCTGTATTATTTTAATATCAATATATTATGATTGGGATATTATTTTTTATAAGTGATTTCTTTAAACATGTTATTGGTAGCATAATAATTTTTTATTTATTTTTTTTACCAACCGTTATCTTTTATTATATTTGATGAATAAAACGTCATATAATATGGATCTCTAGTCTCGAAATTAACTTATTAAACCTAAAATAAAACAACTTTCTATTTATGATATGGACCATTTGTTTGTATATATATACAAGTATTCTGCTTTCGGATATATGTAAATTGTATTGATTCATTTGAGAATATTACACATTAGACTTTTCACCGATGTCAAATAAAAGCCAATGCAAAAAATACTAGAAAACACAAGTTCTGTTAAGATAATTAAATTATTTTATATAAGTATACATTCAACGGATGCATATTAACGCGTACAAATTTGTTCGCAAAAAGGATATTTTAAATTGTTTCAGGATAAATTCTTGCTAGTAAGATGGGCACAAGACTATTCTGACATGGGCACGGGTTACCCAGCTTCCCATACGCCCATGAACACCAGAATATCCACAACGACTTACTTTCCACCATTACGAACATGCTGCCTAGTCACTCCTCCACAATTAAGACCAGAATCATCATAATTTGGTTTCGCTCGTGGGTCGTACCTCCACAGCGACGCTCTGGACGGAGGATGAAGCAGTCTGCCGTGGCTTGACACTAGCGATACACTTGTTAATAGAAGTAATAGGTGGTTTAACATCTGAAACAAGGAATTTCAAATTGTTCATAATATTATTTTAACATGTTTGTTTGTGAATGCGATGATAGTGGCTTCGATTCTCGTTCATGAATTACTTTTATTACACTGTTCTGGTGAAAAGACAAAGCGCGGCGCTAAGTTCTGCAACGTAACACGCAATGACTCCAACATTTTGCAGAAATAGAGGGTCTTAAATATGCTTTTATTGATCTACTAAGAGACATGGCAAGCCAAGTTCAAGAAAAAAACGTAGTTTTATTAACCTTAGATAAACACATTTAATATGAAGTCAGTCAGTTCTTAATATAATATCGATAAAAATAGTTTGTTTACTTATAATTTGTGTATCTCTTGGCTTTCCGTTCATACATTATCTACTTATATCGCAGTTAGAACGGAGATAACAGAGACATTTGAGTTATTACCAGATAAATTATCAACATAAAAATTTATATGATGTGGGTAACAATTATTGTCATATGTATGTAAAACCTTGTTTTTTTTATATTTTCACCTTGCATATGTATGTTGTGATATATGTATAATTTCCAGTGTATTGTGAAATCATGAATTAAAATAGGTTTAAGTAAAGAATTAAAATTAGTAATCACTCAAATACAACCATCATCATCAGCCTCTCTTCGTCCACTGCTGGACATATGCCTCTCCAATGGCACGCCACTGACCTCGATAGTCAACTTTTAAACCAAATCGTATTTTCTGTTCCATTTATTATTTATTGAGTCTTAACACTAGTTCCCTCTGCCTACCCTGCTGTGTGCGGGATACAGCGTGAAGCTGATTAAATTTAATTTTTACAAAATTAAAAGTTTATAAAATTAAACGGTATAATGTTAAACACTTTAAAAATGTTAATTTTTAAAGTTTATATGACACATAACAAATATTTTCATATTTAGGTATAACGCAAATTATAATTCCTTCAAATCTAAACCGCAAATACAAATGAACATTGACATTACCCGCTGTTACCTTTTCACTCGCGCTTGTTTTACAAACGGCGCACGCGGTCTGTTTGCGAAAAATTTGCAAAGAAAGCTAGTTAAGACTTAAACGATGGTAAATTTATGCCGCGTCGTGTTCTCCTATCGAGTGTTGTGGTAATCCTATTAATACTTCATACGGAGAAAGTGAACATTAACTGTGGGAAACTAGTCTACGTCTCTGCGGCACTCCGCCAGTGACGCGGCGATATTTTATTATATTAAGTGGATATTGTTATAATGTCACTTTCAAACTATTGAAAAAATATTGTAACGAAGTTAGGAGGTGGGTGGGAGGAATGTAGACTTAATCCATTCTTCACTTTCTGTTCGATTTTCGAGAAATTGCGACACTATTAATGTAGTTAATTAATCTGAGTGAGAATCGAACCTTATACCTTACTTATTTATACCTTATAGTCAAACGCTGTGCAGCTGCGCCACGTCACAATATTAGCTATTCTACGTAGAATTGTCTTCTGCTGAGGAGAGCCATGTCGATATGGTGATAGCTTTTCAACGATTCAAAAAAAATCCTTTTACCGTAAGATTTAGACAAATAGATAGCGTTCAAAACCGAACACGCAACTGACGTTATCGAGGAAACTAGCCGTCATTAACCTAAGCTATTAGTAAAATTTCATAAGATAATGACGTAACTTTACTTCCAATAATTTAATTAAGAAGTCTTCTTTTTTTTTTGGTGTCTCTTCAATACTGATGGTTGGTAACTCTCCAAACTCTACTCTCTCCGATACCTAGATCCACGATATACTCAATACAAATTTATTAAGACAACTACAGGATCAATAAAAGCATGGACGATTATAGTCTGTAGCGTAAAATAACGAAAATATAAAGAAAAATAAATAATTTAAAAAAAAATTACCACTTTAAATGAGTAATATGAAGTATAGTCGGCCAGAACACTGATGACGGCCGCAAGCCTGAGATTAGATTTAAATTATATTACCGGAAATATATATCATATGCCAAAAATAAAAAGTCATATATACCGATATAGATTGACAAATTATTTATAAAATCAGATGGGCTTAGTAAAGTAAGTCGATGTGGCTCAGGTGTACAAGCGTGCGTGCTGCTGTGGGTTCGACTCCCTTTCGGGGGAATAGATTATTTCATATTTTCAATTCCTCATTCAGGTCACGATGTAAAGCGCGGCGTTGGGAGCGTACTCAACGCGCAATGAGAATGAGTCGAAAAATAAATATACAACAATGTTGTTTTAATAGAAACGGAATATTTTAACACTAAGATTCCAGGTTCTCTCTGCTTACACTGCCACATATGTGTGGAACAGTTTTAACTGTGGCAATTTGTGGTAAAAAAAATCATATATTAGTTATATATGTAGATGTATACAAGCGTGAAAGTTTACTTGCGTATATAAATATAAAGAAAAACTAGCTATTAGGTGAGTGCCTAACGATTGAATGAATTTTTTTTATATAATTCTTACACCAAATAATAATATAATTTATAACTGTAATAAAGTCATGCGGTACTTTTTGTATCGGTAAATGACATTATTTTACGACAGGAGATAATAAATCAAACGTTTTTCGATGTATTTTCTCACATACAACTACGCACTTTTTTCGTAATCTTTATAAACAATTTATTTTGAACTGGGCTTTTTAAAATACTGAGTATTTTCACTAGAATTACGCAGTGGCTTTCTTGAGTGAAAATATCACGATAATTTACTTATTATGTCAAAATTAAAGTTTTATAACAAAAAAATATATAGCCTATTTAAGTACAGAACTCCAATATCCATATATAATCATCAAAAGATTTAAGATTAGATCAAAATTATTTTGGGGGTAGGGAGGGACCACCAGCTCTCGTAAACTAACTTAGTTATTAAAAAAACTCCGTTCTTTAAATACGCGATTAGGGTACAGCGTAATTTATGAGACATTACGCAGTACAATTCAACACCGCGCCTTGTCTTGAAACCAGAGCGAGAAAATGGAAACATTTCCGAGTGGAGTTTCGATACACAATATGTAGCTGCGTGTCAAATACTACTTGAATATAATAAGTATTAAAATAATATCGAATTGCAAAATTTCTGTGAATTTGTTAGCTTTTTACATTATATTATTTTTATAATAATTATTTTCTCATAGGTAACAAGACAAAGTGCGGCGTTGAATTCCGCTGCTCTGCACACATCGTGTTGAGAATTGGTCGTTGCGCTGGGAACGTACCGTATCTTCACTATTTTCCCAGCCTACTTTGCAATATGTTTGTAAACGTAAAACTATAATTCCATTATTATTAGCTTTCAAGATGCGCGAACTTCAATAATTGTATTTTGAATATTTTTAGTGTGTTTCAAAAATTAGGCAAGAAAATTTATATTTTTCTAGAAAATGTATAAAATTTTATACATTTTATTTTATAATCAAGTAACAAGCTTGACGAGAACTTAGTTCGCATTTTGCTCAAATTCGAGATATAGCTCTTTGAATTGCGAAACATAACACCGCATTTTGACTTAAATCGAGGAAATAAAAAATATTAAATAGTATTGCGTCGTGGGTTCGATTCCCACCCGAGGAAAGGCAATATTTGTTATTTTCATTTTCTCACTCTAAAAACGAAGCAAACCATGGCGTTGACTTCCGCCATGCAACACTTAATGTCTCCAAAGGAACGGAATTGTGGTGGTGGAGGTGTGGTGGTGTGTAATGGAAATGGAATGTCTAACACTAGATTTCATGGTTCATTTCAAGGACTTCAAGGGTTTCGTTTTTATTTACTTTTGAGATACGGAACTCTTAAAATCCATTATTTATATAGGATATTACATTATTTATCTAAAATTTTGAATGATTAAAATTAATATAATTTGTTTATCTAAACCAAATACTGCAAAGAATACTCATTTGTTAATATATATATATATATATATATATATATATATATAAATTAGTTAGTCTGTAAGCAAACTAGATGGCGCCAATCGAAAACTGTTCGTTTCTGAGTCGCGCTATCGACTTTTATTTAATAAAACGTAAGTAACTCAAAAATCGAAAATTCGATTAATCTCTGGTTTCCCTTCATCACGAATAAATCTTTCGCCTTTTACTAAAGATTTCCGTGGAGGGGAACACTCAAATGAGTCTTTCATATTTTTGAAAATCTTGCGTCTAGCAAGATTATAATTTAAACGAAATGATTAAATGTGCTCATGCCTTTTTTAAAATAACAATTCGTCGTAGCGTAGTGGCGCAAGGATTTTGCACGTAAACGCGACGGTTGTGGGTTCGATTCCCACCCGAGGAAGTGAAATATTTATTTACGTTTATATTTCCATTTTTTCTTCGCTCTGGTGTCGAGGTAAAAGCGCGGCGTTGAGTTCTGCCACTCAATACGCAATGCCTCCAGAATTCGGCAGATAGTGGGGAACGGAGTGTCTTAACACCGAGGTTACCTCTGCCTACCCTGCTGTGTGCGGGATACAGCGTGAAGCTGAAGAAAACACAGTTTTAAAATAGAAGGAGTCAAAAACGTTACGAACATAATATTTAACAATACAGATAAAAAATATACTTAAAACCTTTTAAAACGATTTTCTGTTATTCTTTTTAAATACAGATTGTTAAGTAATTTTAACGGTAAATAACGGTAAAATAAAAAAGAAGCATAATACATTTTCGATGCATAATAATATAATTCTCGCATTGATGACAAGTGTAGGCTGATTTTTAAGTGAAATCGCGTCCAAATACAGGTTCGCTTTCGCGGTTAAGGTTTATTATTTTCTTACTTTTTTTTGTACTCACGTATCGTGTGCTGTTTTATTACATAGTGTCAAACCACTCTATCGTCTGCTACAACGAGACATAAACTTTAAAGTATTCAATAAATTCACCGCGCTAGTGGCATGACCAGGGCACGACCCTGACGACGAACGCTTTAACTATCCTTATACGAAATCTATTCCAACTCTCAATTAACTATTGGACTTAAGCTTTTGAAAAATTCATATTTAGAGTGAAGTGTAAGAAACCAAAATATCAGCATTAAGAGTCTTATAGTATTAAAGTAGCGTTTTAAATACCTTTTAACACATGGGAGAGTATCCAGACGGAACCTGGAAAAATAATGTTAAGATACTCTGTTCCCATTAAGGTACTACAGTTCCCTACTTTCCGTCGAATCATGGAGGCATTGCGTGTTGAGTGGCAGAACTCAACACTGCGCCTTTGCCTCCGTTACCAGTGAGAGCAAATAAAAATTTCAATATATGCGACATCCTCGTACGGAAATCGAACCCACAAACGTTCACGTTTGCAGTCGCACGCTTGTGCTCCTGCGTCACGACTGGTCTCACGATATTTTAATTAAGAGGTACAAACGTAGAATTAAGAATTAAATTGAGATTTTTACTAGATGTTAATAGGTGGCGTTCACGCTCTAAAAGATGCGTGACGAATTGGAATAAATAATTAATTTAACGGAATAACAGTATTATCTACTATTTAATTTTTAGTAAATAAATAAATCACACAAAAATAAATCACACACAGCAGGGTAGACAGAGGAAAAGTAGTGTTAAGACACTCCGTTTCCCACTTTCCGTCGAATTCCGGAGGCATTGCGTGTTGAGTTGAGCGGAATTCAACGATGCCCTTTGCCTCGACACCAGAGCGGAAAAATGTAGAGAAGATGTTCAAATAAATATTTCATTTCGTCGAGTGGATATCGAACCCACAACCAGTCTGTTTACAGTCACACACTTTGTATAAATAATTAATTTTCGAGTGCATAAAAAATATACAATTTTTTATGTCTTATAATAAAGTAACGAAATAACACAGCTTACCTTAAATGTCAAATATCACTTATACTTTCATAACATCCTGTATATAGACTTAAAACTACACTTAACTAAAAAACAACACATCTCAAACAACAACAACAACAACAATCAAACACTAAAATTAAAAATAACTTTCAATAGGACGTAAATGCACAAGAATTCGGTTTTCTAGACACGACCGGTGTCAAACAGAGCATGTATATAAAATGTCTCGCGCCGGCAAGTGCCTCCGTCGCGTCTGTCTGTACCAATATTACTTTGATGCCTTTCTAAATTCTAATAAGAGTCGCTTTCTCCGAAATTGATCTGATCAGCTCTGTTTGACCGCGACTTATTTACTTAATACATAATAAATTATACAATTTTGTATTATTATTACGTAAAAATGGTTAACGGCGCTTATTTTTACAGTACAAGCTTAAAAGAAGACCGCCGTGGCGCAGTGGTAGAATGTAGTGTAAACACGATGGTTGTGGGTTTGATTCCCGATCGGTGCTATTTAAATTGTCACGATGGAAACCGGGGCTCGGTTCCCCACCGGGGAGGATTTCTTTTTGATTTTTATCAGTGATATTTTATGTAATTTTTTTCCCATGAGACATTTTCGTTTCCCACTTCTCCACGCTGAAATTCTAAAATTCTGAATTCAATTCTGAAATTATTCCCGAGTGGGAATCGAACCCAAAACCGTCGAGTTTACAGTCGCACACTTATGCCTCGGCAAGAAATGAGAACTTGTAGTACAAACAAAATGAAAAATACGAAAAGTGGAAAATTATTCATTTATAAAGAGTGGAAGTATCAGCGATCCCTATCCGGAAGCTTACACGTAGGATTTTTATTCCTTTCACGATTTTTATACAAATTTGTATTTCGTGTGACGCAGTGACGCAGACGCAGACGAATAGATAACAATAACGTAAACACTTATTACTACAAAAATACTACTAAAGGCTCAAACACTTTGAACTTCATAGCCAATGAGGCGTGTGTGTGCGGCTGTATCCATTTGATAGTTTTATGTGTGAGTGTGTCGTTCTTAACAAATGGCGTTTTATTTTAGATACAATAATTTTATTTTATTTGGGATTTTTTTTTTAAATTGTATTAGGCTGTAATAGTATTGTTAAAACTGTGGTTTTATTTGAAGTGGTGCTGACAAAAACACTCCGTATTCATTAGAAAATATAAATATATTTTCTTATATCTATATCTATATCTATATAAATGAATCCGTTGGTAGGGACAAAAGAGTTTTACTGTAACGTTACGCTTGAGTTCGACTCGGACTCGGGAAATCAATTGAAACTATCAATTTGTCAATTTTTATAAGTGGCTGATTCCCGGTGACCTGATTCTGAAAATGGTACGGAACCCGCGGTGAACGAGTTGATTCGAACCATATTTTCTAAATAATGAAATTATTTATGAATGAAATTATGTAAATTATTCTATATAAATTATTATACAGCTATAAATAATTTATGTTTATATATACTTATATATATATGTAGATATGGATGTAAGCTTTCGAAATTAAATTGTGATAAGATTTCAATGTTATTTGTTATTTCCTGAAATATCCATTACCTTATATCTAAGAATAATAGAAAATTCTATGTAGTTATCAGTTGGTTTTTAAATAGGATTATGGATAAGCCTTATTTGACGTTAATCTTTCAATCTTTTCGCAAATCGTAAATAATTTATTAGTGGGCATATTGACTTTAGTGATGTAATCAAATACAGACTAAAAATACGTATAAAAATGTTTATTCGACAATAAATAGTTGAACTTCAAAAGACGCCGCATATGCATCTTTGACAAATATATCAAACGCTGTTTCTATCAACATTCAAGGTTTCAGTAGAGGACCAGATTCAGGTACAATGTATTCATTTCTCTTAATCGTGATATCAGAACAGGCCAAAAAGTTTTCCTGATTGCCGCATCCCAAATCTCCTCGGCCGTCTGCACAGATTCCCCAATTGTTAGCAGCTACATATCTCCATTGAAGGACACAGTGTTCGCATGTCAAATTTTCTGGTAATCTATAGTTCACTGGGAATTGGCCTGTTCCAGGTGGATAATACTTTGTTCCTCCTTCCTCCAGCTCAATAACATACTGATCGAAGCAAGCTTGATCCTTTGAATTGGGGTCAGGGCATATTTTGAATTCCCAATATCCCATGTGGTAAGCAGTTATTTCGACACAAGTTGGAATTACTTGTCCGGCTTCGTACTCGGCAACGATGATGCCCGAGCCATATGTTCCTCCAAGTTCGTGGGGTCTGGGCTCCGCTAAGTTGTAAGCGTCACCGCAAATGCCACATCTATCAAATTAATATAAAAATCAATTAGACTTATCAAAACACAGATCTTAAGGCTTTGAATGATCTTAATGAAATGTTATCATGAAGCGCATGCACACAAGCGTGCGACTGTAAACTCGACGGTTATGGCTTCGTTTCGAACGAAATATTAAATATTTTAATTAAAATTTGCTTTAGCAACAAGGCAAAATGTTCCATAATAAATGTAAAAAGTTGAAAAGGTTGCAAGGCAAAGTTCAACACGCAGTATCTCAGAGATTTCGGGGACGGTATCTTAAGAAAACTGATAATTTTATAGCCAATGCACTATAAATATAGGTTTGTGATAATTTTTTTCTATGAAATATCCGGACAACAAAGTGACAAAAACAAAAGTACTCACTTTCCTTCATTTTCATAGTACTGTACTCCGAAACCACCACAGAATACTCCGTTATCGTCATAATTGGCTGGAGTAGGATACCCTACCCTCCACATTGATGCACGAGATGGAGGATTCGTTACTCTCCCATGGCCAGAAACACCTGCAGTGATTACCGCCAATACCAAAAGTTGGGTCAACATCTTAAAACAATAATACAAATCGTACTCTATAAAAATATATTTTCAAATGACACTTAAAATTGAATACAACATAGATATATATAAATAATTATCTATATTTCTAGTAAGGTTAATAACTCTTTCATGTACTACATTTGTATGTTATCTATGTTCATTGCTTCGTATTACCCGACTGCGCCTGCGCGATACTAAATTTATTATTATAATGAAACCAATCGTGTTGACTAACTTTCGTGTCTCTTACGCTAAACGATTCGTCTTGATGTTGATACTCAAGATTTACCACCTCAACTATTCACCTATCCTCCTCAACGCTTCTTCGCATTGATGGTTTAAGGATGTGAAGCGTTGAAGCGAAGGGCAACCATACTCTTGTAGTCGACGCCAGTGGAGTACGTATGGCTAGCTCTCTTCCACCCTACCTTCACTCGCCAAAACTGCCAAGAGCCTCTAGTAGGTCAAAAATTAAATCAGCTTCACGCTGTATCCCGCACACAGCAAAGTAGGCAGAGGGAACCTAGCGTTAAAACACTCCATTGCCCACTTTTCGCCGAACACTGGAGGCTTCACGTGTTGAGTGGCGGAACTCAACGCCGCGGTTTAATGAAAATATAAATTTAAATAAATATATCATTTCCTCAAATGGGGATCGAACCCACAACTGTGCCACGAATAGTATGTGCTAGTGCAAAAAGTGTATCGGACATAATATATACTAATATGACTTATTACACGGGAACAGTGAAAGCAAACTACTAGTGAACTGTAGAGGCGGGTTGAAACCGCTACAATATTAAGTTGCTATATGAAATACATTGCGAAATCTTCTATCTGACAATCCTAAATTATACTAACGAGCGTAATTTTCTAATAATCCTAATATAGTTAAAAATATATATAGAAATAAAAAAAATATATAGAAAAAATATCGGCGGCGCTGTTGAGATCCACCAAGTCTCCTACTCTCGATATTTATTTATTGATTGAGGTCGTTATGGCGTAGTAATTATTGACTGTAAGCTATGGTAGTGGGTTCGATTCGCACGATGACGTTGAATTCTATTACTCAACAGGCTATGTCTTGAAAATTAGGTGGTGTGTGGAGAACGGAGTGTTTTAACACTCGGTCCCCTCTGTCTCTTCTGCTATGCTCATGAAAAAATGCTGTTTATTAGTTAAGAAATAAAATCAATATTTTAACATTATTACCTTAATTCGTTATGAAATATCCAATCCACCCAGCGTCCTATATTGCTGACAACTAAATGAACTGATAAGAAAAAGGGAATACTGTGGACAATTTATACAAGAAGTTTCTAAGGACCGTAAAATATTATCAGTAAATAATCGCTATCGAAAAGGCACTTGATAGAATCAAAACAATAAAAGCCTATGACGTTATTTGTACAATTTGCGAGATAAACGTTCAAAGGAATATCTCAGGATGCCGATATACTGGTGACGACTTACTCTGGAATTTATTAATCTGGAAGAAATTAGTCATAGCATGAAATTATACGACGAAAATTACTCGGATTTCGTTTTTGCGGGACAGGCGGGGTGAAAGAACGCCTCCACTTACAAAATAATAATAAGAGAGGCAAAGCCGATCACAGCCCCTTGAAAGACCAGAAGAGGTATAAATGTGTTGCTGTCCTTTGAAATGGAGGTAGACGTTCTTTTTGAATGTTCCATGTTGGATCAACCCGAAAATACTGCCAGAGTCAAGATGTGTGAAAAAGAAGTACCTACAAAACCGTAGTAGTAGAAGTGGATTGCCATTCATTCTGATGGTGGGGATGCCTTTTAAGTTTGACGTACGTTACGTTCTATTTTTGATTTACTTTGTTTCTATTTCATACACAACAGACATATGAGAGTTCAACACTAGGTGTTGTTAACATACCATTTTTTTTATATTTATGAACAAAAATGGCCAGATATTATAGGGGCTGCCGTCCAATTGTATATAAATTGCCTATATTCTCTTTTTAGATGTTTTATATGCTTTCTTCACATCACTAATAAGCCGTATGTTTACACAATGATATTTCTGAAATATAACCACAGAGACGCCGGTAGGCCAATTCGCTTCTGCGCAGACGCCATACCTTGAACATGTAGTAAAACTAACCAAGTGCCAGATCGTGAGAGCAGGCAGACTGTGATTATCCTCATCAGAGGGATACTCTAAGCGCGTAAGAGAAAATCAAACCAAATATATCGTAACTCTCTCAGCCTATAAACTATATAACTATATACTTTATTATCTTTGTTTATTATTACTTAAACAAAAAATAACTTATACACTTCATTGACCGTCAGACTTTTTTTAGGTATTTTTAAATTCTATTCATCTGTTGGTGGTACTCCAATTTGTAATTTTTAATTCTCTTTTCGGTAACATTTAACAACGTTACTTGCTGATAGAATACTAGATAGAAGTATACAATAGTGAGTTACACCTGACTGACCGGACTGTCTATTTTTTCGTCATATAACGTTATCAGTCCAATTTATAGTGAGTGGTACGTTTTATTACATCGCTTTAAATGTTCGTAGAAGTAATAAATATAAAATAGTTCCAATCTTCCAATTTCCAAACAGTTTCCGTTGAAAGTTACCGCTAATTGAGAAATATAGAAGACCAGCACATTTCAAAGAAGTCATCTCAAATGGAGACATAAATTTAAATAAATATTTAATTTTCTCCAGTAGGGATCGGACCATCAACAAGTAGAATTTGCAGGACGCTTTGTGCCCCTGCGCCACAACTGGTCTATTAATTTCGTTAAGTTCGAACATAATCGGATTTTTGTGGGGAACGGAGAGTCTTAACACTAGGTTTTCTATGCCTGCACTGCACTGTTGTGTGTCGCAAAACACACAATTTAAAAAAATTCTATATAAAATAAATGAAATAACCTGATAAGCTAATATTACCCAGAGGTATCGTGAACAAATATGTGGTAAAATGAAAATACCTTTCAAGTGGCAATGACTCAAGAAATTTGAAGTGGTGCTCTAAATGTTATATGTTTTTCAAATAATAAATAGTTTCACGCCGTATCCCGCATACGAGAACAGTTATATAAATAGTTTCCCGCCTCCGCATCCGGTAGGCTGATGGATCTTTGTGTTGATACACTCTCTGTTCTCCACTTTTTGTTTGTGTTAATTTATTAAGATAGAATATAAGAAATACAGTTATGTAGAGTCAGAAGTATTTCGACCCGTGTTTTGCATAAATATAGCGCTACGTTGAAATTCTTATAGAATTTAAAAATATATATATATTTTGTAATACGGTTGCCATTTTTTTTTATCACCAATAATAATACCAGTTACAAAAATGTTAAGAATGTCATTAGTAAATAATAAAGCCGTAATCGGATTAAGTTTACAATTTCAGGCCAGGCAACAGAACTGCATATCAGTCAAGTACGTTAATCAGCTAAAGATAGCACAGTTGCATTGTAATCACATAAATACTACCTAATTCTAAATATATTTGCCGGACCATATAAATAAAATATGCAATTTATAGGAAAATATGAAAATAGAAAGGTCCCTTTACAGTTTGTATTTAGCAATATTAGAAGTTTGTGTTTTTTTATAGCTCTTTCTAAGGGTAGGATTTATATATTACAATGCTGAAAGGTGACTACTAAATATACGCCAAAGCAGAAAGTAGAGAACACACTTAGACTTCTACATTCTTAAGATGCACGACATAAAATTTAAATAAAACTATTGCTTTACGCTGGGATACCTTTGTTATAATTTTAGATAAAATGACAACTTACAATACGAGACTATATCATTATTTAATTCAACAAATTGTCAAACGGAACAACGAAATTTATCATCACTACACATTGTCGACCGAAAGACGAAATCGTTATAAATTTACTTAACGATAAATAAAATAAATCAAAAATATCTTAAAAATATTGAAACATACTAAGAAATCACAAATTAATTATTTAAAAATATTTACAAAACGTTTTCCATGAGAAAATTAAATCACATCCAGTAGCATTCATCATTTAGTTCTTTCTTTTGATTTTTTTTTCAAGTTAATCTCAATAAGTTTTGAAACGATATTGAAGTATTCAAATTCATCTGAAAGCTAAAAAAATAGGAAAGAACTTGAATGAGAATGCGTGTTTAATATTTGTACGTTATAATAATATAATAATCTAACAAAACTGTTACTCTCGCCAAGAAATGCTATATTATACTCGTTCGTACAGAAGAAATCTTTTTGGAAACTTATTTTGGGTTTGTTTTTTAATCAAAATCCATTAAAGAATCTTAAAATTTGGAATACCACTAGAATTGCTTTATCTCATATAAAAGAACGAAAAAACAAAAAATAATTTGTCGAATGCAGGAGGATTTTATGTTGTGATACTTACACTAATTGCAATTATTAATTATAAAATATATACGTGATGGTAAATATTCTACATTTATTTTTTTTTCAAACTAAATTAAAGAGAACAAAGATCCGATATTCTCCTTGAACTTAATTTTACATCACAGATGAGTTATATAAATCTATTAGTTAATATGTTTATGAATTTTCATCATCTTTATTCATTGGCATAATTTTTTGGGCTGGACAACAAGGCAAATTTCAATATCCTTGTCATGGACAAAAATTATTTAATGATAAAATAATAAGAGATGACACTAAGAGCAAAATGACAAAGTAATCTAATGAGACAAAATCAAATAACATTAAAAAAGAAAACAAATTATCAAAGAAGCCCGTACAGTCCATCGAATGGCAAGCACTTACTAATTAAAGATAATCTTAAGAATTACTAGATCTGGTTACAACACAGACATTTGTTAAAAAAAATAATTTACACATGACTAGAATATGTTTTAAAAACGCCTATTGATCAAATATTTGGTACTTTATACAAGGGAGGATTTACGATCTTAACTTAACGTCTCAAATAAATAATAAATAAATAAAGAAGACAAATAAAAAAAAAAATAATAATAATCTTTCAAAAAGAAAAATTGTCGTGTTTACATAATATGTTTAAAATAAACGAGTTTTTGAACGTTGTGTAACTTAAAGAACTAATATATTTTATACTATTTCTCATTTGCATCATTCTTCTTAGATCTTAATTCGTTCTTTACATCTCTTTTTGTTTCGATTTTATGTATGTCGTTGTCTCTTTCAGTTCTCTTACTGTTTGTTTCCTTTACGTTTGTGTGTTCGAGTGTCTTGTTTTTTGGATCCCATTTTTGTGGAAACTCTTCATTTAAAATCTTTTCAAATTCGGATGATACTTTTGCAACGTTCTTTTTCATGTTAGAATCATTATAGGTCTGAAAGTAATTGGGAATATAATTTATTTTCTATTTTTCTTATTTTATATTTTAAAAAACCTATTACTATATGCAATATGTATGTATATATAGATACCTTAAGATAAAGACGAACATTGTTGAATATACGTCTAAAATCTTGAATTACTTGATCTTGTTCTGTGTAAGATGAATTTTTTAACTTCGTAGATATATCGTTGAGACACATTGGGTACTTTACAACTTCATAAAACCTCGGAGCCTGCAATTATTTATTTGTGTGAATCAGAAAGTCAAGCTAATAATCATTCAGTCATTTTAAAAATTATATAACTTACTATTTTAATATCCATATCGTCGTGTATAAATTTAGATTCGTGGAATTGTGATAATGTGGAAATTATATTTTCAAATTTTTTTACAATCGTGTTCGGTAACGGTTTCTTCTTCTTGGGGTGGTACCACATGCCAGACACAGCTACTTTTTGTTTATTGAATTTTCTCTGATTTTCATCTTTGACATAACTACCAGCTTGGTCAAAATTATGACGACGAGTAGTTGTTTTTGACTCTTCTGGTTTATTTGCACTTATATGTTCTTCATCACCTTCTAGAGATTTTAGCTGACTTTCAGTTGGAGTGTGTGATATGTTATCTGTTGAAATTATACTATCATTACTTTTATCCTCTAAACTTGCCTTTTGCAGCGATACTTGACCCCATATAGAAGCTTGTTGAGAATTGCTTTTTTGACAAAGCTCTTCGTACATGTCATTTTGATTCGAATCTTCTATTAACTGTTTAAGATTATCCGATATTTCTTCATTGTTTAATCCTAAGGCATCATAAAGTCGTGCTGCATCAGATTTAGAGCCCTCATGAATAAAATCCATCAACTTAGGTGCCGATTGCTTAGCCGCTTCCCAGGCTTGATCTGACATAACTGTACTTAATATATCAAAAGACTCAATAGGATACATATCTAAACAAGTGGTAGGGAAAGTGTGAGGATTAACTTTTTGATTATCTGAATAAATTTCTTCAGCTCGTCTTGAGATTAAGCAAGGCCATGATTCTAAGTTATATTTTGGCTGCGGAGCAAGTGTTACTTGAGCCAATGACAACTTATTTACAGAAGAATCAACAGTTGTATTATACGCACTGTCTTGCGAAGAAGTTTGTAGAAAAGATGTTGCAGGATCAGCAGGTTTTATTGGCACTTTATAGCTGCCTGGTTTCATATATACTTTGGACATTTCATGGAACTCATCATTTTCGGGATCAATAAATTGTACGGGACCAGAGATATTGTTGGAATTCGTCACAACATTTGAAGGAACTTGAATGTTGTGAGTATGATGAGTCAAAAAATCATTAGGTTCTTTTTGAGTCATCTGGCCCCACGTCGCAAAAAAATCTACGTCTTCTTTAGTATCACCACCACTGTTATTTCTTTGAACGAAACAAGCTCTGCCATCTCCTGATATGTTAGGTATTAAGTTTTTTTCGACATGGCTTAAGGGTAGCATTTTCGGTTTTATTTCCATTTCACGGCGATGTAATAATTCACAGGGGGTACTATTCAGTATTGGCTGTCCAGGAGCTTTACCGAGTTCTGCATCTATTCTATGTTTTAATTGTGTATATATTTCTCTTTGATCATTATGACAAATTCCTTCTAGAGCTCTTAAATCAGCCACGTTAGTAATAGTCCAAGATTGCCTCGGTTTTGCTTCACGGATACTACATGAATCATATCTATATTGTGGTTTCTCAACTGATTCAGATTCGTTTTGATCGTTTAAAGGATAAAAGTTATGGGAACTAGGTGCAGGTACAGGAGGAAACTTCTTATAAGTAACTGATGTTCGATTGGACCACTGGTTCTCATTATAATTTAGTCCCGCAGAGGCTTGTGCTTGGACCCATGGTGGTTGCATTACGTTGTATGACTGTGGAGATACATTAATGAGCCTTGGGGTACTAATATGCTGTTTTATAGCTTGAAATTTGTTTTGATTTTGGTGTCTTGGTGCTGCAGAATTCGTAGCATAGTAATTATGAGTAAAACTTTTTTGTTCCATAGTAAACCCGTGATCCAAGCATTTAAAAGTTTTATAAATATGCGTTAACATTTCTTTAGTAACCGCTTGCCATTGAACGAAGCACTCGCGTATATTCTGACTATAATATTTGTTTTCAATTCTAGAAAAGGTATCATGCTTTTCACTTAGTAATTCTTTTACCCCTTTCCAACCATCTAAAATTCTAACAAATGAAAAAATAAAATTTTTGATAACCCATGGAATTCCTTGAGAATGCAAGTTAGCTACAGCACTGTCCGGCTTCTGTACGTTGGACCTGGTCTTAGCGCAAATCGAATGAATATTTTTGAAGCAAGGTCTGTTATGATGGGCAATTGCAATATTTTCTGCATCAGTACAAGCTTCTATTGCTAATTGAACAATCTGATTGGGTATCTGATCGTGAATCACTATTCTATCTAAAGCTGTTAGTAAAATATCTGAGGACTCGTCATGCCTCATTTTGTCATCTTCTTGATTTGATTTTGCAGATTTATTGTAAATATTCTCAACTTTGGAATTAGAATCAGATATGTTACAGAGTTCTGATACCATTCTTTCACCTTCAGTATAGAAGTCAATACTAGATGTGGATTCTGAAGTCAGATGACGATCATATTTTCTTGGTCGATCCGTTTCTGTACTCATATCTTTATATCTCTCTTGATATCGAGAGTCAGCGCTATACACATTTCGTTTGTCTTGACTTTTTACAATTTTTTTCTTAGCACCGGAGCCAATAGGTTCCTGTGAGGTTACTGACCATGAACTTTGTGGACGTCTATCAGGATTAAAGTGATCACTCATACTATTTAAACAGGAGTAATTTGATGAAGAGGGATCAAAAACTAGTCCAACTAAAGGAGAGTTAGGTGGAGAGCTAAAGGTGGGAGCTGTATTATTGTATCTGAAATAATTCATATTTTTAATACAAATTTTATACATTATATAAATTATCTTATGTTCATATCATGAGGCCGACGTGGCGCAGCGTCATAAGGGGGTGTGACTGTAACGCGACGGTTGTGGATTCGATCCTCACTTGAGGAAGTGAAATATTTATTCATGTTTATTTTTGGATTTCATAGCTTTGCTGCTCTACCTGACTTCATTTAAAGTTCAAAGTAAATGAAGTAAAAATTGAGTACAACAATATATCTAATAGTAATTAATTATACCTTGTATTTTGATATTGCTGGCTCGTTAAAGGAAGTCCAATCCTTCCAGTAGTCCGTTTACAATTCACAATATCTTGACTGCTCAAATCTTTATTGCGGCATGCTGAAAATAGAATTTAGCTGAAATAATTAAATTACTTTATTTTGTTTATATAATAAATACTAGCAGACTCAGACAGCTTCGCCCGTTTGTATCATATGAATATTTATTAAATATATTTTTGAAATTATTTCCACTTTAGTGGGTTAAATTCAAATAAACTGTGAAACATATGTTTAATGAAATATTTTATTTCAAATTTTATATAAAACGGTGCCAATTTCATTTCCATACAAATATTCAAACCCTATTTTATACATTCAGGGTTAAGTCAAAATCCCTTTTTAGTGGGTTACCTTATGAAAATAAGCATCCGTCCAAGTTTCACATTTCTACGCACAGCGGTTACGGCTGTGCGTGCTTACCTCAGTCAGTGGGAACATCCTCCTTTTATATATTATATATAGATAATACAACAAAAATAAAAACTGAATATTTCGTCTATATCTTTACAGCTAATAGGAGAGATTTATTTATTTTTTTGTAAAGGACGTCCGTCGATTTCGAGGACTGGAATACATCAGGTATATAAAACCATAATAGACAAGCTTCACTCTAAAAGACACACAGAAATGGCTCCTTATACAAATACATAACCTAAATAAATATCTAATGGTGTTCTAAGAGACTAGATTTTTTTTAGCTTCAGGCTCTATCCCAGACACATCAAGGCAGGCAGAGGGAACCTAAAAACGACACTTCTCTTAAAAGTAGGGAACTTTCGGTTGAATCTGAACGCAACGCTGTGCTAAAAGCAAAACCAAAATGTAAATTTAGAAATAAATTAAAATTATTTTTCGTATAATTGGACTGCCGACATTGCTTTTAATATCATATTTCATACAATAATTTATACTTTATGCTTATAAGCAGATATTTCAGCATTCACTTTTTATTGTAATACATAGCCATACTTTATACAATATTTTATTAAGCCTTTATTATTTTATTACATTATTATTTTTAAATATATCAGCCTGATTATTTAAATGTTGAACAATTAACATTACACTAAACTACACTTACATATTCTATAAAGTGTAATTTTGAATTTTTCTTATTCATATAAAATATGAATCATTTGAAAATATTTACCATAATATTTTTGTGTCACAGGACATTGGTGCTGACCATTCGACCTGTCTTGACTGCGATCTCCACCGTCTGAGCTATCGCGATATTCTTCGGACTTATTGGTTGTATTGGCATACTCTTGCATTTGTTGCGCTAAATACTAAAATATATTAAAGAAACAAAGGTGAAAAGGTTTTGATATCCATTCACAACACAGATGGAAAGGATTTGGTAATTTTGTTTTTTAACTTAACGTTGTATCCTTAACAGCGGGATAGGTAGAGGGGAGGATCTGGGACCCTATCATTAAGACACTCTGTTCCCTTTAAGACACTTCTGTTTCCCAGAATACGGTGAAAAGTGGGGGAAAAAAATCTGAATCCAATGAAAAATATATTTCATTAATAATACAGAGAGACTTACGAGTCTCAATGTTAATACAGTAACTATGAAAGAACGTGAATTTATTTACTTTAGTATTTTCATGTTATTTGCTATGTATTAGATAAGTAATCGTGTCCAGAAATTATTTGAAAAAACTTTTACATCATAGTTACATAAATTGACAGTGTCAAATTCAGCTTGATCTAGTTGGTACCTACATATAATGATAAAGATAAGCTACTTATTTATATTAATCCTTTATTTTTGCCCAACATTATATTTCTAGCCCTGAACTTACAAAAATTTGAATACTTTTACGTTCAGAAAATTTCAAACTAGACTATTAATTTATATAATAAGTAAAATTTTAATTAAATCCATTCGGAGTTACCTTAAAATATGTAGAATGCTCGCTTTCACATCCACTCGTTTCCTAATAGTAGATCATCGTATATAATAAACTACTTATGACTTACTTGATCTGTCAACGTTTAATTATTAATATCTTTATTTTATTTTAGCTTAGTATTTAAAATAAAATTGAACGTTACGAAAATAGGTACTGTAGAAGCAAAACTGTCTCCCTTATTTTCTAGATCAGT
The DNA here is from genome assembly GCA_037355905.1 of Heliconius aoede. NCBI lineage: Eukaryota > Metazoa > Arthropoda > Insecta > Lepidoptera > Nymphalidae > Heliconius > Heliconius aoede. The sequence goes on along the minus strand of JBAIZZ010000074.1, from coordinate 189,921 downwards.
CTCTTCCATCAGCCGTTGAACATGATCGGTAACGGTATCTTGATGTGCAATGAACGAGGTGCAACTTGCCAAATAATAGAAACCAACCATATGATTTCGTTCAATTGTTTTCTGACGTGATGTCATTTGAAATTTTCCTTTTCTGGATTTTCGGCCAAGTTGTGAGGAAAAAGGTGAAAATTGGATTTTACATAATTATAATATTATTATTTAAATATATCTTTTACACATATATATAATAAAAAATAATGTTTCTCGAATGTTTATTATTCTTGTATCAGCATTTTCGTCACAAATATTTCTTCTCTCCTAAGACTACATACATACAACGAATATTCTTTCATAAAATTCAAATCGCACATTTATATATAAAATTAAATATTATAACTAGGGTTACAGTAAAAAAGGACGAAGTGTTGAGATCGTGTGCGCTGTTGCAGAGATCCTTAGTACAGGAGCATACTTCCTGCCGCCCGCCGTAGCCGGACCGATGGTAGCACGCGCCCTAGAAATTTTTCAAAATATATTTAAATTATTAAAAAAAAACTATGCAAACTATTTGCTTATTAAAAAATATCGTGTTAAAAGAATACATGCTTATATTTTTTAAACGGTGGTCTCAGTTTTGTGAATATAATATTATCGTAATAATATAAGCATTACAAATTTGACGACATGATATTTCATTTAACGAGGTCGCCGTGGCGCTGGGGCACAAGGGTGTGATATTAATTTCTTCGATCTGGCACCAAGGCCGACTAGCCCGGCGTTGAGTTCCACCACTCAACACGCAATGCTTCGGCGGAAAGTGGAAAACGGAGTGTCTTAACGCTAGGTTCCTTCTGGCTATTGATAGTAAAAAACATGTTAAAGGACGGAGGACAGAGGGAGGTTCATATACTCAATTCGGTAAAAAAGAGAATTCATTTTTTAAAAATTAATTTGCACTTTTCCTAATAGATATGAAAATTAAACTCATGTAGGTTATACTTATTGATTGAGAGGCTAAGCGCGACGTTAATAGCTTAACGCTATTCAACCAAAACTACCTCGAGAATTCGGAAAATCGGGAACAGATGTGTCCTAATGGGAACGGAGTGTCTTAACACTAGATTCCCATGTTCCACCTTCCTACCGTGCCATGTGCACAATACAGCGTCAAGACAAAAAACATGTACCTTATATTTGGTCTCATCCCAACCACAACTCCGAATTACTCTGCTGACCGGCATATGACCATTGACTTCGTGGTCCACATGCTGTATGATCTTCCTGCACAGTGTATGGGTCACGCCTCGCTCGTGATCAGAACAGTTCCTCTTCAGACTGTCAGGTAGGAGAGTCGCGGAACACATCGAGTTGATCGCGCTGTTACATTCATAGCATACTATTGTAGATCCTAAAATATAATAAGCATTATAAATATTTCAACGGTTTGTTTTTCTTGGGTAGGTTGCCGAGGCGCAGTGACATTTAACTGTATATGACGTTTATGGTTTCGATTCCCATGAAGAAGACGTAGCGCGGTGTTGAGTTCTGCCACATAGCATATTGTAACATCAAATTCCGAAAAGTTAGTGGGAACTTTGATTGGGAATCGAACACACAACCTGTCGTCTTTATACGACGACACGACTGACCTAGATACTATTGATTATGAAAATATTATGAATGAATATCATTCAATTTCGAAATACAGATCCAAACGTATAAAAAAGAAATACAATAGATTAGTGTAGTACGTAAGTCGTAGAATCATTCTTGTGAACGGCCACACCTCGTCTGCGCCGCGCCTCTTTGCTCTACGGTGAGTAAACGCTTACAATGTTCCAATTATAAGATTTGTTGAGATTCCCGCTGTATCCCGCACACAGCAGGGTAGGCAGAGGCAGAGGCAGAGGAGATGTTAAAATATTCCATTCCCCGTTTCCCGCCGAATCACGATTTGACTAGACACTAGAGCGAAGAAATAAAACTATTAAATATTTCTTTGCCTTTCGAGTGGGAATCGAACCAACAACCAGTTACTTTCATAGTCACACGCTTATGCGCCACAGCTGGCCTCAGTATATGATCACACTATTCCCGCATAGCAACGTAGGCAGAGTTAAACTAAGGCTCGAGTAGAGTTCATAGTACTAAAAATAAAATTTAAAATAAAAAAAATATATATCACAATAATATATATATTACTGTGATTTTTTCGAATTCAGATTTTTCAAAATTGAACAAAATTTCTTCTGCTCGATTTTTGACTTAAACGCGTTAACACATTTATCTTTCATTGTAAAGTTTTTTTTTCTTCAATTATATAATGCAATTCCTACGTAAGGTTGTTTTTCCACAAATAACATTATTAAACTATTATATATAGTAAATTATTAATTAAATTAGACCAGACGTGGCGCAGTGGCACAAAGTGTGCAACAAAATCGACTGGTTGTGGGTTCGACACTCATTCAAGGAAAGGTAATATTTATTTAAATTTAGATTTTCATTTCTTCGCTCTAGTATCGGGGTAAAGCGCGGCGTTGAGTTCTGCCACTCAACACACAATGCCTCCAGAATTATTCTAACACGCCTAAAAGCCATAAAAAAAGAAACAGAAAACAACATGTTCAGTTGGAGATAACTAACTTTGGCAGGTAATTCTGACACAGGTAATGTGAGTTGCATAGAAATTATTAATTTTGAGAAATATAACTATGATGTAATATATATAGCCTATAGCTTCTGATATTATTTGCACATAAATATTTATCTATAAAAGTATAACTGTATTTATTAACTGAAAATGAATTAAGACAGTAAACAAAATAAACAACGAAATAAAAGCAAAATAAACATACCATAATGGACGATTCCCAAAAATATAAAAAATCCAAGGCCGTAACTCATGTCTGCGGTTCTACCATCGGTCCACATCTGAGGTGGATTAGCCGAGTGTTGCAATAACTATATATAACCGGAACATACCGATACAAGTCTGTCTGTACATCACGAGAGATTGGGTCAAACCTCACAGGATGTCACCAGTTGAACGAGCGGAAGCCCACAATTTGTGTCATTAGTGATTTAGATTGAGATTTTGACACTAATTTTAACCCTAAAATTATTGTTCTGATATTATTAAAATATATTTTTTTGTTGTATTAAATCAAGAATGTAGTGTCTCGACGCTAGTTGTTACCAGCATATGCGATAAATAATAAAACATACAATGATTATTAAAAAAAATAAAATCAAAATTATTAAAAACTTTTAATAAATATTACATTTCAAACATAACAGTTCGCTGGCATCTTAGTCTATAACTCAGCAACTAAAACTAGGAAGGAGAAAGTGGCCTTATTAACAACACAAAGGAATAAATACAAATAAATTTGTACTAACACTTATAAAAAAAACAAAAAACAGTTTATTTGAAATTATTGATTTTGTATAATAAAAAAAGTAATTTAAGACAAAAAATATTATAATTTTCATGAATAATTTCAATTTTAATGTTATTTTAACTTACATTTATATATATTTGTGTGTAATGTAGTCAATAAGGCCACGGTTACTTAAGGCAGTGTGGAATTATCTTCTATTTACATATCATTGCGAAGTCATTGTCATAACACTAATAGAAATGCTTGAGGCGTTTTGTACTAATTGCACTAGACGTGTCAACATTGACTCGTCTACTCGACTGTGGTATACAAAGAGGATAATGTATTTATCGATAGTAATAAGTCGAATGAATCGATTTTAGTCGTGCTACGAAAGAAATAATAGTTTTTAAGGACAAAGTTGTTATATTTAATAGTAGTTGAGAGTTTCTATAAAATTACAATATTTTTCTAAATGTTATTTTACAGTGACTTTGGTTTGTAGCCTTCTTTTCTTTATAGACATAATTAAAAATAAATATTTATAATATATATTATATTAAAGGTACATAAAGTTTTCAGTATAAAGTACATTATACAGACAAACTAAAATCTTCTAATTGCAATGTATATATATATAATATATCTTAATATTGCCTTTTGTAAACGAGTTCTATACACGCTAACGTTTGCATGAAAAATGCAAATTCACTACAGTGACAATAGTAATCTATTATTATATATAGTACAAGTTTTATTTCTACAGGCTTAGTATAAAGATGAAATATTCATATATTTATAAGGTTAAAAAACCTTATAAAGCCTAAAACCTTAGTATGGCAAACGTGAGGAACATCAGTACAGTGGCAGTTACAGGAACACTTGCAGAGTTACATCCGTCTTCCAAGCAGGAGCACACTTCCTGTCTGCCTCCGAAACCTGATCGTTGGTAGCAGCGGCCCTGGAATAGCATTAAACTATTAAATTAATGGCAGAGGGATCCTGGAACCTAGTAGTCAAGACACTTCCGTTCCCCAGTTTCCCCCGAAATTTTGGAGGCATTGCGTATCTAATATTTAAAAACGACAATCTATGTTTCTAGTTCAAGCTGTATTACAGAGTCACAAAAATATCCAATCAATAAATATATTGAATAAAAATCTGTTCAACAGAACATGTACTTGAATGGGAGTTGAGCACGAATGTCAAATTATACTCTGGTTTATTTATTGTATAATAGAATATACAATCGAAGCTATCACGTAGAACGCTAAAACTGCAAAATATTTTAGTTTCTTGGACAAAATAGCATTTCAATTTTATCATTTATAATATGACTTACTTTATAACTGGTCTCATCCCACCCGCAGCCCCTAATCACGCGGCTGTCAGGCGGCATGCCGTTCATCTCGAACTCCACCACCTGTGATATTTTCCTGCACATAGTGTCTTTCGGGCCGCAGGGCAGTCGCAGCGAGTCGGGTAGCTTGTCCATGAGACAGCGGGAGTCGTTGTGGCTGTTGCATTGGTAACAGGTGATTGCTAGACCTGAGGTGGAAACGATTAGAGTTAGTCAAATAAAATAAATCAGCTTCAAGTTAGTCATACGAGTAGAGTATTTTGTATAATATTGGTATTTGACGCCGTCGTGGCTCAGTGGAATACCTTCTGATTTTTAACGCGACGGTTGTGGCTTGATTTCCACTTTGGAGAATTTTTTTTTCTTTTCCTTGCTCTGGTAACATAATTAAGCACAGCGTTAAGTTATGCGACGGCAAAGTAAAAACACTTTACAGCGTAAAGTTAAAAGAAAAAAGGAGGTATTATTGAAAGGAGCATATTTAATTGTAACTGTAAACTCGGTAGTTGGTAGTTCGATTTCCACTAGTTAAACCATTTTAAGAATACAAACAAAACACTCTACCTCGATGAGAAGAAGTATATACAATCTATACATAATCTATAACAGTTTACAAAACTAAAAATATACTGAAATAAAACTGTTTCAGCGAATATTTCGACCTTGATCCTAATCTACTTGATATATGATATATAGATAGATGGCCGTCTATATAATAAAAAGATAGTTAATATAATTTTGTAACTTTAAGAGGTTTCTTTCTATGTTTGTTTTTTATTTATTTTCGTGATATTTTTAGCATTAAGTACTTGAATGCTATATTCAATTATGCATACTTATAATAAATGCCTTTAATTTCCATCACATTACGAGATTACAGTATGAACACCTTTTTTCTTCTTTTTTGGGTTCCGTAGGTATCTCAAAAGGTTGAAAGTGAAACGAAATCTATAAAAGATCACTTTGTCGTTCGTCTGTCTGTATATCAAGAACATTTATCTCGAGATGTCGTGGAGGTATCAAGCTGAATCAAAATAATATCAAATAAGTAGATCGAACCCAGAACCATTGCGTTTACGGTCAGAAAATATGCTATTATAAAATTAAAAGATTAAAAGGCAGTGTATATTAAATTACAACACTTCTAAGAAAATTAATTGTATATAATACTTCTAAGAAACTTGAAAGTTGTACTTTCAATAAAGTTCTTTTATATAACTAATTGATATATTTATAGAAATCATCATGTACTTAATACATAAGTTATTTTATACATTGTTAATATAATTTCTTGTAACACAAGTGATTTTGTGTGTGGTATTTGTTGAGTCTGGAGCGAGAATCGAAGCCACAACCTGTTACAGTCACACCCCGCATCTTCAACGATTCAGTATATTTTTCCATATCCGTTTCGATGTCACTACTACTGTGTTTAAAGCTTAAGGCACGTCTACTTGTGTAACTATTATACTTCTTTATTAACATCACCTAGTAACATGATATATAGAGGAATAACTCGGAGCAAGGCTATTTATTTTTATCCAATAATAAATCAAAAACTGGAATTTATTTTATAATGTAAACTAATGTATTCAGACCATAAATTATGTCTAAATTTAATTTTTAATCTATCGACTTCTAGTTTACTTTTTTTTAGGTGAATAACGTTATTTCGTCAGGGGAAGATATAAGGTAAAGCCAGTACCTTTCTTTTCTGCTAGTAGTGACCAGAGACTTCCTTCTTTACTTTTCACGTGAATCAAAAAGGCGTATATAAAGAAATTTTCCAGAGGAGGGTTGAACTATATGCAATTTTTCAGGGTATTTTCTTTATGGTTAGAATTTCTGGACAAGACTATTCTGGGGCTTGCATGGACTACCTAACTCCCCAAATTTTTACGCCTAGTGAGAACTGGCGGAGATTAAACGCGCCTTACGCTACCAGAGCGACCAAAAGAAATAAAGAAAAGAAAGGGGGTCTAACAAACAACCATTAGGTTTTCCGTCAATCACTCTCCGTGCGCCACGGTGACCTCCTCGTAAGTGAATAACAGAAATTCACAAACGAGTATAATATTATTATATTATGACGAATTTATTTTTAGCTCCACGCTGTATCCTGTAGCAAAGCAAGCAGGACAAACTTTTTTTTTTTTTTTATGGGAGAGGACAAGGCAAACGAGCGTTCGGGTCACCTGATGGTAAGTGATCACCGCCGCCCACGACCCCATGCAACACCAGAGGAGCCACAGGTGCGTTGCCAGCCTTTAAGGTGGAGATGAAGGGCACCGGGGCCCGGCATTACCTAATGCGAAACGCAGTGGCAAGGGCCACTACTTCACGCCGGTTTAAAATGCCGGGGTGTTAAATCCGGTCGAGTCTGCCCATGCGTGTTGCCATTACTGGCGACGTGACTCTACCACACGTACTTTAGTCGCCTTTTACGACACCGACAGTACCAGGGTGATCCTATTCTAAGCCGGGACCACACGGCTTGGGAACCTAGTGTTGAGCAGTCCGCGCTGATTAAGACACTCCGTTCTCCGTTTCCTGTCGAATTCTCGAGGCATTGCGTGTTGAGTGACGGGAGAGTAAGGAAATGAAAACATTAAATATTTCTTTCCCCCACCGAGTCCGAATCGAACCCACAAGCGTCGTGTACACAGTCGCATTATCATGAGCATTATCATTTAACGTTGATTTAACGATATATTTTAATGGGATCAACTTAAAAATATATGAAGAATGAGGTACCATCGATAGCTGCTGAGGTTCACATATTATTTCAAAGACAAAAAATCTCACGCTACCCTACGCACTGCAAAACTTAAATTTTTTATTGTTAAAATGACCTTTTGGGTGTAATTCCAAAACTAATATACATAAAGCATGAAAATGAAATGAATTCATATGATATTATTGAATGAATCATCGCAAGCAATTTCAAAATATATGAAGAATGAGGACCAGGATACTTCAAATCTAGCCAGCAGCACATTTAAGGTCAAGGTGTAATCCTTTACACCAGCTACAGTACAAAACCCAAGCAATTATATCCAAAATGAACACACATACCTTGCTGAAGCAAACTGCATATAACCGCCAGAAAGCAGAGAGCTGCCAGTGCCATTTTTCTATGTATATCCTCTTAATACCGGTTCACTCTGCTCTACACCGCGCGAGTGTTACACCACGACTGAAACTAAACTAGGTGGTGGCTTGTAAGCTACTTGTGCCGTATATCTATGATCAAACAGCGAAGCATTTATTCAATTGCGGTAATATGCGGCAAATTGATGTACATTATGGGATATGAGAGGATAGGATAGGTGGAATGTCAAAGGTTTCCTGACCCAATAGGTGGATATTTTAGGAGGTGGTGGTTTGATCTGTTTGGATGCGATTTGGTATTGAAAATAAAAAAACATAAAAGTTATTAACAAATTGTACCTAACCTAACCAAAACGCGGCGTTGAGTTGCGCTATTCTAAACAAATAAATGCTTCATTTGTGAACTAAATAATTTAAATTATTGTCACTATCGATTGTGTGACTGTTTAAATTGTATCCATATTTTAAATTTGTATCACTTTTTCCGGCCGACTTGAGAGATATTTCCGATTGGCGAGTGGCGTAGCAACTTGTTTTATTATCAAAGCGGGGAATAGAAAAAAAAACACTCTCTCTCTCAAGAATTGAACCTACAACCGTGTTGGTCGTCTGCGATATGTCTAATATTATATTGTCGAAAATTGATAGATTTTTCCACACTCTCGATTTAATTGCTGACCTTACTAGAAAATTTTATACCTTTTGTTTCAATACTTACATAACTACAATATGTAATCCAGGGACACGCGCGTGTGACTGAAAACGCGACAGATTCTGGTTTCAATCCATTGTGTCCAAATAATATGTTATTTGCTTGTTCCCGTTGCCTTATGTAGTCTTACTTTAATATTATTATTAAAAGTGTAAATACTTCCTACTATTTATTTTTTATTTTTGTAAATTAAAAAATATATAAAATAATAAATTAAGATATATAAGTATAATAAAATATATAAATAAAATAGTTATGTTAGTATAGTATAGTTATAACTATTATATAAATAAAATAGTTTTCTCCATAAGACACTCCGTTCCCCACGCACCATCCTATTTTCAAGACATGAGTGGCGGAACTCAACGCAACGCTTTGTTAACTGTAATATAATTTTAGTGTGAATGGACTCTAAAAATTTAATAATTAATATATTTTATATTAATTAGCATCACGCTTTATGCCACACATCACTGCGAAAAAATGAAAATAATCAATATTTCATTCCATGAGTGGGAATAGAATCCACAACCATCGTGTTATCAGTCGCCTCTGCGCCACGAAGGCCTTTGAAAAAAACATTAGTCTTTTTCTATTATATTAAATAATGCATAAATAAATAAAAATAAAAAAAAATGAATAAGTAGCAACAGGTGGCTACTTCATACCTATACAATCCCAGCCTCCGCATACATTATGAGATGAGATTAGATCAAAATAGTTTCTTCCTGCGCCTGCGCATAGGACGTATACAATATACGAGTAGTAACAAGCTGCAATCCAGGAAGTGTTGAATGAAGACTTGTGTCACGTGGATGTTTATAGTAGTTTAGTACCAGCGATCCACTCGAAAATCCGTTCAAAAGTTTTTGCGTGAAACAAGCTTCCATCCATTATCACTAACTTCCACATTTATAATATAAGAAACACTAGCTTTTATCTGCGGCTTCATTCGCGTGATAGAAGCGGAAGTAACTAAGAATTGTGTATGACATGACCAGCGTTGCCAGATTTTTTTTTCCTATGGAAAGCGGTATTTTTAAACATTTTAAGTGAAAAAGTAGCATTATTTCGACAAAAAAAATTAAATAATCGGTATTTTATTTATTATTTAACAATTCAATTTATTATTACACAAATTTTCAATGGTAATAGATAACAATATAAACTGCTTTTGAACATGATTTTAAATGATATTGTTTTGGGTTACTGTGTAAGGCACTTAAGTCAGTAGTTATAGAAAACTTACGAATATACTCATTTGTATTTCTATGAAATTCTCTTTCATTATTTCCCTACTCTCCTCAATATGCCTACTGACAAAATACATGTAAATAGTATGTACAAATATATGTGTCTAGATCTAGACTGTACTTAAATATATTTTTGCCTTTTATGGTTTTTTTAAGGGGGACACGGTTTTTCACGCTGAGATATTGGGATCTTACCTTTGTTCTGTACGCCCTCCGTTCTAATAAATAGAAGAAATACGTATAAAGCATTTTACTCGTCGGTGAATAATAAAATCACTTTTTGTCTGAATTGAAATAATAAATTAAATAGGCGCAACAAAGGTTTAAATGATACACACGAGTACAGCGAGCGACTGTAAGCGCGACAGTTGTGGTTCGATTTCCACTTGGAAATATTATATTTATTTGCTTAGTCAAATTGTTATACATACAGAATTTAATTAAAATTTATATAGTTATCTTTATTCACATACATAGTTTTATATCTAAATCAAGTTTTTATTTCTTGCATATCTAAAAATTAATTATATATTTTTTTATCTTCACGCTGTATTCTGCACATAGCAGGGCAGGTGTCTGCCTACCTCCCTCCCTCTGGAGACCTAATGTTTAGACACTGCGTTCCCCATTTTCCGCTGAATTCTGGAGGCATTGCCTGTTGAGAATATTTCGAAATTATTTTGAAATGATCTTCAATAATATAATAAATTAGCTCGAAACTTATTTTATCTTAAGCGTATCACCGACAAGGATGTTCGATATCACGTTGACAGACAAACGGCCGGACAGACGCCCGTCGCACCAATTGTCTTAGATGGACGCTAGACGACTTGACCCCATTCTGCCTGTATCGTGCGTAATTTAATTCAGAATTAGTAAAATGTAATAAACCTTTATTAATGCGTCCTTTAACTCTGTAGATACTCTATGAAAAACCAAATACATATATCCAGATATTCCTTTTGTTGTCCTAACAAATGGATGACAAAGTACGACCGACCGACCGTATAAACTCACTGTGTCATCCTCATAGCTTCACAGTACTAGTACTAGATCTGATAGCATAAAGAAATAAAAAAAAATTATAAATAATAAAATTTAAGTGTACATAGATAACTTTTTGTTTGTTTCTAACGCAATCTAAAATATTCAAATATTGAAGCGCCTGTTAAAAAAACTAGTGCAAATATGTGTATAAATTTTGCTCTTAAATTTTAAAAGGAAATTGTGTTCAAAATGCTTAATCATGTGGTATATAGTGTAGTTTTACTAATGGCTTATATCAAATCAGGCAAGTATTATTTAATATTATTTATATTATTATTATTTATACTATAGACTTTTCAAGTCAAATTATATAAAAAATTACGTTGTCACATGAATCGTTCATACATTTTGTTGACTGAAAGTGTTTCTAATCCTTTATTTGGACTTGTACGGTTCCCGAGAGGCGCGTGTTCAAATCCCGCCACATCAAAATTTTTGTACATTTTCTAAAAATTGTAATACTTTTTTTAATTCGTGAAACTTGTTATAATAACATATATATTGTGGCTACTCGTTAAATATATTTATTAAAAACTGTAGGTCCCACAACTGAACAAGATTTATACAGCCCCTTTTTTCTATAGCCATTTTATTTGGGCGCGAGATAAAATATTAATGAAATGTAAAAAAAAACAAGGGCTAGGGAGGGTACACGTTCCACAGATAATGTTGTATACTATTATTTACTGCGCTATCAGCGTATTACTTTCATAGTTGTTTTATGAAATATTAATATTAATTACATTAATCGTGACCTATATAATGACCTTTTTCTGATTTGTTTACCTTTTATCTCACGGCTCCCTGATTAGTGTAAAGTCTATTAGCAATGCATTCTATGCGATGCAATCTCATGCAATGCGTTTTATTCATGTTTTTATTATATAATATTGTGTTTATTAATTTATTATAATTTTTACTATAATAAATTAAAATCTAAAATTAAATCAGCTTCACGCTGTATCCCGCACACAGCGTGGTAGGCAGAGGGAACCTCGTGTTAAGAGACTCTGTTCCCCACTTGCCACCGAATTCTGGAGGCATTGTGTGTTGAGTGCGTGTCAATGCCGCTCTTTGTCTCGACACCAGAGCGAAGAAATGAAAATATAAACGTAAATAAATATTTCACTTCCTTGAGTGGAAGAGTGAACCCACAACCGTCGCGTTACAGTCACACCCTTGTGCCCCTGCGCCACGACAGCCCCGTATTTCGTATATAATCTTTACTAAATACAATATATACTTTTTGGAATTCTAATACTTTAAACCTGAAAAAAAATAACACATTTATTTTTTAACTTTACGTTTCTTGCGCGTATAAAATTAAGTAAAGTCTTCACTTTTTTAGTCAGTTTCCATCTTTTTTAAAGAAATTGTGTTGTGGCGTAACTCAACATTGTCCTATGTATAACAATAGTGAAAAACCATATAACTATTATTAAAATGAAGTATGTGTTTTATACAGCAGCGTCAGTTACTTTGTAAAGCAGAGTATCTAACGACAAACGGCAATTGAAAATAAGCAGCGCGTATAAATTGTAACTATTCTGGATAGAGCACGCGATGTAATTATTTCATTGGCGACGCGAGGACGATAATGTATGGGCGGCTTTTTCTTATATTGATTAATTAGTATTTAATTTTATACCCTTATTCTGTAAAACTTAATATTCATTTTTTATTGTTAGATATTATCTGATAATACTACAACACTAGACATCCTCCGCCTACCTTACAGGCAGAGGGAGGCTAGTGCCTTACACATTTCTGAGGCACTCGGAAATAAAGATAGAGAAATTTCAATCTCAAAGTACGAAATATAAAAACTACATATAACTATTTCCGTATGAATTTCGAGACAGGTGCTTTTACTCCTATCCCCGCTCACATCATCTTTTACCAAGTCCAGTAGTTTTTTGTGTTGTCTATCATTCACTCAGAAACGTTAGAACTTTATATTTATATTTTCTTGTTAAGCTCCATACTGTATAAACATATATATATTTGCTTTTCAGTGTATTATTACTTCACAAAACTTGAACATATTCGATCAAAATGCGTTTCCCAGTACAGATTCTAACAACACTGAATACTTTATTATATATTTTCTTTATGTGAGTTTAAAAAATGTATGGTTTTGTACAAAAATATTTAGCATTACGCTCTATCCTGCACATAGTATAGTAGGCAGAGTGTACCTAGGAACTCAATTAAGACATTTCCATTCCCCTGAGCCGCGCTTTGCCTCGTTACCAATGCGAGGAAATGATAATATTAAATATATATTCTTTTGGTTGGGAATCGAACCTACAACCTGTTACATTAACAGTCGCATGCTTGTGAGTCACGACTGACCTAAATGCATTAAATGAATATTGAGTTATCGAAGTTACTTCTACAATAAAGTCAAAATAATTTTCGTAGGTTTTATATTATATATAGATAACAGAAAATCTGTAACCACATATGTGCAGCTGAGGCGAGTCACAGAAACCTATAGTTAATTTTTCAAATGTGAAATTGGAGAGATATTTAAAATTTTGAATCTTTCTTCTTCTTTTGTTGTCAGAAATGTATGAAATTCTATATTCACCATTTGATGAATATAGAATTAGTATATTTATACTTGATATATAACATAATTAAGCGAATTACTGCGGTGGCTGGTCCACTTCCTGGTTATTTAAGCTGACTTGTTACTCAGGTTTAAAATTTACATGAAAACTGAGTCACTGTTAACAAAATTAATTTTCATAAAACTGATTTAAACAAAAGCTAAAATTTTATTATATCTTCAGAAAACTAAGATTTTCTATGACATTTAATTTCAACAACATACGTTAATAAAATGATTTAAGTGTCTGGAATATTATGAAAATAAAACAGTACTATAATCTTAGTTCTTTGATTTGGGACCGAGAGAATATTACTGATGAAAGAATTGCAAAAAGATTTCTGAAGAGAGAGTGACTTGTAAGAAAGATGTAGAGAAACTTTAGATGACTTTCGAGAAGACAGTTTCGATGATACTAGAAGGAAACCATGTAAAAATTAATAGGGTCGTCGGTGACGGGCATGTATGAGGAGGTTGATGACAGTGGACGAGGGGAGAGTCATAGGCGGAGAGAGATCATTTCACTGCTTTCTCTCCGCCTACTTAACTAGGGATAAAGAGTAAAGCAATAGAATACATCTTTATTTTAGATCATTATAGTAACAAAATAAAACATTCTTTTTAAAAATTATTATTAAAATAATATTTTTTATTACTATTTTTCTGTTCTCCAGATAATATAATGTACATATACGTTTGGCCTTGGCTTGCTGTTTTGCAAAATTTTAGTTTATCCGAAACCGTATTCCCTATTTAAATCTAGGTACTATAGACATTTTTTTTTAATCCTCACATGTAGTAGGGTAAGACAGAGAAAGTCTAGTATTAAAACCCTCCACTCTTCACTTTCCACCCTAACTCTGGAGGCATTGATTTTTGAGAGGCGGAACTCAACGCCGCGCTTTGATTCGACAAGAGCGAAGAAATGAGAACATTAAATATTTAATTTCCTCAAAGACAGGTAAAACAAATGACACTTTCCATTAGGATTGTACCAAGAATTGTTACACCAGTTCATTCACATCTCGTCTCATTCACGGAATAAGGATGTGGATCACACATTGTGCTAACTTATCTGTTGAAGCTGCGGATCAGTCGCACAGCGTCGCGGAAACTAAGCGTTACTCGGAAATATATACATTAAAATATAACATATTATAATTATTATATTATAATTATTATATTATAATATTATTTTGTTAAATTAAAAATGGCGATTAAACATATTTTGGGATTTATGGTTTTGGTCGTTTGCCTACATTTTGGTGAGTTTATGATTATGAAAACGGGGAAATTTTATTTTCAATTTATTTAATATATTCTTATTTAATAGGAAGCCGGTTGAAATAGAACAAACACTAAATAACATGGAAAGTTCACCAAAATACAATAGTAAGAATTATATTTGTATCGGTTAAGCCGCTTCTGAGATCCTCACTCGATCGAACCCACAATCTGTCGCGTTTACAGCCACACACTTGTACCGCTGCGCCACGACGATCTTCTATTGAGGATCTACGAGTATTTATAAAGTATTTTAAAAATAAATATATTTACAGGTACCGCCATTCGTTGCTACGAATGTAACAGCGCGAACAACTCGATGTGCCTCAACCCCACCATATACGACCTGCAGAGTGTTCAGAAATACCTGCGCACTATCGATTGTGCCAAGAGCTCCTTCTCTCCGCCAACGCAGCATCGAACCAAGGAGATGTTCTGCAGGAAGATTATACAGACAAGTGAGTTAAGATTGGTGTAGTCAGATATGAGTTCCAAACTCTACCTTCTCTTGATACCTCTTTCGGCTCGTCCATTGTCATAAACTTCTTCATTCATGTCCTCCGGGGAGTCCTCATGCTTATTCCATGTCATCCCTTTAGCATCATCGATACTCTGTTCTTGAAGTTCAACAGACGTCCCTCCGCCACCGTTATCTTCTTTTTTTTTCTTTATAGAAAAAATAATTCTTAATAATATAAATTATTCTTCATACCTGTTAAAATATTTGTAAAATGCACGATTGAATACGACGGATATATTTTTAACATCACATATTTTTTAGCTTTAATCTATCTCCAGTACACAGGCAGGGAATCCGGAAACCTAGGGTTCACATATTTCATTCTTATTAAAACACTTTCGTTACCCACTCTCCGTCGACTTCTGGTGACATTGCGTGTTTAGTGGCGGAACTCAACACTACGTACTTTTTATTTATGTACAATTAAAATAAAAATCAAGCAAATAAAAAAGCAAGTAATATTCCACAGTTCTCCACAAGGGCCACGAGCCTGAAGTAAGGGTAACCCGCGGCTGCGGCTGGGTGAGGCACAAGAGGGACTGCTATAAGGCGGACAACGACGATCATTTGGAAACCGTATGCCAATGTTTCACTGATGACTGCAATTCAGCTGATAATACTAAATTTAGTTTAATTTGTATATTTTTAAGTAGTTTTTCAGTATTTTTTCTTAGATATTAAGACTAATGGGTGAGAGAAACGGCGGATTAATGGAAGGCAGAGTTGTTTTATAGAAACAATAAATAGAATAGGCATTTTATTTACACTTAATTATTAAATTAATTATAATTTAGAATAACATTTGTAAGAAATATTAAAATAATGACTATGATAACGTAATTTTCACTAATAATTTGAAACAAAAAAGTACCATTAAGGTATATAATTATTATATAAAAAAAGCTTTATGTAATATAATTTTTTGGTAGGTTTCTATATTCGTCTATTGTATACAGAAATATACATATTTTTCTAATATATGTATGACTTAAATTACATATTTTAGTATAATATGTTATCGTAAATTGAAAGTCGATTCGAAATTATTAATAATAAGAGATGTGTCTTAAGTCTAGATCTGTTAAAATCTATTTACTGTTTTAGATCAACAAAAGTTTTAACGACCAAAGTTCATATTATCCACAGGGTATTTTTGCACTATATATATTATTTTATATGATGTTTTCTGGTCTATAATATCATTACATGTTTATTTATTTTATTAAGACTATATTTGTGTTATTTATGTATTATTTAAATCTCCTATTGCATTGACAATTTAAAAAAATTATAGTGCATATCTAATTATTGATGCCATCGTGGCGCAGTGACGCCAGTGTGTGATTGTAAACGCGATGGTAGAGGGTGCGATTCCCACTTGCGGAATAAGTCTTTTCATTATCTAGCTCAGGCAACAAACTCATCCAGTGGAACCAGGGGAATCGGAGTGTCGTAACACTGATTTCATACTGTCGGATACAGTATGAATTTGAAAAAAAAAATATCTAGTGCTTATAGTTTCATGAAGTACTCATAATAAAGAGATGCACTTACAAGACCAGAAATAAAGTAGTAAACTGCAATATGTGCACGACTCACTCGACCTCAAACAAATTGTAATATAAAAAGAAAGAGAAAACTTACAATTAAATTAACTTAAGGTACTGTTTAAGTAGTAGTGTAAGTGAAGTCAAAATAAAGTTTGAAACTTATAAGAATTTGTTTAATTATTAAAAATCCCTTATACTAAGATAAAGACTGGACATGTGAAATAACGAGGAAATTATCTATGAAAAGTGTTCCCATTAAACTTTATATAGAAGAAAGACCCAAAAAGAATATTATGCTTGATATAAGCTGTCATAGCGCAGTGGCACAAGGGTGTGACTGTAACGCGACGGTTGTGGGTTCATTTCCCACTCGAGGAAGTGAAATTTATTTACTTTTATATTTTAATTTTCTTCGCTCTGGTGTCGAGGCAAAGCGCGGCGTTGAGTTCTGCCACTCAACACGCAATGCCTCCAGAATTCGGCAGAAAATGGGGAACGGTGTTTCTTCACACCTAGGTTCCCTCTGCCTACCCTACTGTGTTCGGAAGCTGAAAAAAAAAACTACTAAAAAACTATACTCACTTTCCACCAGAGATAGATCTTGTCTTAGACCTTTTAAAGTACTCAATGGATTTTAATGCAGTTTCCACTAATTAATAGAGTGAGGCAGTCGCGACGGTTGGGATTTTCACACTCGGTAAAAGAAATATTCCAACAATTTCTTTTCCTCGCTCTGGTAACAAGGCAAGAATCCCGCGTCGAGAATCCCGAGTCTTATCTGTTACTTGAACTAGGCTTAGAAGTAGACATCAATATCGCTAGGTATTTAATTCCAAAGATACTCTAGATGTCTGTATTGCCTTTTCCCACATTTATTAAATTTTATTTTAATATCAATTAAAAAAAATCAGTTTCACGCGGTATCCCTCACACAGGTAAGCAGAGGTAACGTAGTATTAAGATACTCCGTTCCCCATTTTCTACCGTATACCGGAAACATTGCTTGTTGAAAGGCGGAACTCAACGCCGCTTTTTCCATAAATATAAATCACATCGTGTGAGAATCGAACCTGTCACAAGCTGTCGCGCTTACAGTCACCAGTCACACTAATGCGACTGGCCTCAATCATAATATGTGTATTACAAAATTTATTTACATACGAAGTAACTGTTATAATAAATATTAACGATAATGATGACAGTCCAGGCCAGCAAAGCCTCTAGTGGTCCATTAATACATACAGTATAAAAATTATTAAAAGAAATAACTGAAATTATCAATATCTAATTATTTATAGCGTCAGTTTGTGTGTTTATTGTTATATAATGATTAACAAATTATTGTACAGTAGTGTATCAACTACAACGTTTTTTCTATTCAACAAAAAACCGGAAACTCATTCAACTAATTTCCGGTTTTGGATTTTAGAGCGTCAAAAATGTATCAAATGAACGTACACTGGACGGTCAAGTTTTTTTCTGTATAATTAAACCTTTTACATGAATGCAAGGTGTGATGTTACATTGTATAACAAAATCAAAAACCGCGAATCAGTAATTGCAAAATAATTTTAAAAATGCATTTAGAATTAATTTTTATAATATATTATGTAAATATTATATTCGACCTTGTATTCAAACGTTCCAATTGCACCAGTGGCGTCAATATTAATAGTTTAAATACGAGGGGAGACCTCGAAGAGGGACATGAAAGGACATCGTTTCAATGACGTAGAAGAGGTGAAGGAAAAAACGAGGGCGGAGCTAGCAGCCATCCAGACAGAGGAGTTTGAAAGGTGCTTCCAACAATGGGAACATAGGTTGGACAAGTGCATAGCTTTAGAAGGGCAATACATTGAAGGTGTAAAAGTTGTTTTGTAAAAAAAAATAAATGTGTGGTTTTTATAAACAAATTCCGGTTTTTTTTGGGTCCCCCCTCGTATAGTTCTTAATGTTTCTTTTTTTCATTTAATATTATTAAAATATATTTTTGACAACGAAAATGAACCCGGTGCATTTAACGCCTTAACATTACTTATTTATTCTCTTAAATATATATATATATATATATATATGATAATAATATTAAATAAATACTGGTTTAACTGGTTAAATATTTTACCACGCTATCTATTACCAAACATATAAACTTCTTGTTTTTTGATGTTATGAAATTGTACACTAGATGGCAGCATTTTATTAAATATTTAACAGTAGGGCTTGGGCGTAAGAAAAAAAAACGGGGGGGGGGTCGATTTCAATCAAATTTCTCTCTCTCTCTTATGGAGATCCTTCATATTATGATCACATAAAAATACGTATTTTGTTTAACGTTGTATCCCTAAAGGGATAGCAACGGAGTGGCAACTACGGTTCCTGTATACCTCTTTCACCTCGTCACTGTCATCACCCTCTTCAAACATGTCCTCCGTAAAGTCTTTGGACTTTTTACGTGAAATTTCCCAAATATCATCAGTATTGTGTTCTTGAAAGTCAAAAGAGGTCAAGTCAAATGTCGCAATGATAAAGGAGGTACATTGAAAAATTTAATAAGATTTAATAAAATTTATAAACATTATATGTGCGCCCTACTAAATTTACAAATATGAATGATTATGAAGATGGATCACAGCACACTCGCAGCTTCCGAGTATACATCAGAATAAGAAATAGGCTACTATTTATGGCAAGATTTTATAATATTGATATTTTGGCTACGATATAACATTATGCTGCGATGTTGAGTTCCGCCACTGCACTAGCAATGCTTTTAGAACGTCCAGCTACATTAAAGCAGAAACGCTCGTTTTTTAATATGTTTTTAAGAATAATGTAAAAAATATATATATTTATTAACCTTTACGTGGGCCTTTGTCAGATGTCCTATAGCTTGTATAAAATCAAATTAAACTGTTACTCTTTAATTTTAAATATATTATTTACGGACTATTTCAAGACAGAGCCACTACCTCACAAAGGGCCCCACTTTCAAGTTGATGGGTACGCATACTGTCTTTACTACATATTAGACTACAACTCGTCAAAATTTTAGCTTTGCAAACATTACGTAGGTTTGCCGGCTCTGGGATTTTGGACTATATCTTATATTCAATTCATTTTTTGTTTTAATACTTCTATTACTGTTAACTGATCGTAAAATTTCACTCTCAAGCCAACAAGTCAGGTTGGCCGAGTGGTCTAAGGCGCCAGATTTAAGCTCTGGTTCCCGAGAGGGAGCGTGGGTTCGAACCCCACACCTGACAGATGATTTTCTTTTTTTTAAAGTATTGAATTACCTATTTTTACAATATTTTTTCTTTTCTTTTCTTGTACAAATTTTTTTTTTTTGCAATTAATTAAAACCAAATAAATACAAATTCCGCGATGTTTTTAAAAAGGATTTTGTTGTATAATGTGAATAACATAATAAAATTGACAGTCTAAGAAGATAGATGGCGCGGAGATACTTCAATATGGTAATGTCTTCCGTACATTTATATTAGTTTTATCATAAACAGAATCCGTAATATAAATTACATGGAGTATGTCAAGCAATTAATATATTAGATTATACATTAGTTTTTTTTTTCTGGTATTTTATCAAGAAAGTATCTCCGTAATAGGTTTAAAAAGGTCATTGACTTCGAGTTAGTAACTCTACACCGCCATACAACTGGAATAGTTAATCCGTTTAAACTTCACTCAAGGCCGTCGTGGCGCAGTGGTCAAGGGTGTCGTCCGTTAACGTGACGGTTGTGGGTTCGATTCCCACTCGAAGAAGTGTAATTCGCTCTGGTGTCGAAGCAAAGCGCGGCGTTGAGTTCTGCCACTCAACACGCAATGCCTCCAGAATTCGGCAGAAAGTGGGGAACGGAATGTCTTATCGGTTCCCTCTGCCTACCCTGCTGTGTGCGGGATACAGCGTGAAGCTGAAAAAAAAACTTCACTCAATTCATCTACAATATAACAATTCTTAGTATCGTTTCGTATCTATTACAGTCCGTGAATATTATCACGATTATTTCCACTTTTGACACGTACTTATGTAGATAACATCTTTTATCTAGTGAAAGCTTTATCTTATCATAATCTTGTGGACTTATGAAGACCAAATCTGATATTTACAGTTTTGTTTTTTTGGTGACCGACTAACTTATACCTGCGACTTCACCCGCACGGTAATGGATTTCCATTTCCTAGTTATTAAACTAAGGCTCAATTCTGAGATCGATCTTGAGATGTCGTTTTAAAAATGTATGAATGAAATCGACATATCGAGATCGCTTTTTGAATCTTTTATTAAGGTATATAAATACGGTACCACTAAGAGAAGTTAAAAAAATTCTAATTAGGACCTCATTATGTAAGCTATAACAGCCTTCTTCGATAAGAGGAAGACTCTTTTACTTAAAAATATTATTTCAGGCCGAACCGGTAGTTCCTGAGAAAAGCATGATCGACTAAACACATTTTTCAGCTTTAGAAAAGCGGTATATATTTGATTTAAATATGTTAATCTTGAGTTTAACGTCGAGTCTCCTCCGTGGATGATGACCAGGTAGATGGACCATTAAATAAGAATATTTTATCGTAATTATCCGTTTTTCTTTTCTAAAAAAAAAATATATTATACTTTGCCACAATTTTCTATATCTCTGTGTAATCTGTAAACATATTTGCATAAAGTGGAGTAATATAACTGTGCAATAAACAAAACACTGGAAAATCACTAGCGCGATATCTGGCTATCTCACTAATGTTTACATCTTAATGCCAATTGAATGTGATTCTAATTCTCTATAACAAAAGGTCTATTATTCAATGAAACTCAACAGCTAAGTGTATTACGCACACAATCAAAACAATAAATGCAAATAATACTTATTTATATAGTATTACATTGAAATTAATCGCACACATATGTAAATTCCGCAGACGCATGCTATACTTGGTTCTCTTTTTCTCTCTCTCTCTCTCTTATATGTTTCCCTCAAAACGGAAAGAAGTGAAATATTTCCACGATTGACGTAAAAAGAAAGTTAAAAATAAATGTTAATTTAAAATATCATATGAATATGATATTGGCAAGACGGTGTCGCGTAAATAATATAGAATACGAGGCTTATGTAAATGTTTATAGATAAACTCTAGATATTTCCCCATAAATATAATAAAGAATTCTATATAATAAGTATAATACATCAAGTGGCAAAGTGTCACAAATGTGTGACTGTAAACGCGACTGACTGTGGGTTCGATTCCCACTCAAGAAAGTGAAATATTTCTTTACGTTTATATTTCCATTTTTCTTCTTCTTGCTCTGGTGTCGAGGCAAAGCGCGGCGTTGAGTTCTGCCACTCAACACTCAATGCCTCCAGAATTCGGCAGATAGTGGGGAACGGAGTGTCTTAACACCGAGGTTCCCTCTGCCTACCCTGCTGTGTGCGGGGTACAGCGTGAAGCTGAAAAAAAACCCGCAACCAGCCGATACATCCTTCGCTCATACTTATGAGTCACTGCACCTGCTTGCTACGTATTAAATACAAGTGTTTCACAATATTTCGTATTACATAAGAGTGATAGGTAATGTGACGTCATCGCCGACGTCACCGCAGCCTCAATTCAATTATAGTTTATATTTCCCATACAGGTACATTAGTGTGCGTTGGTTTTACCATAAATATGAAGAGACTCTATCTATCTATCTTTAATACTTATTTTATAATATTTAAAAAAATGTACACTACAATATATGTAAATATTTTGTATAATATGACTATAATATAATAATAAGATTGAGCGGTTTAATTAGGGATGGGCCGCTTTAGAAAGAAGATCTTCAAGATATTCTACAAGAGAGTCTTGTTCTTTTGTAGAATAGACAAAAGAAAATGGGACATTTAGTACTAGATTCTCAAAATTTTTCCATTCTTCACTTTTCATTACTTTTATAATGGGTGGGGAAACGTAACACCGCACTTCCCTAACAGATTGCGGCAGCAAATGTACGGAAAATGTTATATTGTCCTCTACTGAAAATCGAACCCACAACTAATCCGTGTATCGTCTCAGACACTTACCTGCTATGTGCGTCATTATATATAACTGTACACTCTGGTGTTATGTAGACCTTACGACTAGATAAAACGCCGCGCCGCGACGCAGCAATATCGTAATTAAACACGATGGTTATGGGTTTGAATCCCTTAAAATTCTGTCACTCAACACATTATCTCAATAAAATAGAACCAGTTTCAATGTCGATATTTATATTACTAACCTCGCAGGAAATTACAGCAGGAACCTCGTATTGTGCGTACGGAACTCGCAGTTTTTGGTTGTTTGAGTCATGTTTGCCTATATTTAAAACACGGAGTATGACTGTGAAATCAACTGGTATTGGGTTCGATCCCCATAAAGTTAAAATATTCATTAAAATATATACATCCACACTGGTCCAATATATATATCCAATATATATATATATTCTTCACACTGGTCGAGGCAAAGCGCGGCAAAAATTGAGTTCCGTCACTCAACACGCAATGCCTCTAGAATACGGCAGAAAGTGGAGAAAGGAGTTTCTTAACACGATGCTCGACCTGCCTACCGTGATGTGTGCGGGATACAGCGTGAAGCTGTTTGTAATAATATTGTAGCTTTGTAATATTGACTGATGCCATATTTTCTATTATCTAGTAGTTGATCGAAGATTTGTATTTTTTTTTGTGATTTTAACAAAAACAACAATAATGTGGTAATTTAAATTAAAGTGTGTTTATTATTTAACTGATATTATAATTTAAATAAAATTAGAATTAAAAAAGTCGGAAACGGAATCGTCTTATATAATTGCCTTATATATACTCAGGTTCTACCCAGGATCCGTCCGGCTACCATGCTATGCGAGGAATACAGTGTTACCCATACCTACTATACATGATATAGTCCACACTTCGTGGAAGTATTCTAGTCCAAGTAATTTCATTAGCGGTAAAGGTCAAGCCCAGCCCACCTCAGGGCTGACTCACTATAGATTAACGTAATGGCATTCACTTTGACCTATTGGCGCAGCAACACAATGTCTCACTGTAAACGCTACAGTTGTAGGTTCGGTCCCGTTCGACAAATAATTATTTACAAAGGACTCTTGTGGGATTCCCATACTGATTACTAATTTAGGAGATATATTATCTTGCCACTCACGTCTACCCTCTGAACTCTGTCACCCAATAAGAGATCAGAAGATTGAGCGCACATCCAAATGCCTTGGATCAGTCAAGAGTCACTACGTCCCCATACTTTTGTTCCCCACTTTCCGGAGAATTGTCGATGCATCGCATCTTGAGTAGCGGAACTCTAAACCACGCTTTGTCAGAGTAGAGAAATGAAAAAATTAAATAATTAATTTCCCCAAGTAAGAATCGAAGCAATAACCATAGCTGTGATAGTAGCATAGGGTGTGACTGTGCCACTGCGCTACGACGGAAATGAAATAAGGAAATGAGGAAAGGAAGGAAAATATTTATTTACGTTTATATTTCCATTTTCTTCGCTCTGGTGTCGAGTTTACATTTATTTATCTATAACTATGAGAGATAATTGAAACTCTACAGCACTTGGCGCATACGAGTGTGTGTCAAAACAATCGATATCTCGTGTTGTGGCGTGACATGCTAACACTCGCACGCCTCGATAACAACCAAGGGCGGCTGCAACATATTGATTATTTATTTATCTATTTAGTCAACTCTAAATAAAAATACAGAATATTGCAAAAATATGTAGTTTTTTTACTTACTGTTATTTTGTAGACATAAAGAAAAAAAAATAACATATACGGGTTTATACATATTTCATATACGGTACATATACGGTTTTTTCACGCTTCGAAGGGTAGGCAAAGGGAAACTAGTGTCCAAATATTTCCTATTTTCCGCCGAATTTGAAAGATAACTCAAAGTCATTCTAACCCATCTTGGAAAATGTATATTCTGAATGGCCATCAAACCCACAACTGTCACATATGCAATCAGACCTGGTCCTACTACGCCATGAAGGTCTTAAGTTCATATTGTACGTTTTTTTTAATTTCAGGCTGTATTTCTCATATAGTAGAGTTGGCAGAGGGAGGCTTGTATTAAAACACTCCATTTTCCACTTAACGCCGAAAATTTGGTGGATAGGAATAATATCCACCAAATTTTACTATACACTGATATCATCTCAATATATTAATATTGAATAAAAAATAATGTGGCGTAGTTGTAAGTTTGATTCCTGCTTGAGGACTTGAAGTATTTAGTATTATATTAAATTTTGTAATATCCGATAAGCAGGGCGACTAGTTCCACCACTGAACACGCAATGCCTCCAGATTCCGGTGGAAAGAGATAAAGGGGGTGTTCTAATCGCAATACTGTGTTCCCTCTGCCTACTATGTGCGGGAAAGAGCGTGAAAATGAAAAAAAAAATGTATGTGATTTCCGTCGTAGAGATAGATATGACGTTAGTATTTTATTATATATCCATTGTCATACATACATAAGTAGACAATTAAAGTTATTAACTTATATAAAGAAAAGATAAAACGAAGGTCAAAACTTCATTAGTTATATTGAATTATATTGTATGTATATATGCGATATGCAACGCGTCAGGATATGGAGGAAAGGTGACGCTGGAAGTGTCTCAATAGGAACAGAGTATCTTAACCTTAGGTTCCCAGGATCCCTCTACGGGCTACGGCGTCGTAGCGATGCTAATAAGACTAGGCTCAATATTCACCTCATATATTATATAAATTTTGTAATGTTCTAGTTTATTAAGGTCTAAAATTTGTTATTATAAAAGTTAGATAAACAGTATAAAATACATCGATGTAGAGGACGCGCCATTTTCCAAGCACGTGTGATTATTTGTTTACACAAACCAGACATCACGTTACACGCACACATGCACACGCACGCGTGCATACATACACAAATACCGTACAAATTACACACACATAACAATCCTAAGAACTTGTCAATGTGTGCGACATCTGTCTAGTTTACACATGCATATGAGGGGAAGTACACGGTGACTAAACTTTAGCGTTTTAACAGAGAGTAGGTATTTATTTTTTAATATCATTACAATTATTAAATAAACTATCGTAGAATAAAATAAAAAAATAATTAAATAACCTTTTTAAAAACAAACTTTGTAATTTTTTTTACGGTGGTTGTATACTTGTTCCCCACGGGAAACGGAGTATCTTCACACCATGTTCCCTCTGCCTACCCTGCTGTTTAGGCCATTTTGAATTAACAACAATATTGAATATGTATAATAAACATTTTCTCAGAACTCGAGTCGTACTCCAAATATCAGTTCAATCGTATATAGTATATAAGGAAGTAGGTCAAATTGAGCTTGAAATATTTTACATAGACGTACACAAAGACGACAAGTGGAATAAAAACTTGGAAAAACATGGTGGAATACCTATCATGCTGTCAGGTTTAAATAATGAGCATTGCTTATTTACCCTTACATGATCTGTGACGAAAATTATTTGCATATTCATAACTTAAGTAATTAAACATGACTAAACTAGCATTCGTAGCCGGGGCATAGTACTTATATGCTATGTTTTATTATTTTATTTTAAAGTAAATTGAATCCTATACAAAAATGATTTCCTCTAATTGTTCCCTCTGTCTCCTATGTGTATTATATGTGTATTATACTCAATCTAATATAACATTAAACAAAAGACAATTATTTCCAGTGATTAAACATTATAATTTAAACAGCTAAGCTCTACATAAATAACGAAACCGCTACGTTTATACACCAAAGTCGTCATAAGCACGCGAGACCAACACACACATGCACACCGCACACATGCTCACAATGACGTAAGTGAATGACGCAGGAGAGAGGGGAGAATTGGAACCCAAGGCTTATATACCCCGCGTCTACGCAGTCTAGACCAGTTTTACTCGAGAGGTAAACAATAACAGTTCTTAGAGAACAACTCTACTATCGAAACCGGCTCGCCTCCAAATGGGTACGTTACCTTGACCTTTACATAAAATTAATTTATTTACTACTAATTTTTATTTGTATTCATTGCAAATATAAATATTTCTTCTGTTTACGTCGAATATTTTCCATTATTACTCATCAATGTCCTTCGATCATTATATTTGTGTATAAAGAGGATAAAAGACTCTACATGCACTGTGGTATATTTTCCCGCTTTTTATTGTGTTAGTATATATAATATCCATATTAATAGATTACCAGTGATTTGTCTGTAAGCTAATTTTGGTAAGGTCAGTTACCTTAGTTAGATTTAGCTATTCAACTTGTGAATAAGTATTTAATAAACATTTATTTTCTCAAATTCTACATTTCACCATCGCCACGTCGTCCTTGGCCGTCCGTCCGTGACTCCATTATTGTTAGTTTCCGGAGAAATGCGTCATCGCTGTATGGAATGTAAACCCACTTCGTGTTATTAAAAGCCATATACGTTAGTGATTCATAAATGTGTTTATGCATTTTATAAGGATATATGTGGAAATATTATGATTTCCAGTTAATTGATCACAGATAGATATGATGGATATGCTTTTGCATGTTTACATAAACAAATAACTAAACTTTTTTTTTAAAGTTTTTGATTTAAAACATCAATGTGATTTAATACAGCAACAATCTTATACCGAAAACGTACCGAAATATTAACGTGCAACATAACGCTATTTACGCCTCTTAAAATATTTCTGTAAAACGTGACGCACGTTGTTCAATATTTGGCAAGTGTCCTAATATTTCTAAATTTATCCAATCTGTCTTTCCAGATACGTTAAATATAAAACCGTTAAGTCAGGACTTGGAGTGGTCTCCGGAGGCGCCCGTCGGCGTAGGAGCCACTCGGGACGTGGTGGACCACGCTCCCACTGAGATGGCGTCGACATCGAGCGAGGAGAGGGCCATACGCCGTGTCACTGGCCGCTGGGGGGCCGAGTGGTTGAGCTGACTCGGCTCAGGCTATATCAAATCCCTCGGGCCCCAGTGGCCCGCAGACCACCCCCTACCGGCACCACGGTGGGGGGCCCCGCGCCCAGCTTTGCACCTGTCTCTCTCCAAATACGAGGACTTGGTCGCTAAAGCTGAGGCGATATTGAGCCGACTCGTCGTCGCGGAAAACTATGACTCCGTTAACAACTTCCTCACTTTATATGATACTTATATGGCATCATCCGATGAAACTCTGAAGGAGTTCTACCCTAAATACAATCCGCCGATTCGCGCTCACAAGCACACCTGTGTGGGCTTGGGTATGGAGGTCATGAAGCGTTTGAAGGTTCTGGAGAACGATTTTCCTGGTATCACCAAGTCCATGATGCTAGTATCATGCGATGAAAACATCGAAGATCTTTTAGACTATACCACATCATTCCCTGGACCGCAAGGCTTCTTGATTGAGACAGAGAAAGATCACGTCATGATGGCCATCCACGTCAGGGTCGAGGGAAGACCCGGCATATTTTTATCAGATTTGGGTTATCATATCTCTCGTGTCGTCACCGTTATGGCTGACCGTTGCTACCCACATACCGGTAAGCGACCTTCATTTTTTTATTTTTTACTTGAATTATATTCTTATCAGTAAAATTTAGTCACATTTAGTAAATAAATTACTTGTTACAATATAAGAAGCAAATTACTAAAATATTACATTTTCCAGGCTGGTTCACTCAATCTGACGAGCCTCATTGCCGCAAGGAGTATAATTATCAATTCAACATCCACAACACTAACTATGTAGAGTGGCACGAACGTGAGACACGAGGTGATAAGGTCAAAGAGCGGCTGTCACTTATTTATGTAGCTAAAGCGTATCTGAGTGCGGTCTGCGTTACGGAAAAGCGAAATCTTGTATGGGACTTAAGGTTGGTGGACTTTTCACTATTGGTTATATGAAAACAATAAAATAGCAGTTAAATTCTGGTCAAAACTCTAACATACTTGCAAATAATTTCAATATATTTTATTTAATTCTAGGAGTTTGTTAGCTCGTGATCCTAAAGGACGTTTGACTGCCGGCGTATACTTCCCAGTTAAGAAGAAGGATCAACAATTCACCATGTTCTTTGACAGTCACAACGGAAAGCAAAGAAAGAAACTTAAGTTCGAGAATTTCTTAGAATTGCAGAAGGTAATTAGATTTAAAATAACAATTTACCATAAGGGGATACGATTAAAAAGCGTAGTTACATAGACATTTCTAATTTTTTTCTTTAGACGTGTCTCTAACCAGATGTCTTTGTAACTAGCTTCTCGCCACCTATAATAGTTAAAATCAGAATCAGGTTCACGCTGTATCCCGCACACAACAGGGTAGGCAGTGGGCACCTAGTGTTAAGACACTCCGTTCCCCACTTTCTGCCAATTTATGCAGGCATTGCGTGTTGAGTGGCGAAACTCAACGCTGAAATATAAAAGTTAGAGAGATCTATAAAAGATAGATTTGTTTATTAATGAAATGTAATATGAATTCCAGATACCAGATGAAGTAGTAGACGAAGTAGAACAGTGTAACGACCAGCTACACTTGAAAGATGGAGAATTGCTAAGAATTCTGAAAAAACTGGCTCACATCATGGACGATGAAGAATATATGGCTGAACTCCTCGAGGTCAACGACAAAATCGTACAACTTTCCGCCGGCACATAAATTAATATCACATTTTATCATCAAATGTAGAAGTAGTTCGCACTGTTGCTTTATTAATTGGAGTCTCTACGGCGACGTTGTAGAATAGTAGCATAGATACGCATGTTTTCGATTCGGCTCATATGGGAATAAAATTTTAAAAAATCATTTATTTTGTTTTATTTTTTTTACCTTTGATCTGTGACTAATATATATATATATATATATATATTACATTTCTGAATTTCGATTACTATTGCTCACATTTTTTGGAACGAAAGGCTTCGTTTAAATTTACTTATAGTGTAAATTATTTATTAATTTTTTAAAGTTGGTACAGTTTGCCTGGTGTAAAAATAATTTATTTAATTATTATGAGTTGAGATAATGCTTATAATAGAAAATAGAATCCACATCCATTAATTTGAGTCATACATGATCAAAAAACTCTAGATCGGTTTTTATTTAATTTATTAGACGATTCTCGACGACGACGACGACGTCTTAACGTCGCGCTTTGCCTCGACACCAGAGCGAAGATAATGGAAATATAAACGTAAATAAATATTTCACTGCCTCGAACCCACAACCGCCGCATTACAGTCACACCCTTGTGCTACTGCGCCACTACAGCGTCTAAAATATTAATCATTTCTTAATAAACGTTGATTTTTGTTGATATGTACTTATTGATGTTAATAGATATATAACAATTTTGAGCTTCAACAGCCTAAACTTTTCTTTACACTTTATATTATCCGGATTTTCGATTATCCGAATGAGTAACGACAGTAGTCCGGTTAATCGAGTTTATACACTATAATCAAAAATATTTATTAATCGACGAAAATCTATTTATACTAAATATGACATTTCCACATGAACCAGCTTATGATAATATTGACATTTCCATATTTCTTAAAGTTTTTCTTGGTTATTAATTCATTCCTATATTAAATGTGAGAGATATTTGTCATAGATTTTTGGAATATTTTTTTATAAGCCAATGAAAAATATCTCTCATGTTGAAAATTTAATATATCTTATAGTTTACGTTAACCATTATTCTTCTTCATCGAGAGTCACCGATCTTAATTTTGTATATGTCAATGGAAAATACTTACCGCGCACAATTACTTTGTTAACCCAGGAAATCAGTTTTTTTTTTCAGTTTAGCTGATCTACCACAATTCTGCGTCGGGTGTGACAGTCTCAAAAATCAATATCTGCCTAGACTCTGTCCAGTCGTTATATCTATACGGCACCCAGATCCATATGTTTTTCATATCGGCTTTAATCGTTCCTATAGTTATTAAACTACAAGTAGCGGCGTCTCATGACACCTTGATAGAACGTACAGACAGACATTTAGCAATGTTGTAGTAGCGGCTCTTTACCTAAAACTGTCATTCATGTGTTTTTTATAATATATTTGAGTAAAAGCAAAACGTTACTCGTTTGTTTGAATTAAAAAATATAAACTACCCTGCTGTATGCGAGATACTGCGTGAGGCTGAAAAGAAAAAAAAATTGTTATTCAACCATTTTGACTTTTAAACGAATTTAGACAGAGGGGATCTGGGAACCTAGTGTTAAGACACTCCGTTTCCATTAAAGATGCTCCCGTTCTCCACTTTCCGCTGAATTAGGCAGTCATTGAGTGTTGAATGGCGGAACTCAACGACGCGCTTTGTCTTATTACCGGGAAGGAAATGAACATATTAAATATTTTATTAATCAAACATCCTGATGCGTTTACAGTCGCACTGGCCTTATGAAAAAAACCACTCTCCCTATTGGAGATGGTACCCACAAGTAATTATCATGAGTCACACACCGATCACGCCAAACACGTCACATTCACGCAATTAGAGGGCGTGATTTGATAACGCGTAGCCGTTGTTCATATTTTACAGTTAAAGATAAAATAATAAACGTTAATTAAGATATATTTTTTTATAATTGTGTTTCAGATAAGGGCGATTGCAATGGCCGCACAGCCAATGCATGCATAAATTTTTATCTCTATGGTATATTAATTTTGTTCTAAATAAATTTAAATAACTTTACAAAAAATATCCACGATATAGTGATTTTAGAAACATTGAATTTTATTTCCCGTAATTTAGCACTGTTGAGTACATTTTTTTGAGGGAGAGCAATATTGGACAGCTCGTCACGTTGCCGTCATCAGTCTCCGTGGGTCTCCTTGGTATCTTCACGAAAAGACGCAGAATATAATATTTAACTATTTACATATTATTATTTTTTTACTATATTATTCAATTGAAAAGAAATATATTTAAAATAAACGTAATTTTTGGGCTCGTTAAATGCTTAGTGTCGAATGACAATCAATCTTGTCTTCTAGAAGATACTTTTCCCTGCGCGTGCGATGCCGGGACATACGTTTTCTTAATAAGTATTTTTCTGTTCAAAGTGTGGAATGAAACCTTAAAAATATTCTAAATATAAAAAAAAAAATATTCTTTCTTGCTTAACGATAATTCTAAGTAATTATCTTTGGGTAGTGGAAATTTGTAAAAAACTCCCTACAGAGATGCTAAATAAGTTGTAACAAGCGTATAAGAATTTCGACGTTGCTCTATTAGAACGTATGGTTTAGTTGGTCAGAGCACTTGGACAGTTTCTAAAGAGACGCGGGTTCAAATTTTTATAGGTTTTCTTTATGTGTAGAAGACAAAATATAACTAACACACAGGTATTCTACATGTTTTCGACATATTAAAATATTTATATTTCGTTAACTGCCTTTGAATGTCGTTTCCCAGTAATCTATATATGAGCACAAGTCATCTAAAGGTCAATATTAATCAGACAAAGAAAGGTTAATCATTTTTCATATAAATTTTATACAAAAATATATATAAATTCGACATACATTGTTTTATGTTAACACATCTGCAGAATTTTGTGAGGTATCTAAGGAACTCTTACCTTTGTCTGTTTTTCAAATCATTTATCGACCATTTGACAGTATTTAAAACAGACAGTAGTGTGTATCGTCTGGCAGAACCTAACGCCGTATTTTGTCAATACAAACTGGGAAAACTAAAATATGAAATTCAATCGGGAATAATTATTGCGTTTGGTCTGACACATACCATTTATATTTTTCTAGATAGATTTTCTAGATCTAGGTATTTGAACTTCAATTTGATATCTTCACGCGTTCCTGAGATAAAGAGTCTTGACAGACAGAAAAACAGACGGAGCTTAAATGGTGTGGATCTCTAAAAATGGAAAGATTTATCTCTACCATCCTTCAATTAAATCATTAATGTAACTAAACAAGTGTTTTATATAAAATTTCTAAATATCTCTCCTAATAGAAAGTTCTCCTAATAGAATTAATTTATCAAACTAATCTAAATTGCTCGGCGAAGCCCCAGACTGTCGCATATACAAACGTACAGACGCACGAGTACAATGTACATATGTATACCACATCCTCACCACATCTAACGGCTGGCGTAGTG
>JBAIZZ010000074.1:122651-139887 GCA_037355905.1 Heliconius aoede | reverse complement strand
AGTATTATATACAAGTAGAATTAGAAATAACAATTAAGTGTTCTGGAAGGTAATTTCACTTTCCATAAAAACGATAATATTATTTATAACTTTGTTTACAATTATTTTATTTAATCAATGTACATTAGACATTATATGGACAATATTTATAATATAGACAGTCCATTCAAAATTCTAATATCATAAATATTAACCATAACATGTTATCTTAATTTTAATATAAGAACTTAATAATGATATAATGATTATCATATATATATATGAGTCAAATATATTAATATTCGCATTTTGTAAGTACAAAATCCTTCTATACATAATACTTATTATTAGGTAGGCAGTCGAAGATAGAAATTTGGTGAGCATTTGTGCGTGTTTATACATTGACTTTACAATAAAACTATAATGACATTATACTACAACAAAAACACCGCATATGAAGATTATTATACAAAAAATATTTATAGCATTTAAAAATTATCGTCTTTATTTTCTTCTTCTTCTTTTTTTAAGACTGATAAAACTATTGAAATTTTATATGTAAATGTTGGACTATTGGTATATAATATATACAGGATTTAACCTGCGTCTTTTAAAACACACTGCATTACCATACGACGAATATATATTTATAGCATCATCAACAGCTTGTTGTAAGTTAAGAAATATTATAAAGAAGGATAATTCCGATAGAGAAAATGCATATAAAGAAGATGTTCACAGCATATTAAATACATTCATGCATAATTCAAATGCAGATTCTATAGGTAGTAGACATAACTGTGTTATTTTTGAACAAAACATGAAGAAACAACAGTTAAATAGTTATAAGCAGATCAAAGTGCAAGATGTTATGTTACTTATAAAGTTAAACCGCGGCGTTGAGGTCTGCCACTCAAGACAAAATGCCTCTAGAATTCGGCAGAAAGTGAGGAACGGAGTGTCTTAACACTGTGTTCACCCTGCCTACCCTGCTGTGCAGGATACAGCGTGAAGCTGATTTTGATTTATTTTGATTTATGAGGTTAATAAAAAATGTTCAAATTTAAAATGTTTAAGTTATACATAAATAATCAGAAATTTAAGCATTTTCTAAATATTTTTTGCATCACTTTGCCATCTGTTTTCTAAACAAAAGACAAAAATAAAAAAGAAAGATCAAAAATAGTACAACAAAAATAGAGGAATCATGGAGTTGACGTGGAATCGATAGACACAAAAGTAAAATTATAGAATGAAAAATCAAAACATACAACTTTCTAACACAAATATAGGGTATATTAATATTAAAATCGTTTCGATTTCAAACACTCCAAAATTTTAGTTGAGTGGATCCCCCACTCAACTAACCAGACTGGCCGAAAAATCTGGATTGCAATCCACAATTAACATAGGCAGTCAGGAAATACACCTGTGGTATGATAAACGTTAGTAAAAATTATAATACATTTAAAAAAACTTAGAAACTCGGAAAAACTTTAAAAACAACTTAAGAAGCGTGCGTGTTAACCAACCACCCAACAAAAACAAACTAACAACCGTAAATAAATTAGCTATAATATATAACAAGCGATAAATAAATATTTTACATATAATTTACTATATCATTAGTAGTAACGCCGTCTCCAATATCTGGAACTGGAAATCGTGGAACTTTAAAAAAAATTATATACTTTTAATATATGATCTGTGTAAATATATATAATCTATGTACTATTTAAATAAAAAAATTGCACTTGTCAACGTGTATGTGTATAGATAATGTAATGTGACGTTATGCTATGCGAAGATAATATTTTTTTATGAAGAAAGTTATGTTTTGCATGCAATTTCACATTTTTTTGTTTTATAATTAAAAACACAGATAAATATTATTTCTGTATGATTAGTCAGAAAACATCCTTAATATGGCATAGTAATTTATTTTTTGATTATGTATATTTATAATTTTAGGTGTCTAATATAAAAGGACTAAGGTTCTTATTAATTCTTAATTATTTTATATGAAATGAAAATTAAGAAATGCCATGCCTAGTCCATATTCGGGTAAGGTGAAAATTACAGAAAATTAAAACAATATTATCACAATTTAGACAAATGTAAAATGTTTAAATAATGGGATTTACACGATAATGTTACTAATGATGCATAATGTGATGTTATAGGATCTTAAATCTGTTATACAGCTAACTTCAGGGCGTATTGTAAATAATATAGTATTCATAAACAGAGTAATGTTGCTATACGAAAGGCATTGCGTTATAAATGATAACCGTTATATCACATGAAAACACTTTTCTTACATTTAACACTGTTGAACACGTAAAAAATTACAACATAAATATGACGTGAAAATGCGTGAATAACATCCTTAAGCAATGAAGAAACGACACCCAATGTAATTTATTAAACACGTGAGACAAAACATCGTGTGTTAACAACGTGTTAGCGCGTGATAAGCGTGAAAGTACTCACGAGGGCAAGGCGAGCGGTCTGGCAGCGGTGCGCAGGGGACGGCGGGGTTGCGGTCGCGCGCGGCGTTCAACGCTGCAAGATATACCTCCTACTAACTACTAGCACTTTTGTAAAGGAAACAGGAGTTTGATTCCCGGAAAGTATTTTTGTATACATACGTTCAGAAAAATGTTCATCGCCTATACCAATACTAAGTGGTACTTTTCTTAATGGATCAGGGGTTTAATACCCGGGAAGGGCACTTTTTGTATGCATATTGTACATATTATAAATTGCTGAACCATACTTTATTTCATGGATAGATGATACTGAATTGGGATTCAATTACTGGCTGATGTTAAAATACTTTAAACTTTAAATCGACAAATAAGTTGTAGTAGTTATAGCAGTTGAAAGTTTAAAAATCATACATTACGAAGTTAAAATAAACGTAGTAAATGTTACCGACAAACTGTACAACAAGTGGCTTATAAAATATCCAGACATTATAAATGTCCAAGACCATTTACCGAAATAATTTTTCTAATTATCTAAAAAGAATTATAATTCACTGTAGTCACATATTAATTTTGTTTTTTCAACTTCACATTCTATCCCGCACATACCAGGGTAGAGGATCCTAGTATTAATACACTCTGTTCCCCACTTTCTGCCAATTCATATAAAAAACCTGTAACTTATCGCCGTCTATAGTCCGTATATAGAAAGTATATTAAAAAATCTATAATTGGGGACATTTATTAATATAAAATGAACGAAAACGACGTTTTTTTTTGGGTATATCTGTTCGTTTGTACGTTTGTTCACGGTAATCTCAGAAACGGCTTAACCGATTTAATTGCACAGTTAATGTTTGTTGTAATTCAATCGGTTCATAAACAAAAACGTTATGTCAACATACACAATTTAATATGATGACATAAATGTACAAAATAAGTGTTTTACTGAACTGGCCGAAACTTTAGCTATCAATGTTATATAATATAATCTAATCAATGATATTACTTTTATAACGATAATGTTTTTAGAGCAGGAAAGTTATTCAGGTGAGAGAATAAATAATTGTGTAATACAAGCGGGCGAAGCAGCGAACGGGTCGCTAGTGCACAATTATAAATCCACAAAATAATTTGCCAGTAACATTATAAGTAAAAAAATAATATAAAAACAGAACATCTATCCATAATAATAATAATAATAGGAAAAATACGAAATAAAAAAAATTACTACAAATAAACCATACACACTAAGAAATAGCAATACCATACCACACAAAATACATTGCACAAGTTGCTAAGAAAATATAAAAAAAAATTAATTATTGCTTTTAAATATTTAAAAAACACTTTGTTTTCGTATACTTTGTTAGCAAGTTGTTATATGTATTTTATTTACAAATAATACATGCGTTCATTTTTTTAAACTAATAAATAATAAAAAAGCTCACTAAATATATACGATTCCCAGAATAATATTTTATAAGGAATGTACAATGTACACATACATAAAAATAAATTCTTTATAATATAATGGTTATGACCGAAATTATAATAAAATTAATTACTGTTAGAATATTTTTTAATGAAAAACCAAATCTTAAGCAAACATTGTTTGCCACCTACAAAATATCAATGTAAATAAGATTTTATCTTCTGATGTACTCAAGACACGTCTTAAGACATATCCCTGGATATGTCCCACTCAGTGTCATCTCAGGATGTCAATGACATACCCACTCTATAGGATATCCAGTACCAGGACACCATAACTCAACTAGAAGTGGTGACTTTATACATATCTCAAATATAAGTATATTTTTTTTAATCCCAAGATTATATAATCCCATCATCTGGATTTTAAGTACCAGAGCACCATAACTCACCTAGTAGTGATAAATATCAATTTTATGACAAATATCAAGCAGAGTTGGGTAAGTTTTAATCCCAATTAACAATTTATCAATTTGCAGAAACTGCAATTAACATTATACGTGGTTTTAATCAATGATTGAAATGACGTCATATCTTAAGATAAATCCCAAGAGATATCCCCTCAACTGGACATCAAGTATCATTTATTTGAACATAATACATAAAAAAATATTAAAATTAATTGTTAATTACAGTACAATTAACGTTAATAGTAATTTCAATAAAAGATAATGAATTCATTTATATCTTAAGATATATAAATCCCAAGAAATATCCCCTGATCTGGCCACCAAGTTCCTGGGCACCATTACTCACCTGGCTGTGGAGGGCGCGGGCGGCAGGGCGAGGCGCGGCGGGTGGTGGATGATAGCGGCGCGGGCGCGACGTTTGCTGCCTGTACGCTCTTGAAATTCGCTGGAATGTACGAAAAGAAAAATTAAAAGAATAATAATTTTTATTAAATTAAATACTGTATTTTTATAATTTTTAATAATATACACAATGCCAGTTCAATATTTATTTAACTCATTGCCACACATTAAATATTTAAAAACCTCCGAAGGGGAATAGAACCCACGAACAACCAGTGTTTTCCAAAAAAAACTGTCGCGTATTAGTCGCACGTATGTGCCCCAGCGCCACAACAGTCTCCGAACCATCTTTTCAATTTTATAATAATAATAATACATAGTATAAAGTATAGATTTAATATTACATATCATACAAATACATGTTATTAAAATATGCAGAATATTAACTTATCAAACTCCTCAGCTTCATCTTCATCCAAGTTGATAAACTCCTGCCTCTCTTCAGCGTCTCCGGAGTACACGTTCTGTTCCCGCTCTATGACATGAGCTCGCTCGCCGATATGGTGACCTAATTATTTTACAATAATAGCAATTTAATCAAAAATGAAATGAACTTCACGCTGTATCCTGCGCACACAAGGATAGGCAGGGAACCTAGTATTCAGATACTCCGTTCCCCAATCTGGTCACGCGACAGTTCGGGTTCGATTGCCACTGGAAGAAATGAAATATTTGATGTTTTCATTTGTTCGCTCTGGTACACGCAGTGAAATTTGGATAATCAACCATCATAAATTAAGCAATACTTAATTTTTCGTTTATTTAAACAACAGAAAGTAAAAACACAGTACCTTAACATTAGGTACCCTCTGCCTACCCTGCTGCGTGCGGGATACAGCGTGAAGCTGATTTAAACAATTTGTTCAACAGTTTAATCAAAATGAATAGATTGAATAGATGCTGAACCATAAGCATCTATAAGCAAGCAGTTTACAAATCTTGTCTACGATTCATACAGTTTTACGTAAGAAAGACCCGCCGTTTAGAAATCAACCAAGCTAGTTTTGAATAATTCTAAAATGAACTTTTGCGTTACAAACAAAAAAATGTAACTTTCTATGGTCATTTCGTAAATTAGACGTACTTATAACTACTGAAATATGGAAACAAATAAAATCTAACATTTCTTTCTCCTTTAGTTTCACGGTGTTTCCCGAATCTCGTGTTAAAACACTACGTTAACCACGTTCCCTTGGTTTTCGAGATATTGCGTGTCGAGTGGCGGAACTCAGCGCCGCGATTTGGTTAAATTTGTAATTGCCCCCAGCAGAAATCAAACTCACAAACATAGCGCTTAGAATAATATTCACAGATACCTACCATTGTTACTACACAAACATTGTGCAATCTCAAAATAACAAGCAGTACTTTATTATCTAACCACATTTTATAAAATTCAAATTCAAATTAAAAGTACTAAAACTTTTTACGAATCTCCAAATTGGTTTCCACTACACACTACATAATACAAAAATGTATAAATGAAAATAAAACATTAGTGCATCACAATCCTCATTTTATCATATAGTATGACGACAGTGCCTAACTATAGACACTATGGCTGTGGGTTCGATTCAAACTCAGATTGATGATTATACTTTTTTTTATGTGGCTCTGGTAAGACAAAATACAGTGTTAAGTTGCATATGTAAGTATAATAATGATGAATTTATTCACCTATAGACATTTTCTTCACACCGGTGCGAGAGTCCTGCAATGTCTTACGCGTCTCCTTAATACCATTGGGGCCAATTTTAGTACTGCTAGTTGAACTGTACACCTAGAATACGGTATTTAAATCAAATTAAAACAATTTCATGGTCTTTTCCACACACAGCAAGGTGTTGCATGTAGTACACCTAGTGTTAAGACACTTTGTTTCCCACTTTCCACCAAATTTTTCAAGGTGTTGCATGTTGAGTAACAGAACTCAATGCCAGTTTCTTGCCTTTGTAACAGAGCAAAAAAATGAAAATATTAATAAATAATAGTTCATTCCCTCTAGTGGGGATTGAATCCACAACTCATGTTATAGTTGCACACTTTTGCCCCTGCACCAAACCATCCAGTCCACAACTGTTGATTTTACAGTCACAAGTTTGTGCCTCTGCACCATGACAGCCTCAAATATATTAATACAATATATGATTTAACAGCTTGAGTTGACATAACAAGAGCAGTGAAAGAAGAGATACATATTGACAATAAATACTAGTTAGTTAATTTTAAAAAACTAAGTAAACAAATAAACTGATATTTGTTTACTTAGTTTTTTTAGTATTTGATTATTGTAATAAATCCTTAATATAAAAAAAACTAAAAACCACACCCTAAGCCTGGGTTCAGGTGAGATTCCATTTTCATTCATCTATACATTAATATGTGAATCAAAACAGCATCCCAAAATTGATCTCAGAGTTGATAGCAGTTGATAGCAGTCCAGGTCTTAGAATGTGTACTGTATGATATAATGCACTAACCTGAGGACTTCCATTCATTCCACTGGACATAACAACAGTGCTGCTTGAGAAAGAGCTGCCTGCACTCATGTGTCCATCTGATAGGTCTGCTGAAAATGTTATTTTAACATTACAAAAATATTTATAGAAAACATAGCGGGACAATGGTCTGACTGTAAACACAATGTGGATCCCACTTTCTTTGGGGAAATAAATGGTTCTCTTCCTTACTACTGGACAAAACAAAGCATGGCATTAGGAGTGAGGAAATAAATATAAGATTTCAATTTGTCTGTCACCTTAACCTTAACAGACACATGCTTGTGCCTCTGCATGACACCTGGCCTTAAATTGACCTTAAAATGTTGTATATTTATTATTTAATTTTGTATTATTTATTGGTTTTGAAGAATATTTCATGTAATTTTAAAAATAATACAATTATACCTGTAAATAATCTGTTCAGAGAAGGCATTGGAGGCATGAACGGCATGATGGAGTTGCTGCGACGGGAGCCCATGATTGACAGTGGACTTTCACTCAACATGCCAAATGGATCCGAGAAGAAAGAGTTCATCATGTTGTTCATTTGTTGCATGTGCCGCATATGTGATCTGTCACGAAAAATTGGTATAAAATTGGTTCATTATAACAATTGGTTGTAGCGTATAACTAAATGTAATAATTTGAAAGAAAGTTGATGGAAAATTCATGTTTCATCTTTTCAAATACTTGACATTTAATGATGCTAATGTTTGGTGTGTACCTTTTTATTAACACGCGCTATTTCACTTTTGTTAATGTTCTTGTTAAATTTTGTAACAATTAAAAGCATAGAAATACCTAATACATTAGCTCAATT
The DNA here is from genome assembly GCA_037355905.1 of Heliconius aoede. NCBI lineage: Eukaryota > Metazoa > Arthropoda > Insecta > Lepidoptera > Nymphalidae > Heliconius > Heliconius aoede. Next base: position 131,792 of record JBAIZZ010000074.1, on the reverse strand, counting down.
ATGAAATCATATTCTTTTACCCAAAAAACGGATCGTCCTCCACGTCGGCCATCAAAGATCCAAACAGAGACATTTTTTATTTATTTATTCCTTTTAAAACTGTAGTTTCCTGTAGTTAGACAATGAAATATAACAATGAATTAACTATTAAACAAAAATTATTCAATTAAATGAGCTTCGTGTCCTCGTTAAAACGATCGTTATGAAAAATCGAAATGTCTAGTAGGTACATCAACCTTCCAATCCGGATTCTAAACAACTTGACAAGTAAGAATGGCGAATCCTAATGCTGTCACAGATTAAAAATAGATGACAGTTTAATAATGTACTTAAGGCTTAATGCACAGCGTTTATTTAGAGAAAAGTTTCGCGCTGTCCACACACTACAAACTAAAAAAATAACACGCAATTAACCACTACTACAGACCAACTACTGTAGTTATGCCAGTATAACTACTTTTTTATATTTTGTAAGTAGACAAAAGTGCAGACAATATTCAAATCATATAATTCATACCTCTGTAACTGATTCTTATCCCATTCAATGATATTTTATCAAAGATAATTTCAATACATATTTTTGAATTTGATTTTATTAATATATAATTTTAATAATAAACATAAATATTAAATTAAATTGAATTTAAAGTTTCAAGATAAAATTGCAATATAAAAACATAAATCCAGGTCTATGGTTAGGAATTAACCAAAATCTGAAATTATCATATTGTATCGTATTCTACGCAACCTTTTATGTCATAATGCAATTTATGTGAGGGTAGGTATTCGATTAATAAATACTTGCGGGTATTCATCAATAAGACGTCAATAGCGTTATCCTCAGCATTATAAATTGGATAGGAAACTAATTTCAATCTTCTGGTAAGTTATAAAATCAATATTTTCGTATATTTATTTTAATTAATATACACTGTGTTGATCAACACATCTCGAAAATTCAATCAATAATGGGAGCCTTAACCTTAGGTTCCCGCCGTCGATGCGGAATACAGCTTGAAACTGTTGTCGATCTTAAATAATAATCCATGATACATGTATTATAAATAAGGATTAATTTATATTTTATACATAAAAGTTGTCTTTTTCACTGACTGATGTATAGACGCACGCACAGCCGTAACCGCTGATAGTAGAAACGAGAAATTTGGATAGATGCTTATGCTATTTATAATCTGGACACCTAACAAAGGATTTGAAAAAATTTTAACCCTGAAGGGGTGGAAATTTTTTTGAATAGGCACCAATTTTCATAAAAAAATCAGATTTCATTGAAGACATGTTTCATGTTTTATTAGAATTTATCCCTTAAAGGTGCAAATAAGCTGAAGAGAAGCTGCGCGTGTCCGCTACTAAAATATATGAATAGTAGGCGACAAAGTACAAATTTTCTTTCTATAGCTTAATATAAAAGTTTTGTTTAAATCATTTTTATGGTTTCCATAGCAGTGGAAAATCTAAAATTCAATTTATGAGAAAGAAGTGGAGTTGATTTTAAAACAATACTTTGTCTTCAAAAGGGCTTATTAGCTAGCGAGGGACAAATTTATTATGCCCATTTCACTATTTTGCTATTAAATATAATATTTAAATCAAATGTTCATATGATTTAATTATCTTCATTTCATTTTATCAGAAAAATGTTTTTAACACCAGCCAACTTTCAAGAATTCCTTTCGAATAGTAATCACATTGATGAAATATACAAAGCTCTTCATGACGACGACTTAGGAAATGTGGTTATATCAGCATTAGAGGTGCTTAAAAAAACACACCAACTCCCTTATTTTTTGAATCCACATAAAGATACGAAACTATCTGCTGAAATATGCAAAAAAGGAAATGTTGCATTTAAACAAGGTTCTTTTGGTTATGCATGCATGTATTACAATCAATCTTTATTATTAGCACCAAAAGATTCTGAAGAATTAAAATTGGGATTTGCCAATAGATCAGCTGCTTTTCAAGGATTGAAATCCTATGAGGCATGTATTAAAGATATAGATTTATGTTTTTCGATGGATTGTCCATCAGACATAGTTGACAAGCTGAAAAACAGAAGAAAGAAAGTGGAGCATTTAGCTGCAAAGGAAAATCAGGCTTCTGCTATTATTACTGCCATATGTACAAAGCATATTAAACATGCATTTAATAATCCAGATATATCTTGTGCCTCCTCTGAAATTAAAGCGACCAGCTCTGATATACCTACAATAGTGGCTTCAAATGATGTGAAAATTGGATCAGTCTTGACAACTGAAACAGCATATGTAAGTTACACTAATCCCAAACATGCTTTGGTAGCCTGCCATTACTGTCAAAAAGCATCATTAAATTTAATACCATGTGAAGATTGTGCCTGGGCTCTCTTTTGTGACAAAGAATGCAGAAATAAATGTTTTAACGAGTATCACAAATATGAATGTCAAATATATCCTGTGATAAAACAAATATGCCATAGTCCCTTAACACATTTGATGATAAAAGCGGCACTCAAATTGAGACAAAGTTGTAAAACATGGAAAGAATTGATTCAGGCATCTTATAACATGGGACTTGACAGAATGAGGGTGAGCTCAGTTAAAGATATTTTTGATGGTGAAAGCTTATTTTCTATTCTATGCCAGAAAGATGACAAACCATTTATTTATGGTGTTAAATATGATGCTAGTTTGGTATGTGCAGTCTTTTTGAATAGTTTAAACGAAATCCCTTCATTTTTTCCAAAAGATATTGATGAAAAAAAACAGGCTAACCTTGCATTTGGAAGAATAATGATGTTTTTGTCTTTACATATAGTAGCCAATAAACTTTATATAATTAGTAAAACGAAACACACGAGCCCATCTAAATATAAATATACTGACAACCCAAATTATGGATACTTTTCATTAATTGGAAAATTATGTCATTCCTGTACACCAAATGCTGTACCAATATATAATTGTAACAAAATATCATTGATTGCTTTGCGATCAATAAAAAGTGGTGAAGAAATAACCATTCCCTTCCAGTAAGTATATAATAATGTAATCTAAAATCTATATAATTTCATAAATATATTTAAGAAATAGTTGTACCTTTCATATGGGGCGAAGCCACCTGAATTTGTTAGTTACATATATTTATTCATCTTATGTATATAATGAATTAAATATATGATATATGCTCCCAGCAAAAGAAGCTGATAGTCAAAAAGCAGAATAAAAGGGCTTATGTAGTAAAATAAGTGATTTTACACCTCAAAGCTCAGCTCAGACCTTGCAGATTACACTTTTATTCTCTTCATCTCTTCATCTTGTTGTTACTAATGTGACAGTTGAGCACTTCTATCTTTGCCAATGTTTTGTGTAATACAATAGATTAAACACTAAGAAATATTGTAATAATAAAAGATCGTTTTTTTTTTTGTTTTTCAGGCATCATTGGCTGAATTCAAATGAGACAAGACATGTACGAAATGTAAATAATTTTATATTAAACGGTAAGGTGTGCTCCTGTAACATATGTATGGGTGTACCTCTACCACCACAAAAACTGTCTCAATCACAGAAAAAAATGTTTAAAGGATTAAACTTATTGAGAATAGATAAACATTGTGACATAATAATTATGAGTCCTATTTATGAAAGACTATTAGAGGCTCTAGAGCACTTAAAGAATGTACCACAGTCAAGGGAGTACATGGAAGTGTATAAACGATTTCTCAATTGTAAATTAATGTTGGAACACTTCATAGAGCCATATAACACAACATGCTAATACTTTTTATCTAAAGCCTTTTTTATGACTACAACTATACTTTATCTTTTCTAATAATATAACTTGTTTGTGTGCTATTATTTTTGTTTCTTTTATTTCTATTATTCAAAACTCATTGTATTTAATACTTTTAATTTCCTTTTTTTTAATTGCACACTAATAAATTCTGTAATCTACGAGACTAGTTTTATTTCGACTCTTCTGAAACGTTGACATCTATAACACATTTATGTTGATTGATAATGAATATTATTATAGTAACTAATTTACGGTTACCAGAGTTACATTTTTTTAATATGAAAAACGGTATTTTTGAATGTTGTAAGCAAACAGAGCGATATTATTTTGGTATATTATATATATATAAGCCAGTTATGTCTTCAGAATACTTATACGTCATTTACGAATATACATATATTTAATTCTATTAAATTATTTGTAGTTACTTAAAATCGGGTCTAGTGTCCCAATTGGGAAGTGGCAACGCTAGTAACTACTACACTAGTAGTGTACACAATTTAATTTTCTTATATTAGTATTTTTTTTAATGTGCTATGTGCGCTTTCGTTTTTCTTCCTTTTTAGCGCGGCTAGCTAGTGTTTTTTCTGTTCATGAACCCAATTTACCAGACAAAGTTTTTAAAAAATCAGCTTCACGCTGTATCCCGCACACAGCAGGGTAGCCAGTAGGAACCTAGTGTTAAGACACCCCGTTCCCCACTTTTCAAATGCTCGAATAGGATTTGAACCGGCAACCTGTCGCGTTTACAATCGTAATTAATGGCTCAGTCCCACGACTGGCCTTAATGTATCAAATAATTCACTAACTTAAGACTACAATAAGATTTACAAAACAACATTTAATAAAATATAAACAAAAACAACTTCACCAGAACAAATATTTTTTAAAATCTATTGCTATATCGATATTTAGCGGAGGGCGGGGCTCTGTCGCATCCATGGAACGACCAGGCAGCAGATGTTGGATACGATGTAAACGTCATATCCTGTAAACCGTTTCTGCATTTACGATTAATGATCGGGTCCTGCAAATGTAATAACGTTTCATTAAATATATATATCGCAGTTTCATTCCCAAGTATTAAAAGTACCTCTGGAAAAAAAGACAATATACTAACTATAATTGGTTGTTTGATCTTACCTGAGGACCCACTTGATCATTTAGTGGCTTCGCGGTTGGTGCATCCCCAATCTGTTCAATTTCTTGGCCAGTCTTATAAATTGTTTGATCTTGTATCGGATTGTTCATCGTACTGTCGCCACCAATCTTTTCCACCGGAATTTGATTATATGTATTTGGATTCATCTGCGACGCATGTAATCTTCCGTCTGAATTAGTTTCTCTACTCCTTGGTATTTCTTTAAGATTCTGCTGCGTGTATGACGTAGATCCTTTGTATTGATTATTCATTTGCTGCATTTGATTTCTGCTAGCAGTTTTACCGATTGGTCTGTTGGGCAGCAATGAAGTTTTACTAACTGTTGACTTGACGTTGCTATATTTTGAATATTCATTCTTATATTTCATTGTAGGTAGTGGGGATAGAGTCTGTGGTAGCGAAGGTACGGGTGTGTGATAAGAGTTAGCTGGTAACATTTTAACAGGTTGTCCAAGGGTGTTATATCCGTAGTTTTGACTTGTTATATTTTTCGTTGTATCTACTGGATAAATTGGCTCGTGTGGAACCTCATTTGCTGTCTGATCATAAGCTATTTCATTGTATTCGTTAACAGTCGGTAATGTTTTAATGGGTGGATTTACCACAGCGGCAATATTTGTATTATTGGCGTTCTGCTGTTGATATTGAACTGGTGGTTGCATTTGTTGCTGTTGGTTGGCCGCCGGTAACTCTTTAAGACCAGAATATACCTGATAACTTGTTTGATCAAGCCCTGACTTGTCAATGTTTTCTTTGGACATTGATATTTGTTGATTGCCAGGCACACTGTTAAGTGGTTGATCAGCAAAGTTTGCTTCATGAGGAACAGTAGGATTTTCAGAGTATGTTTGCTTAAACGGAATATTACCCTCTGTGCGTGACTGTCGTAAATTATTAACGTTAGTGTTATTATCCTGTATACATGTATTTTTATTATACATTATGTCACGAATCGACTGCATTGCAGCTTGCTTTTGATTTGCCGGATTCATTTGAATTGCAATCGACATAGGATCGAAACCTAAATCATTTTTCATTAGACCTGGAAACATTTCATTGAACTTCGCAACGCCCTGCGCATGTTGCCCATAAGAATGCTGATTAGTATTGGTTGGATTTGGCGGCTGACTCGTCGTCATGTTTTGTTGAGGGGTATTAGCCATTAAATTTGGTTGACTTATAAATTGGTTTGTCAGGTTAGATTGTTCTATGTTATGATGTTTTGTGAAATGAGCTGGAGATGGTGTTACGTTCTCATTCTGTGACACTTGAGGCATATTAAACTGTTTAGCTATTTCTCCGCCCTGATGTGTAGTATTTAAATTATTCCCTTGTAACATATTCATAATTTGGGGCCCCATTCCACCAAAACGATTAATTTGAGGATTGTTTGACGGGACTGCGTTTTGTCCATTGTAGTTGGAAATTTTATACGGATGTGCAACAGCATTTTGTGCATCTGTACTTTTTTGACCTTCCCATCCACTATTTAAGCCCATTTTATTCATCGCCGCTGGATTATTCATAATTGTATTCGCTGGTGTTATACTTTTCAAATCATCGTATACTTCTTGAACGGTCGGTTTCATCATATTTTCGTTTAAATAGTTATATGTTTCTGAATAAAGTTTAGGAGCATTACAGCCGCCCATACATGGGAAGTGCATGTTAGTATGAGCGTTACTTGCCATATTATGACTACATTCAGAACAATTTGGCCTATGGCTGCCAAAAGCTTCATAATGATGGCCTGATGTCATAGGAATTTGTCTATTATTTTCAAATAGTTTTCCCATGCAGCCACTATAAAAATAGTAAATAAGTTACATGAACAGATAGTCGAGTAAAAAATACACAATTTTACACAATTACATAGGTAGTCAAAGACAAAAATCTTCGCACTAGAAATATAAAGTCTGAAATGAAGCTCAGTACCGCCATACTTTATCGCTGGACCATTAAACCACTCAATTGTAATTATAAAATATGTGGAATTGCTAAAATAATAGAAACGAATACCATAGAATTAAATATGTTATAAATTACCAATCTGCATTTTTCAACTGGTTCATTACACTTCCTAGTTCAGTTAATATTTTTTGCCTGTCTAGAGCCATACTTCTTACAATTTTACTTTAAACAACCCAAAAAATATATATAAAAATACTAATAATTTTTTAAAGTATACGAGTCATTAAGATTTCGAAATAAAATATAATGAAGATGCAATATTTTTAAAAAATATATTTCACATTTTTATGTGCCAGTATTTTATACTTTCACTAGTAAATTAATAATTTGCATAAATTATAATAATTAGAATACTTTCAAAATTGTATTATTTATTTTCTTCTATTTCCTATAAGGAAAATGTACAAATACAAAAAAAAAATCTATGCTTTTTTGAGAATAATTATGTGTCAATCACTTTTTATATAAATATGTTTCCTATTACGTGAAAAAATATATAAATTGATTAGAAGCTAAAAAAAAATTGTGGTTTTATTTTTCATAATTTTACACCATATATTACTATTAAGTATAATAATAAGATTTTATTTCTGTACAAGTATCCGATGCTGTTGTTGCGTAGGGTTCAAATTCCACAAGCCGCGAGAGGTGGCTTGTCATTCGGATTTTACTTTATTTTATAACATTGTTTTATTTCGAGTTGGACTGTGGTCACGTGACTACGCGTGAGTTGACCTGGCGATCGTGCAATTTTATCGTTATACATTTACATAGTGATAGATAATTATTATTCTTATCAAAATTATATCGCATTTATGCTCAGTTCAAGACGGGTGTAATTAGAACGAAGTAACAGGAAGTGATATTTGAAAAAATCTATCTACCTATAGCAGTGGTCTACGCAGTTCGACACAGATTTAATCGAGGTAATTATAAAATACCAAAATGCCTAGAAAAGTTTACGTAGTCGGTGTAGGTATGACGAAATTCGTCAAACCAAATAGTGGAAAAGATTATCCAGATCTAGGCAAGGAGGCGGTCGTGGACGCGCTCGCTGATGCTCGTATTAAATACGATGATGTCCAACAAGCGGTCTGCGGCTACGTCTTCGGCGACTCCACTTGTGGCCAGCGAGTATTGTACCAAGTCGGCATGACCGGCATACCCATATACAATGTCAACAATAACTGTTCCACAGGTTCAAACGCTCTTTTCCTCGCTAAACAACTCATTGAAGGTGGTATCTCTGATGTAATACTCGCTGTTGGGTTCGAGAAAATGACCCCAGGAGCCCTCGGTGGTGGTGCTTATACAGATAGAACAAACCCATTAGATAGACATACTCTTAAAATGGCAGAAATCGCAGAACTTACTGCGGCTCCGATGACAGCACAATATTTTGGTAATGCTGGCATGGAACACATGAAAAAGTATGGTACAACAGAAACTCATTTTGCAAAGATTGCTGCTAAAAATCACCGACATGGTGCAAAGAATCCTAGGGCCCAAACTGGTAGGGAATACACTGTGGAAGAGGTTTTAAATTCTCGTAAAATTTATGGCCCTCTAACAAAGTTGGAATGTTGTCCAACTAGTGATGGTGCTGCAGCTGCAGTGGTCATGTCAGAGGAGGCTGTAATCAAATATGGATTGCAACACAAGGCAGTTGAGATTATTGGTATGGAAATGGCAACAGATACTCAAGCTGTTTTTGAAGAAAACAGTTTGATAAAAATTGCAGGTGCTGACATGACTGCTTTAGCTGCTAAGAGATTATATCAAAAGACTGGAATATCTGCAAAGCAGGTGGATGTTGTTGAGTTACATGACTGTTTTGCTGCAAATGAATTAATAACATATGAGGGTCTTCAATTATGTGGGGAAGGAGAAGCCGGAAAGTTTGTAGATGCAGGTGACAATACATATGGAGGAAGAGTAGTAGTAAACCCCAGTGGTGGTTTGATAGCTAAAGGGCATCCTCTAGGTGCAACTGGGCTCGCTCAATGTGCTGAACTTGTATGGCAACTGCGTGGGGAAGCAGGAGAGAGACAGGTTTGTTAAGTATTGTAAATGTCATACCTGATGGCAAATTACTGTTATAATGTTACAGCTTTTGTTAAAATTATTTGTATTTAAAGCAGTCTTTACATAAATTCCAAGCACTATTTAGAATTTTTTTCCAGTATGACAAACTCCAGCATTACAAAAGA
>JBAIZZ010000074.1:89592-122641 GCA_037355905.1 Heliconius aoede | reverse complement strand
ACATTATTACAATCCAAAAACATAATAAGTGTATAAAAAACGTACTTTTTTATAAAATTTTTACATTTAAAAAAAAAAAAACGAAATGTCCTTCGAAAAACGTACACTACAACGAAATAGTTGCCAATAAATAGTAAAAATAATATTATTATATTTACAATTAACTCCTAAGTTAGCCAAGCCAAAACGATTGTAGCACCAAAATACGATCAACAACGGTGCTGACAGAAAAGTTTCACACTTTACACCTTATTTTACACATACCGACATACACATCGCTAACTAACCTATTGTTTAAAATAAGTTACTCTTACACGCGCCTGTGGTACCTACAATACTTCAATATATATATTAAAAAGTAAATGGTAATAATAATTATTAATTTTTTTTTTCTCGAAAAGTCTCTTGACTAGAGATACGATCTTACCTAGAAATGTAATACCATAACAACTAACTACAAATTAACAGCACTCTGAAAGGAATATATTACAGAAAACAGTGTCTACACATATTTGAGCTTTGCCGAAATATAAAACAGTCGCTTCCAAAAGTGAAATCTCATTTCACGTTCTAAATACACGCCCGGCGCGCAACGCCGGGTGAAAAAAACGCGGCGCTCGTCCGCCATTGTTCTGTTGAACGGTAAATCGAAAATTTAATTCGATAAATCTCAGACAATCTACAAATATTATACACACCCCGTTACGTTATGAAAAAATTCCAATAAATATATTAAAAAAAACGGTACATAAAGTAAGGGGGTTTTTTTTTAAAAAAATTACTTCATAATCACAATGAAAAATAAGGCTTCTAAAACAGCTAAGAAAATCACAAGTTGCCTTTCGCAACGATACGTTTCAAGTCACAAAAAAATAAAAACAAAAAATGCACTCTTACTGGTAAAGTGAAAACTACACAATAGGTATATCTGGGTAAAAAACATCAAAATAATATAGAAAATGCTAATAAAAATCGCCATTATTATTATTACGATTGACATATAAATATTTTAAAATTGTGATGACAAAGAACTAACTTCATTATGCCGAAACTCGGTACGAACGATGTATTCGCGAAATATGTAAATACAAATTCTAAATAGACAGAAAAAACGTTATTATATATCGGATTGCATATATTAAAAATATTATAAGACCATGTCCATCATATTTTACAAAAAAAACAAATTCTCTCACATTATGACAACATGGACCGGCCTTTATATCTTTATAATATATTTGTATATATATATATATATTAGTAATTAAGTTTTTATTATATTGAATTTATATACAATCCGATATAAAATGACCTAGAATTAATTCAGGCAGTGATTATTCACATAGTTTCATTTCCAATTATTGCTCCAAAGTACAGACTCAAAATTATGTAGGTAGCCCTAAATGAAAAACTGCTTACATTTTCCTTAGTTTTAGCCAAATATTTTATATACAATGAGGTAGAACGTGGGGGCACAAACCCTTATTTTATATTATGACAGCTTCAATAAACGTATTCTAAGCGATTTTATTTATTCTAATGTTTTGTAAAGTTTTACGTAAATCTTAGGCCGACGTGATCGACATAGAATTTAGATGATTCTAGGATCGCAAGAATAGCTTATCGTTCATATTATATATATAACAATTATGTCTTACTTTTAATGCTAGTGTATCCTTTTTTTTTCTCTTATTACAATTTCTAAATAAAGTCGCTCGCCATGGATATTGTAAATTTTGACAACCCTCACGAGGTATGTTGTACTTTTGTTTGATTGAAAACATTTAGAGAATTCTATTACAAATCGGTTGGTATTTGGTATAGCTGAGGTTTTTATACAGAGTTATTTGTTGGCATAATGGGGTCGGTTTCTAGTTTTGGATGTGTATCTTCTACGGTCTACATGGTAACAAGAAAGAAAAGAAAAAGTCTACGGTACCTATATCGTACTTTAACCTTAAAAAAAAATAACCCTGTATAAATTATGCTTATGGTTGTAAAGTTTAAAACTATTTTACATTAGGTGAGTATTACGTTATATTGAAAAGCAGACATGAGGTTATACAAAAGGTAACAGCTGTACCTCTAGAATGGCACACGTCGAAAGACACTACAAGAACAACTTTCAATGATCATAAATCGTGATAAATCCAGTAAACTGTACTTCAAAGTGTCTGCGCCTGTAGGCATGTGTCGGTAGACAACGGCACGTCAACAAATGTCACTTTGTACTCGTATAAAGCGTTCTTTCACAAAATCGCCTAACAATCACTCGCGTTGGTCAACACGGCGGCGGCGAGTCTGTTGGAGACGCGTTGGGCTCCGGCTTCTCCGAACAGTCCATAGCTCGCACTCTCTGCTCCAGCTCTCGTTCTCTCTCTTCGAGCCTCGCCTCCCTGCGCACTAGCTCTGCTTCCCGCTCATCTAACTGCCTCTCTCTTTCTGACAGCCTGGCTTCAGCGTCAAGAAGCCTGGCGGTTAGTTCGGGGTCTGAGGGAGGAGGTGATGTGGACGACGTAACATCATCTACAGGGGGTGTGAGAGGTTTTAAAGCTACATTCGGCTGAAAGTCTTGCTCGAACCTGGTGCAGTCAGCCACACGAACAACTCTCTCTGGGTGTTGAAGTTCCGGTTCCCTTTTCCCCCACGGCCTGAACGCTGGTACGGTCCTGTATCGCAAGTGCGCGTATGGATCCAGATATATCGCATAGCTGTATTCTTCGTTTCTCACTTTCTTCGGGGGTGATTCCGGAGGCTCTGGTTTGCACACAATTGTTTCCACCACCTGGAATTCAGAAAAAAATAATTAATTTTGTTTTGTATGGCAACATTCTTTTGGGATATATTTAGGTTTACTTTTATTTAAAAAGAAACAAAGAAACGATCAAGAAGAATCAAGAAGTTTTATAAAATATAATGAGACTATTTAACCAGCTCGATAAGTTATGCATATTACAAATATAGAACGAATGAAACTGATAGAACTTCATAGAAAAGAAGAACAAACAAATATTGAAAATTGTGTCTTTTTGCGTCACATTCAGCTCAATTAGTATAACCTAACCCATTGAATTACACATACGGAACTCCTATAATTGTAAGCTCTTGAGAGATTATTATTGTTTGCTAGTTTCCCGTCTCACTGTCGTCGAGGAAAGTTATGTTATAGCAAAACAGCTATTGCGTCGTGGAGAAAGTCGAGTTATGAGGTGCGTTTGTAGAGTCTATCGTGACCGATAAATTTGACATAAACATTATTAAATGATTTTAATGAATAATACTGTATGTTACCGTTTTATCGCATTATTACTGTCGTACTTATCTTGTTTTTATATGTTTGTCGATGACGTTGTGTCTGCCTTTGTTTAAAAATATCCAAATTTAAGTACATATTTTAAAGGTCAAACATGCAAATAACATTTATTTTAAATATATTAGCTTTTACGTAGCTGCCAACTGAAGCGTTGATATGTCACACTAACTGTTGTAAAGCGACATTTACTTTCATCGGATATGCAAACGACCTTCTCCGTAGTGCGGAGGACACGATAATCAGTGGGTTCCGGCAATCTAACATTATGGGTAGTCGTTACTAACCTACCGAAGCCCTAAGAATTTGCATGGCAATTATTTATTGCGAGTAAAGCATCTGTAGCCAGTCAATTCAGTGCAAAGTGGAGATTGATCGATAAAAACAGAGAAAATTGCAAACGTAGATTCAGAATCTAGATAAAGAAAATACATGGTAATTGACATCACAAAAAACACTAAATCGTCCTATTAATCCTGCAACGTTTACATGTAATTTGTCTACCAATTCCAAATATATCATCACTTTCTACGCTCAGCACGTTCCAACAATCGCGAAACCAGCAACAGCGTCAGAACATACCCGGCTTACGTAATGCAGGTTAGGGAGGGATGGGCATTGACGTGATGCGGAGGGAGGGGTCAGGGGGTGGTCGGGGGAGGGCTATGTAGGTCGCGGCCAGCTGCAGACGACCCCCAGACGCGACCTCACCCTGTGACGCGTTACTAAACAGTCTTCAACCACAATAACTGTTTATATGTGTAACACTTGCTTTATTTTATATATATAATTGGCATGTATTTAAAATATAATTTCACACATTAGCCTCAGTCATTTACGGGTGTTTTATGAAAATGCCTAGCCCATAACTTACTACACAAAACTGAATCTGTAAAATCCATTAAACTTCACTAGTTAAGCTACAAAAAACCAAACAGACTCAACGTTGCTTCCATCGTTGTTTAGAATTATAAAAACACACGAGTTCCCATCTAGATAAGAAGACACGAAACAAAGGCTCCTAATAGGAAAACGTGTATAAACATCGGCCCAGCCAGCGAAACCAGACCCCACCCCAGATAGACTGCGTAGCTTTGTTTGGGCGGTGGAAGGTGGGTCAATGGGCACGCGGGGGTCAGGAGAGCTGGATTGCGGCCTACTTGCAAGTAATTTTGCTGTTTGAGCACGTGCCAGTGTTTTCGTATCCGACCAGCGAGAACCGTATTTGTACTTTACGCTTTCTCTCATAATGTAGAGTTACGCAGTGTTAAAGTATTAGTAAAGATTACATTTTGCGAAATACACCGTAAAGCTAAAAAAAATTTAAAAATCTTCTTTCTTATTGGCAATTTGGTAAAAAAAATATGAAAAAATCTGTAGGCCCTAACAAATTGCTTAAATTAAAAGAATTATTTACAGTTAAAACTATTTTAACCTAATTACGACGGTTTTCGCGTATTTAAAAAAAAATATTCCATATAATATATTTTAATACAAGTTTTTTAAAATATTTTTAATTATTACCTCATTTGCTTTTTGAGTCAATCATTTATGATCAGACAAATTATAATTGATAGAGACGAATAGATAACTCGGTAATTTCTTTAACGGCGCCGTTATTAAATTGATAAGATTATACTTAATGTTTGAAGCGGATTTTAATCCATATAATAATCAGGCTGGTTGCAGCAACATGCTCTTTAATATGGCCTTGTGGAATTAGAGGTGTCATACCCACTACTATCCCACATGATGACAATCTCATCAAGGCCGAAAAAGGAAAAATATCTTAATATTTGGACCAAGCCCATGAGATTACCGCCATGTGAGAAATGTAAAATGTTCTCTCGTATAATAAAAGTATATTGTGTAGGCTGGTTGCCATCTTACTATGTACTAATGAATGAGGAAAAAATATAATAAATATAAAACATAATTTGTTTATATAGAGGTATATGACCCGCGTGGTCATACGACAGATTAGAAAAAATTATCAATACATTCTAATTATTTGTCATATTTTGCCATAATTCTATTATCGCGTTATTTATATGTTAATTAAAATACTCGGGAGTTTGTCGAAGTTTATACATTAAAATCTTCATTTGATCAGGACGATCTGAAGAACCTTTTTCCGGGCATAAGGGCGCTTTTATATAATAAATAATATGTACGAAATAACTTGAAATTATATATTATTTCTTGATGTGTCGTTTTTTCCATAATATTAATACTTTTAATAATTGCTTTTCTAAGGGCATATCAGTGATAAGTTTTATCGCGGGTAAAGTTGATGTGAAATAGACAAAACAACTGCGTTAATTACTGCGCGAACTGACGTCTTTATAAACATTTGTTAGGGTTGTTATGAAAAGTAAATAAGTGTAATATATGATTATGACAAATTATGATTATGATAAAGGTAAAACTACACATGAAGTAAAAAATCCATTAAAAAAACAATCAATACTTAAAATTAACAGAATTTAGTACACCAAAAACGCAATAAAATTTCCCTGACAGCGACAACCCTAACCGCCATCAATGGGCGCGTTTGTTTTGACAGTTCACGAAATGGCGCGAATCCCCGCCATGTTCCATGCACATCGTCGCTTACTTAATTAAAAGCAGTCGGCCGAGCCAGACGTGTTTATAGCTAGCGGCTAGCTGTTATTCAATGAAACTATAGTTTGTTTTATCTGCATGCCATTACAGTTTTATGGATACCGTCTGTTTGCGACGGTGCGGTGCGTGCTGAGTTCTCGTCTTTAGAACTGGAGCCAAACCGCTTTGATGAAACAATAACAAATCAGGTCGATTGTTTTGCTGCTCTGGTGAGATCAAATGCGGTGTTGGATGCCGCTGTCTAGTATGTAATGTCTCTAATTTGTTGTCTTATTTCATTGCTAGTTTCTGCTATTGCCTACACTGCAAAATAATGAAAATTTGCATATATAATATAATATATTTTTTAATATATATAATAATAATTACGTTTTATTAACAGTTGAAGCGCGATATGCTGAAAAAAATGTGTTGAAAACCAATGTTAATGTATTTAATAATATATTTTAACTTTATATTGTACCAAGTTTTAATCATTCACTATTCATATAGTACAGTGATTCAGAGACTGGAATATCTTAACACTTTGGATATCCTACGATATAATGAGATAACATTTGATAACGTTGACAAGAAATAACTTCTTTTACGCAAAAAATATACCGATATTATAATAACAAAAACAGATATTAAACACTTATGTAGTGGAGATAGTAGGCGTGTCATATATTTTTTTTTATTATCCGTTCGAGATATCTAAATAGATTTTGTCTCATGTCTGTCTGACAATCTGAAGGATGTCGATAATAGCTTTGATAATGAACTGAAAAACATTGTTTTGTGCATAGCTTATAGATTTTTCATATTTTAACATTTACATTTTTTTTATATTTGTTCTTAATTCCTAATATTTTTAGTTGATCTGTTTTCTTTTAATATAAATGGGTTTGGACCCATTCGTTTTATATAATTATAGTAACAACGAAAAGTGACCTTCATCGTTATCGACAGTACTAGACTTTTTATCACACCTCCGCTACCTGACGACAGACAACGATCTTTCTTTATCAATTAATGTGGCATGATATCCGTTGCATAATATTTCACTATTTGCAATAAATGTATTTGACAACACGAAAAAATAATAATATTGTAAGATATTTTTTACATTTTTGAAGTGTTATTCTAAAAAGAATTCTTTGAAATATACTAAAGAAAATTATTTCTGTTTTAACAACATAGATAAGAAAATTTAATGTTAAATTTTAAACACATATATAGCTACAAAGCAATCTAATCATTCTATTTAGTATTATTATAAAAAATACGTAAAAATACCAATAATATACTGTAATATCCGAAATATCTCCACGATTTTAGCTTGGCAGAATACTGTCACGTATAACAACGCCCACAGAGCTCCACGCCCAGACGGCAAGCTCCGGGTTCGGCTCGATATAAATATCTGTTACGCAAGCCGCCGACGCACCCCCTTTCCAGGCAGACACCCCCCCACGGAACACCCTGGAACCAAGGTCATCACCTAATTTAGATCGAAGCGATGGAAACTCAGCCGTATTTACACGTTTTAGAGGCGAATTTGATGTGTTATTTTGAATTGTCAAATTTTACCGTAAGTTGCCACGTATTCGTATGGAATAGCGGACCAAAATCCTTTGTAAAGGGTTGTAACGTAGTATTTGGTGTAGTATAGCCGCGGGTAATCAATGGGTTTCTGCCTTGCTCCATGAATTATGTATGGAGTCGCTCATTTAGACGGCGGGCTGTTTGAAAACAAGATTTCTTCGTTGGTAGCTCTTCGTAGCGTTTACTGGGTTAGTTTTTCTTGATATAGTAAAAAAAATTATACATTAGGTTTTTAGGGACAATTTTTATATTTAAACGGTTGTCGTTAATATCTGAGTATACACCAGCATAAAATAATCTTAAGTGGAAAATGACAAATTATTAACATGTTTATAAGCACTAGTAATCCTGGTACGTGCACCCAAGAGCACGTTACCTATGAAACAAGACGGTTGTGAAACGCCATAGATAATAGGTTAACGCCTATCATTCATCGATTCGCCTTTGATCTGCTTCAGTGAGTCAATGAGAATACTGCTACAAGCAAATTACCGTGAGACCATGGTCACCATGGAAATTAAGTATCTTTATTTTACATAATCAACGAGCTCGTGATCGTGCTCGAATAAAATACTAATAAGGTTCTGCTCTGTTTTTCTTATAGTTTTTATCTGTGTCTATTTATATAATCTTTATTGTGCACAACACAAATATAAAGACCATAGTAGAGCAGCTGGGAAGGCTCTCTCGCTTGTCTCAGAATTTGGCAGAAAGTGGACAACGAAAATTGTCTTTGTGGGGGCGAAGTGACTTAACTCTTGGTTCTCAGGTTCTAGGTGCCTATCGTGCTATGTGCATGCGTCCGTACAACGTGAAGATAATAAAATCTTTGACACGATCTCGTCAAATAAAACGATGTATTAGGTCTTCCTTAGTTAATTCATCAATATCAAATATAAGTTAAACTTAAAAGCACGAAAATAAAAGAAATAATGGCAATTACGAAAAACGTTAGTCAAATAAGTCTAATAAACTTTAACATCTTTGTCGTTCGTTCGTCTGTCGGTACGTTCAATATGTAGCATAGTATTTATATATATCGAAAGACGACAGTAATAACAATAAATCATTTATACTCATAAAATCTTGGTCATTGTTTTAAGGTTGGACTGAACTATATTAAACAAAATATTCAAACTTTAGAAGTACCTTAATATCCGATTTTTTCCTAACAATAAATTATACTTAGCTAGTATTTGCATTGCTATGTCAGACACACGCCATATAGCACATTCAATAAAAAAAAACTCCACTTTATAAGGTATATAATAATATATAACATAACATTACAAAATTTATCAATTTCCTTACTTATCCCGATTACTCACGACCAAATTTTCCTATCTATGGCTATCCAAAAAAAAAAAAAACAACGAAAAAACTAAATCCTGTTTGATCCCAAATGAAATGGGGGCAAAGATGCGACTGCGTCAATAAAATAAAACATTCGGCGTCACAACTTTCGCCCAAATGTCCTTTTTCGTTTGCGGCAGTTTTTTTTTTATCGGAATTGAGGACATATTTTCCCACACATCCATCCTCGTATTAAGTTTTCCGAGAAACGGCCTAATGTGATCGTCAGATCATGGTAATAAGTTTCTGGAAGCGATCTCTTGTGGATAGGGTTGCCAGTTTAAGTTTATATACATACATATACGGCTGTCTGAGTCGAAGCGCATTAAGAACATTTGATTGGAAGCTATCTTCCTTGTGGACGAATAATTGGTGTGTTATTCATGGCAACATTTAAAAGTAAAAATTTAAGAACATGCAATATTGCTAAAAGTTTATAAAAATATTTTTTAGATTTTTTTGAATTAAGTTATACTACAAAAATATCTTAACATTTATAATAAACATATTTGAAACAAAAATTAATTTTGTTTTATATTAATTCACCAGATTCTTCATCAAGCATTCCTCGCTTTTTTTATCCTGATCTGGCAACACAGGTGGTCTGAGCAGTGTCTTGAACGCTGAGATACGAGGAATTACAAATAGTTTACAAGTTTCGCCGTACTTAATACGCCTTTTGAAGCATGATTATATGTTGCGTATGTTTTTGGGTATAATTTATTCTCACAGTAGCTACATACTTATGTTATTACTTATTAACGATGTTACCAGGACTGAAAATAATATTTGTCTTTCAAAGTGTAGGTTTTTAGACTAATTTTACAACATATTTAACACAGACAGTGTTACGCTAGTGTGAATCAAACCCACAACCGTCGCAACTAATATCGCACGCTTGCGCCCTCACACACACCCTGTTGACGGCCTTTAACTGCACTTTTTAATATGTGTAACATTTTATATATAAGGTATCCGATTAGAATAGAAGCGTCAACCAATCTATATAATTATCAACCGAGTTACATCAATGTTGTTTTCCACTTCTAATTCTACTATAGTGTTAGGATAATATAGAAACTAAAATACTCTTCGCTCATGCCTTGTTAATAGTCCGATATAGTCATTGGCACGTCCAGCCGCAGATAAAGTGATCTTAGACTTGCGAAATATGTGTTATTTACTTCTTATAAGGAGGTAGAGCCCTGGTAGTTACGGCTACTGGTCCTGGAATCTTATGTACAATTGACTACCATGTATGGATGCTGTGTACGTGACTGGTTTGCTTTCTCTAGCCTACGTAAATCAGTACCTGCGTACTGTACTATAGTAGCATTAGTGCTTACACCAGGAATTGGTTCACTTGTTTTAAAAGTAAGAATTAATTGGATATAATTAGAAATAATTGACAGAGAAAACCTAGTGACACGTCACTATGGAAGAATACAGTACATATATATAGCTCGATTTTAGTGAGTGAGCGACACATATTTTTTTTGGAACACGTTAGTGTCACCTGGAAAAAAAAGGACAATTCATTTTATTTCATGATAAGTAGATATTTATATAATAAAGAGTATATCCCACATAATTGCTTAGTCCAATCTTTATCATTTACATCCGAAGGCGGAGAACTGCGTCAACGTCCAACCTCTAATCTTATTAAGTCGTTGGAAGTTTTTATGGAACAAAAGTACCGGATTTAATTAGACATAACAAGTGGTCAGCACGCTCTGCACTCCACGTCGCGTCCGAGTTATCAGAGATTAAGATTACTATCAAAATTGGCCGAGCCACTAGATGAATGTATGTACTTTTATATTTATAAATAAGTACGTAAATTTGCAAATTCCTCTTCGTCGTCTTTTAACAAAATGCACCATAAAATGCATTTCTGATGATAATTTTTATTGGTGTTAAGATATAGGTATATATGAGTTATTTGAGGCATATTAGTAATTTTATGGCAGTTAATGATTTTTATATTTGTTTTTTAAGCTTGATTAAAATCTTATGAGCTTTTGTAATACACAATGCTGAAAGTAAAAATTGGATGGATCCTCTTATATAAAATCCTATAAATGCTAGTTTAGTTAAAATACACTCTGTCGCTGTCACACACGCCTATTTTCTCAGGTAATATCTATTCAGCGACAAGTACGTCATACGTATGCAGCACATTTTACATATCCGACATCACTGTAATTCTCTTGAAGCAAGAGTCCATTTCGAAATGTCTTCTGAGAATTTACAAAGCTTTATCCTTTATTTCCTTTACTACTGTATATATAGTTATATGCCCACTTCGTACGTGCTATATGTTATAACTTAACAAGTAAGTTCCTGAGATATTTTTTAAAATACAACATTCAGTCCCTACACAAATGTATTTTATGTTAGTTTTTGTGCAATATAGTTATTATCAATACTTATAACAACGAATCTGTTTCTGTACATGAAAGATATATGAGAAATCATGTTAATGTGGCAAACATAAATCAATTAATCAAGGAAACGTTGAAAATTACGCCAAAAAAAAGAACAAATGTTGAGTTAAATCATTTTTTTTCATCATAAACAATAGCAATATTCCATATAAAAAATTCCTACCATTAAGAACCATTATAATAACAGAGGCAATAAAACTTCATCTTCGCATCAATTTTGTTTTGCGTTAAAGAAAAAAAAACAGATAAAATAAAAAGGTCAGAGTTCAGCGATAGAACAAAAAGAAATATCGTAATTGGAATTATGAGAGAAACTTTCATAGAAAAACTCCGCCGAGATATTAATACGGTTTGGCGCTTTTAGCATAATTGGACATCTTTTCTTGGAAAGTATATTAATAAAAAGTATAAACTCAAGTTATAAACTAGTAATTTGGCCAATTACATTTTCTAATTTAAAAATCCCGTCAATTGCCCCTGCGTCACGACCGTCGTTACACCGTGCCACCACATGTGCCAACTTAAAAGCAGGCGGACATTTGATAGAAAAATTTCTTAGTTATTAAATAAAACCGTGGAAACACGATCGAAAATTTGACATTTTATATTTATTTCTCGTGTAGCACCTACAGTGAATTAAAACATCAATACAAGCCTCTTCTATGAACATTTTATTTTACTATCTAAATTATATTTATAATATATATATATCTAAATTATATTTTTAAAGGAACATATTCTGGTCCTAGTATCTATATGATATAAATATAAAAAAGTCATAACAGCACGACGTATATATGAAACATGGAGCAAATTTCATTTGGGTAGATTTTAGCATTCATTTCAATTTTCTTTCCGAAACAGAAAAAGATTAAAGAGTCCATATATGTACAAATAATTTTATAACTTCTACTTGAAAATCGAGCAGAAAGAGGGTTAAAGATATCTTAACAGTAGGTTCCCACTACCTTCGAGATGAACGCTAAAATCGTTTAATAAGATTAAGAAATCTATTATGGAGGCATTCCGGAAAGTGAGCAAAGGAAGTATGTTAATGGAGTGTCTTAACACTACCCGAGGTTCCCGAAGTTCCTCGGTCACCCTGCTATGTGCGGAATATAAGAGAGAAATCTAAAATATAAATTATTCTCACTTCATAACGTGTAAGCACTTTATTAAATATGCAGAATTAATTAACGCTGACGCCCATTTCATACTATTCTAGAGGTAGAATTACAAGAAATTAGATACGGCTCATTTGTTGTTGAGTTTGAGGTCATATCTCAAATGGTTATAGACGCAGTTTTGGTCTGGAGATTTGAGAATACTAAAATTTATTTAAATTCTTCATTATTTGGGTTGCGTATTTTTTAATGGAAAAAAGCAACCCTTTTAAGATCCCTTTCTTGTCCATCAGTCTGTCTGTCTCGGTCTGTCTAGAGGCTTTCTCGCAGGAACGCTTGGAGATATCGAATTGACGTTGAAACCATATACTGAGATCTGAAGCCCCATGATTTTCTGAAAAAAATGTGTTTCTACTTTTAAAAAAGTTATGACCATTAATATAGCCAAAAACGCGTATCTCCACACTATAAAGGGAATCAAAATTCATAGGGTACTTTCGGTTGACCTGGAATTATTAAATTTGGCAGCTAGCAGCTACAGGTAGTACTAGTTCCGGAAAAAATCTGACTCTTAACACTTGGTTCCCTCTGCCTGTCATTGGATAGCAACAAGTAAAAGCGACTGTAAATATACCTAAGATTTGTAATTCCATAATTTTTTTATTTATATGAAATTAAGACATTTGAGAAGCGTGATAAAACCTCTTTAAATAACAAATCTCTAAATCAACAGATCCTCCCATCCGCCTATCTTACATAAATTGCGTGAAAATAAAAAAAAATATACAATTAGGTCAGTTACCTAGAATAATTTTTTGTTCACAGTACCCACATTTATAACAATCAAATATTGCGTGCGAGACGTTGTAGAATGTTAATATAGATGTTTTGACTGTAACGCGGTCCGCGGGGCACGTACTCGTAGGCTGTTGTAGCTACATTATTTTTTATTGGACTGTTTACGCTCACACGGTGGCTCTCTTTGCTATTTCAAGATTTACTTCTATTTATATATATATATATATATATATAAATACGTAGGGTAGCGCAATATAACGTCGCTTTGATTTACCAGAGTCCACATCAAACCTAACTTACACGTGCCATTCTACGCTAGCGTCATTGTTTTGGTCTATTCAAATGAATATTATTAATGTTATTCATCAAATTAAAATTTCGCCACGCAATTTCGCAGTTCGGACATTGGAATTCCCAAAAAGTCTAAAAGAAATAATAAAATAGTTTCTCGGTAGTCATTAGAAAATATTTCGTTGGTTCCACTTCCTCTTTATAATTGTCCGCTAGTGTTGGTCGAGAGCCAATGGTCATCATGACTGTTTGAAGATTACGTTGCGATGGACAACGGATGTTTGTTTGGATTTGACGGGAAAATTGGTGAGAATTCCTGGAATAATTTCCAATTGAAAAAATTCAAACACAAAATCAGTTATTTTATTTAAAACAGAAACGATTTGCCTATAGATGGTGCGATCCTGAGAAAATCTCGAAAAATATAAACATATATATGGATACAGTTTTTTTTTAAGATTATATACGTATAGTAATTTTTATGACTCATGACAGAAGGGTGTCGCCCGTAAACGCGACGGTTGTGGGTTCGATTCCCACTCGAGAAAGTGAAATATTTCTTTACGTTTATATTTCCATTTTTCTTCGCTCTGGTGTCGAGGCAAAGCGCGGCGTTGAGTTCTGCCACTCAACACGCAATGCCTCCAGAATTAGGCAGAAAGTGGGGAACGGAGTGTCTTAACACCGAGATTACCTCTGCCTCTCCTGCTGTGTGCGGGATACAGCGTGAAGATGAAGAATTTTCCTCAAAAAATATTTCTTTGCAAACATCTGATATAAACTTAATGTCAAATAAAAACATCCATATACATTGGGGTTACAAAATTCTTCAATTAACATATAAAACAATAGTATATTTATACCACAAGCCAATTCTAAAGTATGCAAAAAACTTTTGAACAATAGATTCTAAAGTATGCAAAAAACCCGAACTTTTGCCGCTACCATTCTTTATGCTGTTTTGATGGAGAGACTCGAGTTATTTCAAGGAAAAATTTTGTAACTCTATATTTTTTTGTCATCTTGGTTCAGGGACTTGACTCGTGAAGTATCTCATTTCTTTTTTTTTATCAATATTGACGACCACGAAGCTAACGATGAATGATTAATTGTATATCTGTAGTAGGAAATGGTTTCTAACGATATGAAGTCCTTGGCCAAATTTAAGACGCACCTGTTCGTTTATAATTAAATAATCCAAAATGGCATTCATTGCATATCACATAGTTATCTGAGGGCCGCCTAAATTAATAGATTGTGTGTAAAAACTAAGATTATTGCATATTTTTATCTGTATTTAATTATATAAATAATATGTGAATAAATAATTGACGTCTCTATAAGAATTTCTGTCAGATGAGCTCTTATATATATATTATTTGTTGAATTTATATAAAGAACTCAATGTTTTTATGTAATGTCAACAAACAAGTTTTATCAGAATATCTATCTGCATTTGTGTGGAGAGCTAGTATCTCATATGGTATATTATAAAACTCTGGCATTCTGGCATTCGGCAGAAAGTGGGGAACGGAGTGTCGTAACACCGAGGTTCCCTCTGTTTACCCTTCTGTGTGCGGGATACCGCGTGAAGCTGAAAAAATAAAACTCTGGAATGCTGTAAAAAAATGAAGCAGTCATCGCAAATGTTAATTTACAATGTTATTATTGATATAAGAACGGAATAGGTTGCCAAAACATGTATTTATGAGTAACGACCGTTACGAGTGACTTATATGAGATGATTGGCCAAGAATTCAGCACTTGGCCGCAAATATTGTTAGATATACATATTTTAATATTACAATTTGATGTTTTTTTAACCATTTTTTTTTATTTAAATAAAGAGATGCGACGATGCAAAGTCTTTCTCTTAAGTACATACAAAATTTAATTAGTTGTTAACACTTGTAGATACGAGTTTGTATAATCTTTTAACGTACAAATCAATTATAAAATTATAATTTAAATTTGTAAATGGATCAGCGATAAGCTTATTTTATTTGCGATACTTATTTTTATTATTATTTTGGTATTTTATTTGACAGTAAGTAATCCTACTCTGCTATGCGGTGTGTAGAATGAAACTGAGAAAAAAATATCCATCATCTTATTTAATAAATGTAGAGTTAATATTAAAATAAATACTCATATACTACAAAGTCACACATGTATAAGCTCGTACAGTAATTTCAGTAAGATTCTAATGAACGCTTCAGGCATTTGGCCGCGTCGTCCGTCCGTACATTCCTCAGAGCTGATTTGACAATACCGAGAACCATCAACAAATACAGAGAACATGTGACAACTTATGTATTTTTGAGGAAAGATGGGATATCTAGGGGTGTTTTGATTATGTTTGATGTTTAGAAATTTAATGTTCATTTTTTCATAGCTATCACGTGTACAGTCACACATTTGTACCTCTGCGCCACGACTTGCTTCAATTACGTTGAATATAGCTCATCCCTAATCCAAAATAATACAGAAACCTAACCTACTGTGTTCCTTTTTGTGTATACACGAAGAAAGGAGAACGGAGTGTCAACACTCCACAAAACACGAGAAATGACAAACGTATATTAATAATGAGTAGGTATTAATAAAAAAAATATAATGAAAATTTACAAAATCTCATGAAACATTTTAATTTTAGCCCACAGCGCTCCAAAGAATTATGTTATAAATGTCAAAATTTTTAAGCCGAGTAATAAAATTAAAATGTTTCCACTAGAGGGAGGCACTAAAATGTAGGGACAACGAAGTGCGCAATTAAATAAGGTATGCGTGATTCGCGTTTCATAAACAATATTACTCCTGAACCGAGGAAGACATTATGACATTGCCAGTGTTGCCAACATTCCGGCATTCAGCCGAGTAACGACCGACTTATATGAAAAAAATAATAATAATAAAATGATTCAGTCAAAGAAATGTTAAACATAAAAACACATTAAGACGTTACAGTTTTATATAAAAAAAATGTTTTAATATTATCTTAAATTAATATTGATATTTCATTTATAATGGACGACTATTGTTTTATTAATTTAAATGATTATACGCAAGCACATAAGCGCTTGAATTTGAATAAAGAATATTTTAAATAAACCTTCATCTTAAAGTCGTTACTGAATTACGTCACATTTGGGGTGATTGGCAGAGATCTAATAGTTCTCCACTCTTACTCTATCTTAATCAATGTCCAGTTTTTGCAATTTTTTTTTTACTGTCACTTCGGTGCTATCGAAATATCCAATAACTGCCCTCAATAAAGCTCAAATAAGAATTAATTAAAGCTTAATTAAATAACATATAAAGCAGCTAAGACAGCATTGACGAGTTTTATAAAATTATTTACGTAGAAACGGGAACATTTCTTTATATTATACATTCAATTAGTGGAAATTGAATGTTGTAGGGGTTGGCAAATCTAAGTAATGGATACATTTGTATGAACATAATATAATGATATCTTCAATAGCTTATGAGTTATTAATATATATTACTAGCCTGCTCGACACAACTAAAAGGAAGACAGTAAGCAAGACGGTTATGTATTCGATTCCCAGTTGTCGCTATTGCCTTTCCCCCAGAATTCAATGGAAAATGGCGAACGTAGTGTCTTAACACTAATGTGTGCAATAATATTGTACCTAAGTTCGTAAATTTGAAGCATATCACGTATGTACACGATATAAAGTATTCACTATGAAATATTCACCGGCAGCGTGTGGCAGCTGCTCGGCGTGTCCACTAAAACACACGTGTAAAAATTGTGTTGATCGTAAAAAATTATGTAAATCAACGGACAATACATATAGATAATTGTAATATGTGCAATTAAAGAAATTTAAGAACTAATTTTAACCATTATAAAGCGATTATAACTAATGTTAGTCCTAATAATATCCAAGGAGTTTTCTTTGGAATCAAATAATGTCAAGAGTATCTCTGTTTTTATTATTAAAAAAAATGTCCATATTTATTCATAAATTATGTATGTCGTATCAGTTGAATTGACTAGAGATAAAAATATTTTATTTTATCTAAATTTCAAATTATCAGAACATATGTTTGTCAAGTATTTTTAATGTAATAAATTAGTTCGGACATGTATCACTAAATGGTTTCCGCTATTAACGAATAGAAAATAGATAACAACATGTTGTACCATAGAATTGGCATGGCTGTGAGGAACGGAACCCTAAAACTAAAAAAAAATATAACACTGATCACAGATCTAAATTAATTTGAACATTAACATCATCAGCTTTACGCTGTATCCCGCACACAGCATGGTTGGCAGAGAGAACCTAGTGTTAGGACACTCCGTTCACCAGTTTCTGCCAAATTTTGGTGTCATTGCGTGTTGAGTGGCAGAACTCGACAACATTAACAAGTATAATTCACTTATTACGGCAAGAAGGGAAATAAATTAAGAATGCAATATTTTGTTTCTTAAATAATATATTATAATATATATATAATGATACAGGTAAAGCTAATAAAAACGTAAAAAAATCAACTTATAACAGTTCTTTCTGAAACCGTTGTAAGCTGTTTAAGTAGCTCAACATATCAAAGATCACAGTCACGTCACGTCACGTCACGTCACCGGAAAGGATGATAAGGTGGGTATCCTCTATAAAACCAATATGCTTCTCCGATTGAGATGCGATAAGGAGAAATATACTGTTTTATCGTTGCCACTAACATAAAAGGAATACTTCAAGTAATATAAAATTATTTGTAATGAAATACTATACACAGATAGTGTAGATTTAATGTGAATGTATAAAAAACACAGAAGAACTATTTAGCATCTCATGGTTACACTTTGCAGTTTGAAGAGATCAGAACAGTGACCTGGGACTTGCAATTTCTATAAATAATAAATGCGCAAAAATTTTATCTCCTACTACTACTTCAAGCGTACAAATTAACTACAAAAATATCATATGTACACATAAGTATATTTTGAAACCGCGACGTAAAAATAGGGGTGTGATGAGTTTGACGGCACAGTAGGTCCTCGCTGTGTTCACCGCGTTGGTTCTTTGCTTATATTATAATATATTTCATGAAAATATGATTAATAGTATAAAACCTACAAGCACATTGCCGAAACGAGGCGGTGATATTTTGGTCTAAGGTTTTTAAAATTTTAAATGGTTTAAATGGTTTCTATACAATAAAATATATAAACACAAATATGAAACGCAAAATCTCATGCTATTACTAATATTGAATAATAAAATTTCGCACGCTGAACGACAGTAGCAGCTTCAAATCCTGTTCAACGTCATATAAGCGAAAGATAAATATCCCATGTAACCTACTGCAGTCACCAAGAGTTAAGCATATCAAGTAATTTAGGTCCATTACCCGCCCACACACGGGAATGACGCTTGAATTGAATAAGCGTCATTTAAAAATCGCCTTATCGTGGTCAACGTCTAGACGTACGGGTAATCACGTGTACGACATTATAATTACCTGCACGTGTATACGTGATATAGTACAATGGTTTGGGGTTTGACATATTCGACTATTTAGTTTGAGGAGAGTCGTGACGCAAAGGCAGAAGGATGTGACTGTAAAGAGGATAGCTCCGTAGTAGAGTTCCGCCACCGAATTTGACGAAAAGTAGAAAGCGGAATATCTTAACACTAGGTTCATTTTGCCTACCCTGTTATGTACGGGAACAGCATAACGCTTATGCTGTTCCCCGCAATATACTAAAAAAATATTAAGTAAATATTCGTATAGTCCAAGAGGAGAAGCCGCGCGGGGGCCGCTAGTTACCAATAAATACATATACTACTCCATATACTGTCTGTAAATAACATGTAAGCGTGACGTCAAGCCTTATCTCTTAAACGATACGATTACTTTTGACTTTTGACCCACAAAGACCCGCAGACATAATATAAGTGATAAATAGTGTATTGACGTCACTGCATATTACCTTCTATCTCGCCCCAAATCACTTCATGTGAACTGCGGTGTGTCCATACAACTAAAATAAATAAATAAAAAAATAAAATAACTAAAATAATATATGTTTTCAGTTGTAAGCGTCGTATTTACACGTTTTTTTTTCAATTTCACGCTATTTGTCTCATATTGTAGAGCGTAGGAGCAGGGTATGTAAGTAAAAATATCCTTTGTCTGCGGCCAACTTTCGAGACATTGTGTTGAGTGCGCGGAACTCATCACCGCACTTTATCTTGTTACCGTAGCAAGGAAATAAATCATTTATAGTTCGAAAGCGAATTAAATTCACGGTCGTCGTGTTTTCAGGCAGACGTTGTGGTGCGGCCGGTGTGCCACATCCTTTACACATTTTATGTTTTTTTTTATACTTAAATTATAAATTAAAATTATAAAATTTGTATAGGTATATGAGAGAAACATTTATATATGAAATATTAATTTATAAGTTAAAAAACTACGAACCAATCATTTGTGAACAAATACTATATATAATCCCTAAAGGTTGAATCGAACCTACAACTTTCGAGCACGTCTTACCTGAGCCACAACTCTCACCTGTATCCCGCACACATGATAAGCAGAAGCCACCTAGGAACTCAGTGTTAAGACACTCCGCTCTTATTCAGAAAGAATATATTAGACATAGTGTGTTGAATGGAGGAACTCTCCTGCCCCTCCGCCACGACTGACCACAATTTTTTAAAATGTCACACTTTGAAATATGTATCGCGATATAAATATTAAAGAGATGATCTCAATTCTATAGAAGCCATTGAAATTTCATATAACGTAATAGACATTGTTAGATGAATGGGATAAATTATAAATTCTAATTCCATTGTCGCGCTACACTGTCACGCGTTTTAAATATATTATATATTACGACAATTGTATGTCTGTATATTTTTGAGTCAGTGATTTTTTTTTACAATAAAATTAAATTTAAAAAATCAGCTCCAGACTGTACACCGCATACAGGAAGTTAGGTAGGGGAATATCAATGTTAAGATATTCCGTTGTCCACTTCGCATCGAAATTTTCGAGGCTTTGTGTGTTGAATGGCGGAACTCAGCTCCAGGCTTTTGCCTTGGTAACAGAGCGAAGAAACGAAAATATCGTTTAATAATAATTCATTCCCTCTAATGGAGATCGAACCCACAACCGTCGCTTTACCCTTATGTCCATGCGCCACGACGGCGGCCTAGGATTCTTAAGTCTATGAGATTTCAAGCAGTATTTTAGAAAATATAACTCTGGAAGCTATTTCAACATAACAAATAACTAATTTGGATATAAGCGTCTGGTGGTGTTTGTCATATCATTTATGTCATATTAAGTGAACAAATATATAAATAGTTTTAGCGTAAAATATAAGAACATCGATACAATAAGGAAACAGTTATGGGAAGTTACGTTACTATTTGGATAGAAAAAAATAATTATATATTTATATACTATTTGGATATTAATAAATAATCTAGTCCGCTATCCAATATCGTCTATCCGGCGATAAATACAGTGCAGATAGCGTGGTTTCATTCTATTATTTTGACAATGACATTTTTAAAACTGAAATTTTCGCAAAATTCGCAGTTTAATTATATAAATTGTGATCCATTAATATATTTTTTTACTCTATTTTATTCATATAATATTTTATATTATTATATATAACACATAAATAGTTAAATCGATAAAAAAAAATATTTACCATTTAAAATTCTATCACGACTTCCAAAAAAAAAAATAAGGAAATCCGCAAAAATACTACAAAAACACACACATATAAAGGTTAAAAAAGGGGGGTTTTAAACATGAAAAGCTTACTATCTTTCATCCAGCAATAATTAGTGACGAACCATTAAGCAAATCGTAAAAGAGCCGCCATTTTAGTGGAGAGAATTCAGGTGGCACCGTGACTCACGGCCGCGTGTGCCAACTGTCATTACGTTAAAATAATAAATATTAAAATTTCTAATTGCTTCCTCAGTATTATTATTGTAATAGTTTATTATAATGTGTATATATATATATATATATATATATATATATATATATTTGAAGTTTATTTATTATTTTATAAATATTTATCATATTAATAAAAAACAATTTGTCAAAAAAAATGTCTACCAGTTACTGTCCAATTGGCTTGAAAATATTCTTCTTTAAATTATTCTTCAATATTTCACTCTAATCTCAAAGAAGAACCAAAATGGGTGATTAATGTAATGATATATCTTCATATGAAGTACTTTGAAAGTATTAATTACAATTCAATTAAATCAAATGCTACTAAAAAATTTGTAATATAATAATATAAATACATTTTCCACACTAACTTGTTTGAATGCCGACAGGTAATACGATTCTTATGACAGGCGTAATAATAGTAGCGGCGTTGGAGACGCGCCAACCCAGGCTACCGACCTTTAGGACATGAGACACTATTGTAATTTAAACATAACTATGTTAAGTTTTAGTGGAAATATTAATTATAATTATTTAAATTAGATATTTATTATTAATAATTGAGGTGAGTTGTAGCGCAGGAGCATAAAATGTGACTGTAAACGTGTCATCACCACTCGAGGAAATGAAATATTTATTTCAAACTTATATTTTCTTCTCTTGACTTTCGTGTCGAATTCGAATTTGGCGAAAATTGGGGAACAGAGTGTCATGACACTTAGTTACTCTCTGCTTACGTGCTGTGTGCGGGATTTTAATAATAAAATTGTGGCGCAGTTCGTATTCGGTATTTTTAGTACCCACAAGTACTTAGACTTTTGCCACCCAAGATGTAATGTTTGTCTCTTTACTAAAAATAATCTGAGCACATACTAACTTAAGCTGTCATCATTGCCGCTATTCGTAGAAAGGCTACCAAAGTGGCATTTTGCCTTTTGAAAAAAAAAACGAATTAATCTGACAGTAGTAGTGGACGTCGAGAAGTGTCTCTATTTACAATAATAATGTACAAATGTCACATTTAATATTATTTCTATAATCAAACCAATTTTTTTATTTAACATTAATAAAAAATATAAACAAAAACGGAAGAATAATTTCTACAGTCTGTCCATATAATTGAGTGCAAATATATATTCACAAGTACCTACTACAGCGTAACAGCGATACCAACTAAAATATTACGAGTAAACATAATGAATTAGTCACTAACTTGACGGCTATTCATATTTCATTTGAGTGCAACACATCAAATAACAGAAATAAACACTTGCAAATCTTTAAGCGTCGTTCATACTATTTTAATTATTACATCACAAAATTGGTGGATTGATAATATAAGAAATGAAACGCTCATATAAAATCACGCTGTATCACGCTTTTAGCAGGATACAGCGTGGGAACCTGGGAATCTACTCACAAGACACTCCTCTCCCATTACGATTCTTCCATCTGCCGAATTCTGGAGGCATTATGTGTTGAGTGGTGGATTCAACCGCCGCGCTTTACCTAGTTACCAGATGTCGTCTTACTTTCAGTAGTCTCAACAAATAGTCAAGGCAATAGGTTTTAGATATATTCACAATACGAATATATCACAGTGTATTCGATTTTCCGATCCAAAGCATAGGACGTGCTACGACAATCGTAGATATTGTCTACGATTTTTTTAGATTTGTTTCCTCATACAATTAGAAAGTAATATATTAGAAAATTCAGCTTAAATAATAATAATAACAAACTTATAATTTTATTATTTTTAAATGTTATATCTTTTAATCAAATAACGATATTAATATTGTTTATATTTCCCCCCTTTATTTCGGACATAGGACAATAAGGAGGTGGCACGACTGGCTTCACGCATTATTTATTAAATATTAAAACAACATCATTTAGAACTTAGTATTTGTCATATGAACGGAGCCTAAACTAGCAGAAATGTCAAACGGGATTAAACGAGAATAGGTGGCAGTAAGTGCACATAGTGAGCGTACGGAATTAGTGCGAGGGGTGGACGAACTGCGGACACAGTGCACAGTGCACAGCACACAGTACCGCTGGCACTGCTGCCATTGTGATCGAGATATCGAATATTTACTCGTTCTGCAAGAGAGAAAATCGATATATTATGTATGTAAATCGTCGTTAACGAGAATTTTTAAATATTTTAATTTAAAATGTAGGTGCTAGTGCTTATCGATTATGCACATTTCCATTTTATGTTAAGTAAGATTGAAAAAAAAAACCTCGTAGGTAAAATAAAACCATCCTAGAACTATACGACAGTAAGAAATAAAACCTATATCGATTTCATTTCTTACCATCGTCTACGTTTTCGATGTAAAATTGCAATAGTTTTCGGTAGAAGTAGAGCAGGCAGGGCAGGCGGCAGTAGGCAGTATATATGTATAACATTTTGTTACAATCTCAATTAAAATAAAATTAGCTCTTGTACCTTTTTTTATAGTGTACAACCTTAAACAAATTACTTAGTTTTATGGCTTATATTATAATATCAAAGCCATCCGTTTTCACTACGAGTATCTTTATTAAAGACTTAACGACAACTGACGTTATTAACATTAATTACCTTATAAAAAGGTTTTATATGACAAAAAACGCGCCATCACCCCACTAAGTATAAACCATTCATATAAAAATCTAAAGTATCTATATGCGTGATAAGATAACAGTCTGATGATAACACGGTCTAGCCGACTTGGGGGTTTTATTTATTGTACTTGCCGTCGATACAAGATAATAATATAATTTTTGATTCAAGTAGATTTTCGTGTTTTAGCCATATGTTATATACATTCCTTGAACGGAATACGCAGATTTTTAAAATTACTATTTGGACATAGCGGGACTCGAACCCGCGCCTCATTTGGAAACCCACCAGGCGCTCTGACCACTGAGCCATACGATCTCATCGAGCTTCGTCGAATTCTTAGACGGTTGTTACAACTTATTTATGTTGTAAGCATCTCTGTAGGGAGATTTTTACAAATTTCCGCTATCCAAATATAATTGCTAAGAATTATCGTCTGGCAAGAGAGAATGCTATTTATTAAATATTTTTAACATATTTAAAGTGTAATTTTTATTCGCTATTTCTTAGCAATTATCTTTAGGAATTGACAATTTTTTATTCTTAGCAATTATCTAGAGGAAGCTCTCTAGCCAATTAAGCTGGATTAAATCAAGTCCGATGTTTCTACCAGTGGCGTCGTCCGTAAGTTGATGATAAAGTTCTATTACCCAGAGACTGTATTGGCAAGATTTCATTTCGCTATATTCGAATTTATGCAAGGAATTTTAATTAGTTTATAATGGTTCATTATCGATTGCGGTTGTAAAATGGGTTTGACTGATTGGCCTCCATGACAAATCGTAGCATTTTCGGTTCCACCACAGAAAATCAAACGTCTCGAAAATTGGTCGAGAAGTGGGGAACGGGGTGTCTTAACAGCTGCCTTCGTGGGACACACCATCGTACTTATATGAAATATGCCCATCACATAATTTTTCGTCATCAATAAAGAAACCATGGAGTGATCTATAAATAGGCAATTGAGCATTAGGCGACGTGACGTTACGAAAATTTTTTTTTGTCGTGGATCAGATTACGGTCATATTTTTTTTTACTCTGTTACCTTGGCAACTCATACGTGTTTATATTGCGAAGTCGCTTGGATAAGTCCACACTTTGTAAACAAGAGTAAAAATAAATAAAAGCACAAATATTTTTAATTTTACCATACTTTAAATTTTATTTACATACTTGGTTATTTTTTTTTTGTATATTCAATGCGTAGGTGTAAATCCACATTGGTGTCATTCCACATTTTAGAAAAGAAAAATATTTATTTTGAAAACGTACAAAAATTTTGAATATATCTAGGTACGCTTTTTGAGTTTATTAATTCTTGAAATTTTAAACCATTTATAATAAGTTAGGCCATCTTTAATTGAATTCAATAAAACTAGTATATATATTTACGAACACACCCACATATTGTTATTGAGTTTGTTTTTTGTTATAATTAAGCTTAATAAGTATGTCAAGATGTGATAATGAAATATTAATGTCCGACAGTCAATTGGAGGCGAATGGCCTCGAGATAACTTACGACAATATTTGAGTTGATCGATTTTTTCTTAACATAAACACCTAGAGTTTTTTGTTTAGACACTCAGTTTTACGTTTTTTGTCCAAATGTGCGACATTGCATGTTGAGATGCGGAACTCAACGCTACATTTTGTCTTACCTAAGACGGGAAATAACACAAATTCAATGAGATCGAACCTCCGAGGTTAAGGGGCAACTTTGCCATCGGAGGTCGTCGTGGCCCACTGTCACAATCGTGTGAACGCGACGATTGTGAGTTCAATTCCTACTCGGGCAAATGAATTATTATTTATTAATATGTTTATTACTTACTGCAAAAAAGAGCATTGAGTTACGCCACTCTACACGTAATGCTTCGAAATTAGGCAAAAAGTGGGGGCGGAGAGTCTGAACACTAGGTTCTTGCTTTCTCTAAAAGTCTTGACACATCAATTAAAAGGTAACAACTATTACTTAGAATAATTTAAATATTACGATCGAATTGAAATATTACTCCCCCATTGAACCTTAATGTCCTCTAATGTAATAAATAATGAACTAGTGATCTGCGAACAAATGTTTTAATTTCCTGGAGGCCGTCGTGGCGCAGTGGCACAAGGGCGTGACTATAACGCGACGGTTGTGGGTTTGATCCCTAGTGAAATATTTATTTACCTTTATATTCCCATTTTCTTCGCTCTGGTGTCGAAGCAAAGCGCGGCGGTGAGTTCTGCCACTCAACACGTTATGACTTCATTCGTTTTTCATTTCACGATTTTTATCCATACCTGTGTTTCGTATGACGCACACATACACATACTACTACAAAAGTACTACTATTTCATAAAAAAAAATAGGGCACGGATATAGCCGAGTACTTTAGTTAGTATATACAATATGTACTACAAGATAAACCAACAAATAATAATAATATGAACATTTAATTGTTATCAGCGTTATTGGGGCGCGATAACGCGCGTTGGGACATGCGCAACAAACAATGAACTGAGTATAACAAAAGTTCCTTGCGCAGCTTGTGCGTTTTTAGTGCGAGTATTTACTGGATGACAGACAGACACACAGACCAAACTATTGGGCCTAGAAAGACTCGAATATTATATTCATCTCATAAAGTGGTTTATACAAATTACTACATAAAACGCAAAAGAGCACGATTATTATTATTTCAAAACTAACATTTTTATCTTATTTAAAAGTAGCTACGTACTTTTACGTTTAAGTTACAAATTACTAATATAATAAACATTTTAAAAAGCAAAAAAAAAATCGTACTTTTGTTTTCAGCTTCACACTGTATCCCCCACACAGCAGGGTAGGCAGAGGGAGCCTCGGTGTTAAGACACTCCGTTCCCCACTTTCTGCCGAGTTCTGGAGGTATTGCGTGTTGTGTGGCAGAACTCAACGCCGCGCTTTGCCTCGACACCAGAGCGAAGAAAAATGGAAATATAAACGTAAGGAAATGCTTCACTTCCTCGAGTGGGAATCGAACCCACAACCGTCGCGTTTGCGGGCGGCACCCTTGTGCCACTGCGCCACGACGGCCTCTTAAAAACCGTAAATAACAACACTAAAACTGGAGCTGGAATTAATTATTTTATTCATATTTCATTTATTCGCTTCTGCGCGTTTCGCCTTATCAAGGCGTTGATTTCCACAATTCAACAAGGAGTTCCTCGAAAATTCGGCGGAAGGGGACACGGAGTGTCTTAACACTAGGTTATCTCTGCCAACCCTGCTATATGCGTGACACAGCATGAAGTTGAAAAAAATACAATACAACATTTTACACACAGTTCTAGAAGTACCCAGAACCACTGCGACAAACAACATGTGCTTCTTCAATAAGTAGGTATATTAAAACTGCACAAGTCGATAAGACAGCTGTATTATCACTTAATTAATTAAGCAGAACTATAATATATTGTAAACAAATGCAATTTGTGCTATATTCGAGTGACACGCGGAGAAGCGTTTATCAGTCTGACGTAAAAGACTGACATAAATATTAATATAACAACACACGATAGATAGTACCTACTCTAAGATAAATTGTAAATAACAAACAGCTTCACGCTGTATCCCGCAGCAGGATAGGCAGGTGGAACCTGGTATTAAGACACTCCATCGTCACAAAGTGGAGACTTTACGCCGAATTCTGGAAGCATAGTGTGCTGAGTTGTGGAACTCAACGCCGCGCTTTGTCTCGATACCAAATCGATAAAATAGAAATATAAATTTAAATAAATATTTAATTTCCTCGAATTGGGATTGAACCCACGACCAGTCGCATTTACAGTCATATTTTGTGCCTCATAAGTCCTCATAGTCGTGGCTTATAAGTTGTAAAATATTATTATTGGTCACAGCAGTGGCACTTACGTAGCCAGCAGACGGCACGGTTCTTTATATATATTCGCCCATTTGACCAATGCACTTCAATGATGCATAATGAATTGCTCAGATTGACTCTTCCAACATTATACTTCACATAATTCATATAAACAAGACAAAAATTTAATAAAAAGATATAATTATAAACTAAATTACACTGAGAAATCTACGCGTTATTTATATCTAAAAATAGAGTCATGGAATTTACATGGTGGCTACTCAATTAGCATGACAACTCATATATTTTTTTTTGTCTTGTGTAGAGCGAAAAAGGTTCTACTTTTCCTTAGTGCCAAAAATATTTAGAGTTAGAGTCCATAGAGTCCGGTATAACACCAGCGACCTCTACCGAAGACTATATAGAGTGAGTCAACAGGATGTTTACAAATACACACTTTAATTAATTTACGAATATATAACGTAAAACTGTCTAATTACCTGCTCGTTTATGATAAAATATAGATAATATTCATATTTCGTATCTTACTATGAATTTTACTACAAACGTCGTTATTAAATTAACGGTACAAATATTTTATTTAATCGTGTTAAGTCGTTATTTAATCGTGAAAGATAAATATATAATAAGTTTTAGGTTTTTTGAAACATAAAAAGTCCATAATAGTTAAATTTTAATATGTTACAATTATTATTCTATTTATTTTGCCTTCACGCTATATCCAGCACACAGCAGAGTATGCGGAGGGAAACCGGGAACCTATTGCTTATCTACTACGTATCCTAAACTCGTGTCTTTTTAACTGGTTGTGGGTTCGATTCCCACTCTCGCTCTCTCAATCAAGACATGAAATTAAACCTATTTTAAAATAATATTGGTAAGCATAACAGCGTAAGAAAACCAACCAATTATTCTAAATTTGAATTTGTTATCTACATAAGACCTTCATGGCAATAATGAAACGAAACTAATATTACGAAACCTGTGAATTTTCGACGCATTGTGTGTTGAGTGGCGAAACTCAACACCTCGCCTTTGCCTTGGTACAAGAGCGAAGAAATGAAAATATTCATAAAGAATAATTAATTCCCTCGATTGGGAACCGAACCCACAGCCAACGCGTTACAAACCCACGCCTGTACCCCTACGAAGCGACGATTTCAAACTTAGCGACAGTTATTTTAGGTTTACAATACATGTCTATACAGCAAGTAGTTAGTACTTCATTCTGGAATCAAGTATTCACGGGTCGATCATCAAGTTTTAATTACGTTACAGCCACCGCACCGCTTCCCCATAATATAGTGACGTACCTATACAATATAGAGACGTACCTATAGCAAAGATCGTAAAAGTAAAACAAACGTTTATCGGAAATTCATGTGCATTCTTAACATTCACACTTTTACGATCTCGCATAGTAAACATAGTATCGTGGAATCTATACTCATATTATAGATAAAGTTATAAAACTAAAGTGTTTGTTTGGTTAAGCGTACTTTTCTTAGGAACTACTAGTTCAAAATGAAAATTTCTTCTTGTCTTGGATAGTATTTAATTATTTGTTGTTCTAAATTATCTCCATTCAACAATACAGACAAATCAACCGGTAAAAGTTAGTATTTCATACTGATATTCGAAATAATATATGTAGATAATATCAGCTAGCCGATATCAAATGGCTAATAATGCCTAGAGGTATACCTCTTAAATTAAACGAACTAATAGACGGTGGGTAATCTATGCATATTCATGTATTCTAGTACAATAAATGAAAAGTGGAGGTGCGTGTAGCGGGTAAGTTAACTAAGATTTTATACTGCGTTAAATATGCAGCTTTTTTTTTGCCAAGAATAATAAAACGTATTGAAATTCATAATTCTAGTAATTACACATTTATTCTTAGAATTTTGAAAATAAATACACATATTTATTTTAAGTAAGATTCTGGTGTTTTTATGTGTATAAATTAAAATTTATAATTATTTTTTGTTCAGCCAAATCCACAAAAAACGTGAATTAATAGAAGATTACTAGTGAAAAATTATTTAAATTTAAATCAACGCTGAACGTATACAATCAAATTTGAAAATTCTAAAATTGGATCCAAAACTCTGTCGTAGAGAGTACCAATGTACAATTTTGAGTTCCAATGTATAATTTTGTAATTAAAAAACATTTTTTATATAATTACTTAATAAAATTTGACTCACATACCGAGGCGGTACCTGCCTAAGACCACAACGTGCTATCAGATATAACCAACACCGCTCTCGGAAGTCAAAAGATTAAAGTTTGAATGTAAATGAGATCAATGCATTATGCACAAACGCACTCGTATCCTGAGTACCAGTATGCGGACACCCGGACACTGTCGCTACATCAATAGAATAGCCACGCTGCACACTCTAGGAGCCGCCGGCGCATCGAATATAAATTATACGAAATTATAGTATACCTACTGGCACTAGATGCTTGCGGTTAGGTGCTGCATTTTGATCATGTACATTATGTATTCAGATACTATTTTGCTTCTATTTCTTTGTGATATTAACAATATGTACAGTATAGTGGATTATTTGTTTGATATATTAGAAATATGTTGATGGATTCTCAATTATCGTTAAATAGTCTCACCTTTTACGTAAATTTAAACAACAGAAAAAATTAAAAACATATCAACGCTACGTAACATAAAAACCCCTAACAAAGCATAAATAAATAATGAAAAACTATTTGACAGTTCACCACAGATAACGAAAATTCAGTACAATGTCGCCATTTTGAGATACACGGGGGGGGTACGGTGCGCCGACCCCGTGACCGCGCGCACATATTAATGATGACCGCCCGCAGCCACGTACAACCCGGCACACTTTATTTACACCACAATCATATAAATGTACTACGTAATAAAACTACTTTTGAACGCGGCCGCGTAATACACAGCCAGACTCTCTCGACAGACGCGTTTATTGTTTTCCATTTCCACGTTTTTTTCTCTTCGTGTTTACGATCGATGCCGGGTCGTGTGGTATCCGTTTTTAAATAACTATTGTGGATATGGACTCGTAATATACTACTTGAAAGAGTTATAATTATGATAATAAGCTTAAGCTGTAATTTATTCAGCCAACAAAATTGAACCATAATAATAATAAAAACATTTATTGCCATGAAAACATA
Source organism: Heliconius aoede (assembly GCA_037355905.1). Taxonomy (NCBI): domain Eukaryota; kingdom Metazoa; phylum Arthropoda; class Insecta; order Lepidoptera; family Nymphalidae; genus Heliconius; species Heliconius aoede. The sequence goes on along the minus strand of JBAIZZ010000074.1, from coordinate 91,466 downwards.
CAATTTTACAGTAATAGGACATTACAGTTGACGTTATGGCAAAAGGTGTAACTCAGGTAATGATGATTGAGTTTTGACTCTCAAGCATGGCTTTTTTTCAGTTCCCCGAAATGTCATGCGGGTGCAAAGGGGAAAGGACAACAATCACTAATTTGTCTTCACATTTGACATTGTCACCAAAACAACATTTATTTCATGCCAACATACAAAGAAAAAATAGAGAATAGTCACTAAATAAGATTGAAACACAAATGAAATGAACAGTTCGTTGAAATCAGTTAATCAGGTTCTGAAGCGACAGAAGGATATTATAATTTATTAGTGTCCGATCTATTAATAGAACATTGAGAATCGCACCAAGCCGTAGTGTAATTGAATTCATTTAGAAGTAAAAATAAACAGTGTGTGTCATGATGCAGCTTCCTTTCATCATCATCATATATCACCACCACCATATGATAGTTGGTTTTTGTTTGCCAGTGACTCAGAACGAGACTCAAAACGTTAAGTTCCGCTACTCAACACGTCTCAAAAATGAACGATATGTGACGAATTGCATTTTAATACTATTCTGTGTGGAAGCGTGTTGATTTCTTAACTTCTTCACTTTATACGAAAATATTGTAAGTAAATTTGACATACATTCTAAATGCTTGCGTTGACTCTTGACTGTATACAAGGGGTTACATCGAAATCCTAGATAATAATCAACAGAAAAAAGAATTATTCAATTCGAGGTAGTAGTTCATGAGATTAGCGCTCTTCAACTTTATAATATTAGTATAGAATAGATGTAACTAGAAAATATGATATTTCCAAAATATATAGCATTTCAAAGAAAACGAAAGTGTAAGAAAACGGAAGTATCCTAACACTAGGTTCCCAGGTACCTACCCGGCAGAGGGAACATGGGAACCTGCTTATCGTTAAGCTTTTAAAAACAATCAAACAAATAGTGTTCTAACATAACTAGATATGCTGTGTTATAATAACACAAACAGCGTATCTCGTTTTACTTTGAATTCCACATAATAGATTCGTGTGTATCAGCCATTTTCTTGTTCTTTGTATAATCTATCAAGTCCACGGTGATATGGCGTTGGTACTTTTAATAGCGGTTTTATAGCTTTGATTTTACCGACTCCCAATTCAAAAATGGTAGATTATTAGTCGATCACAAAAAGTGGACAGTAAGTCATTTATTTGACAAGTGAGAATAGATTAATATAATTAATATTTTATATGATTTTTTTTCGATTTGTTGTTGAAAAATTCTATATTTGAATGTATAAAGAATATTTAGTAATAAAGTTGGCAATTTAAATTACACTCGTTGAAACTATTATTTTTAATTTATTATAAGTTTTTTTGATACATGAAAAAATATGATATTTTCATAATAAATAGTATGTAATTTTAACAACAGGACAAAGTCTAAAATAAACATAAAATTATCATTAGTATGTGTATGTAGAGAAAAACTAAAAACTAATAAAAATAAATCGACCGTTAATAATGTTTGTTTATTTAAATAAATGTCGAATTAATATATATATACATATTTTATTTCACTCAAAACCATAAAAATATAAATTAAATTGTTTTTGTCATAAGCACCTGTGTATATAATAATTTCTATTAATTTTCAGAGTGATTTTGTTGTGAGAGGCTGTTTTATCGTTCTCAAATATAAGTAACTACACAGAAGAAGCAAGTCTAACGACCGAAAAGAGCGTGCAAGGTCGCATTTACAACTGACCGCCATTGATTTCTCCATGACGCAACTCTTCGCTAACTACTCGAACGTCTGTAGCCATGTAGCCATGCTCCGATAGAGCCACATCCTCAACTTACTTTGCTATTATATTTGAATT
>JBAIZZ010000074.1:51782-88222 GCA_037355905.1 Heliconius aoede | reverse complement strand
ATTATAGGTGTGTTGATGTAACAATTATCTCGACGGCGTTGCTAGGCGGCCTCAAGGTCGTCACCCCACGGGCCCAGAGTCCACAACAAAAGCCAGAGCAGACCGCACATTATACCGAAATCAAACATTTAAATAAATAACAAGTAAACTTTTCACGCATAAAAACTTATTTCTACTCGCGTGTTTGATACAAGGTCACTGGTCAACCATTCTCTCAGACGGCGGGGCGGGCGCGGGGCAAGGGCGCGGGGACGCGCGCGGGGCGGCAGAGGGGGGCGGCGGCGGCGCAGACGGCTCGACATGGTGGCATGGCGGCGACGTGACGTCACAACGCGTAAGAAAACTCGATACGATACTCGATGCATTTAGAGTAATCGGACGTGATAAAATAAATCGATTTTATCGATCGAATCTATCGTATTCAAATAAGAATCTAGTTATGATCTAGTTACTACATGATTTTTTTGTAGAGTGTATAAATTAATGTCGTCATCTCGTTTAAATTCAAATGAGTAACATTAAAAATATTAATTGATAATATCTATTGTGTACGCGAGTGCGTACGGCCACGTGGCGCAAGGACGTTTTATTGCACAAGTTTAAAAATAAACTTAATAGTTTAATAACAGTTACTGTTTATGTGTCGGGGCTTTGACTTCGTAGTGAGAGATAAATGTTACTAAATACAATATACTTTTTAATTTTGACACGTCTTAATATTAAATATTCATGTTAACACTTACAACTTTGCCTATAATAACAATAAAAACATAATATGTACTTATTAAGAAGAGATAGAGAAGACGAAATATTTGTTGTTTGTTTTTCATTACAGTCACACCCCAAACTCTTATATAATTGATTTCGTTAAAAAACAGCTGGCTTAACGAGCTGGTTTACCTTATCATACCGTACCTATAATTTAGATACAATAAATAAGTGAAATTGCAATACATATATGAGTATATAGGTAATTTCGACAAGTGGCATAGGCAAAGTGTCGCCTACCCTGATACGTACGGGATACATCATGTCGTAAAAAATAACTTTGAGACATGGACAGCACCAACAACAATCGTCCCTCAAGTGACCTAATCCCTAATTAAGCGCACGCGCAACATATTAGCGATGTAAAAACAAAATTCTAATTCATCTATTCATTACAATTATTACATTTCTTTTCTGTGCCATTTGTATTTTTCTTCTTTTTATTATTTGTGTGCAATAAAAAGTATAAACTAAACTAAAACTAACTATAACGGTCCTACACTTGCGCGGGGGCAGTTGTCCCAGCGCCAACATTTCATTTAAAATTAGCGTTATTCTCGTCCTCCTCTAACAAATACTTTAAAATATTGCGTAATGTATTTTAAAACAAAATTAAATATTCTGATTTTTTTCTTCATTGATTTTCAAATTTATTCTTCATATGATTTGAGAAAGAGAGAACTCTTAGGAATGCGTTTTTTGTACAATCAAAGTCATCGTGTGATCCCGCCTTGTAATAGGATCACCCTGGTACTGTCGGTGTCGTAAGAGGCGACTAAAGTACGTGTGGTAGAGTCACGTCGCCGAACATTCTCCACCTTGTCGGCCGGCAACGCACCTGTAGCTCCTCTGGTGTTGCATGGCGTCGTGGGCGGCGGTGATCACTTACCATCAGGTGACTTGAACTCTTTTGCCATGTCCTCCCCCATAAAAAAAATGATGTGTCGAGGTTAAAAAGGTTCCTGGTTCCGAAACTATTCTCTATAACTGCTATTATTCTACACTTAATAAAAAAAATAAACATAAACTATTATTTCAATTGAAAGTATACAATTGTATAGTACTTATTAAGGAAGTAACTTATTAAGTATTCTAGTAAAAACGACGATCTAGTCATTAGTGAGCACTGTCTTTATCAGCTGTGAATAGAGTTCATGGCTGACCGCGTGTAATATGCACAATTCCTACGTTTTTTTACATAAATAGGGAACAAACTGTCTTGACCCTAGGTTTCCTCTGCCTACTCTACTAAGAGCAGGATACAGATTAGAAAAATCCTAAATTCTGTATTACTATAAAATTTATGAAATTAGTTCGATAGTAAAGTTAAATAAAATAGACAAAATATAGCTGTAATTTACAGGTAATAGTATATCTTAATATATTCAGAAATTGTAGATTTTGCATAAAAGTCCTATGCTTAATTAGAAAACGAAAAATCCACTCGATGTCTAATGACAAAAGTATATAAACTTTAAAACATACAAGACATTAACTACCTCTCACTGGAAAATTCTTCTAATTAAAAACATAAAAAATGGTGATCGCGTGCGTTAATATAATTAATAACGATTTATATCACATAACATCACAAATATTTAAATTAAATAAGTTTTATATATTGAAGAGTAAAAAAAAAGCGTATATTTATATAAAGATTAGAAAAATGTTAAAAATGCCATTACAAAACGTCCTCGACCAAATGAATGCACGCGACGTCACTTACCATTAATAAATTATTTTCGAGTGGCAGATTCCGACTGGGGTGACCCAAATACAGTTTTGTTAGGAAAGCGGACATCTAGTCACATTTATAATCCTTATAATAGTTTGAAACTTAGTGAGTGTCATGTAATACAAATTAGATTTACCGACCTATTGTATGTAATATAAAATCTAAGACACCGACTTTGACCCACTTGTAATAATTGCTTAAGTGGTATATTGGAGCTGGTCTGATGATGGAGCCAGTATCTATATAGTGAAACGCTTCAGAGGTAAGTAGTAAACCACATTGGTTTAGGCTCACAGTACAAAGATATTCCTGATTACATTAAGAGCATTCCAATAAAAATATCAATAATTACCTATCATCTTTTTTTTTTATACCGCCCGCAACCCAAAAATAGATTTGAATCCACAATACATTGAATCATAACGTAACATATATATATTAAATATAGTTGTATAAAGCTACCCTTTCAAAGGGTGAGTTGGTGTGAGGTCGTCCGGGCGCCTAATTAGCGCGGTGGGTTGGAAATGAAAACTGTCATAAGCTTCAGCGAACAACGTTTACACCTGAGGGAATGCTAGATCCAAAATGAAATATTTTTATCCCTATCTTATCTCTCTCCACGTCGGCGGTCGCGTGTTCGAATCCAGTTTGATGCTAAACGCTTGTATAACAATGAAACACGTGCACGGACTTCAATTACTAGGGCTACTTAGAATATCTATGTATAAATAATGTTAATATTTGAAGTAGTCTTGATGCATTTAGAAATGTATAATGTAATGGAAGGGGGTTCGATTTCCCACGGTTTTTTTTGTATATACTGCAAATATTTATTATATTCTTGATATCTATTTAATAATGCGCGGGGGAGTCTAGCACTGAGTCTCTTAGATGAAAAAAAAAACAACTATAATGAATTAAAATAATAGAAAATAACTTGTAAAATTGAAGACATTTTTTTCACTTCATGCAAAATTACAACAAAAGTTATTAAGATAAATTTTGTTATAAAACAATAAAGGTGGATTTTCCATTTCTATCAGAAAGACAAGCTGTCGTCAGAAATTAACATAGAATGAAGAATATTTAAATTTTGTTTTCATAAATTATGAATTTATACTGTTTTTTTTATATATTTCTATGTACATACATACAACTTATTTACTTAAAATTACAATTTCAATTTCTATATCATCTAATTAAATTTTCGAGACAATTTCTTAAATATGTATACCTATAGTATTTTTTTTGAGGCCAATCGTGGCGCAGAGGCATAACACTTGATGCAAAATCGGTTGGTTGTGGGTTCGATCCCCTCTCGAGGAAAAGAAATATTTATTTAAATTTATATTTTCATTTCTTCACTCTGATGTCAAGTGGAAGCGCGGCGTTGAGTTTCGCCGCCAACCCAATGCCTCCAGAATTCGGCGGAAAGTGGGGAACGGAGTGTCTTAACACGAGGTTCCCTGTGCCTATCTTGTTGTGTGCGGGATACAGGTGAAGCTGATATATTTTTTTTAAACAATAAATTTTGACTCTTACAAATATTTTTAGTAGTTCAAGCGAGAGAAGCCGCGTAGGTCAGCTAGTACAGATATATTATAAAGATATGATAATCCAATAATAAGTTGACAAGCAAAAAATTCGGAATTTGGGTAACAGAAGTTCCTTAATGGGAACAATGTGTCTTAACACCAGGTTCCCAGATTCCCTCGCTATCGCTATACAACGTGAACGAACAAAAACTAAGCTAATCATGCTATTTTCTTGGTCGTAAAATCGTAAATTTTGTAATATAAATTAAGGTTCCCTCTGCCGCACACGCAAGGCCACTAAAAGGAAACAGATGATAATATCCGCATTATCAAACAAACTCGACATATTAGTCAACATCAAAATACTGCATTAAAATTATGAAAAAATGGCAAATTATCGTTTAACGAATAAATAGTGTACTTAGAATATAATCATATAGTCAAATTTATTAGTACATTTTAAGCATTTATGTTTATGACTTTATTGACGTCGTAAACAGAAACTTGTTCCATTACTCGTCTCATAATTAAAATATATAAAAATACTGTTTATTATGTACTGGTTTCAGATGCATCATAGTAAATTATTAAAACTATACTTATTAATTTTTTGTAAGGCCGTCGTGGCGCACAGGTACAAGGGGGCCACTGTACACAGTTGTGGATTCGATTCCCATTTGGGATATGTTTTTTTTTGTTCTGATAGCAAAGAGAACCCTTCACAACCCTTCACGTTCCGCCGCTCTACACGGAATGCATCCACTACACTACACTACGCTAAAAGACTGTTTCTATTAAAACGCGTGAAGCTACTAAAAATAATTTATCTATTAAGTTAAATAAGACTTCTGTTATAGACTGCTATTCTATAGACTAGATACATACATATTAATACTATATTACTATGTATTCATTGATTTTCTTCAGTTTGACACTGTATTCCGCATATAACAGTAAGGTAGATAGAAATAACGTAGTTTTCACGTATTGTTGTGTCCAAATATTGTGAATTTTCTTTTCCAATATAAACAATTTGGAATATTCTGTCAACAGATACATTTGGAATGAACACTATATGAATAAAAATATATAAAATATTCATCCAAAATAGATTTAGGGCATCTAAGCCTATTATAAGGCTTAGGTCAGATCAACGAACTTGGGGCACGTGTCGCTTATGGCTTCTAGTTCTCACATTGTTACAGAATACAGATAGATAGTGTGTGCTGGATGTCTGTATGTTCTATTAAATATATTATTACATATACTATCTTATGCTATATTGTACTTTTTATTTAAAATCACTGATAACAATATTTATACGTTCCTTTCGTTTTTTTGAATCGTCGAATTCTTGTGTGTATGTATTAGAAATCTAAATCTAAAAAACTGTGAAACACGTGTTCAATTAAATATTTTTAAGAATCTGATTTTTTTTTCTAAATATGTGCCGATTTAGAGATTTTTCCATACAAACACTCAACCCCTATTTCACACCTTCAGGGTTAAAAATTTTTTCAAAATCCCTTCTTAGCGGGTGTGTCCAAACATTACAAAAATATATATCTGTCCAAATTTCACATTTCTATCATCATAAATAAATATTTAAGTTTTAACTATATTTACCTAAATCATTATTAGTGAACGAAGCACCTTACTTACATCATAATTATCGATAACAATGTTAATTGATGGAAATATCACCATACAAATTACTATCAGGGTATTACAGACGAGTTTTATGGTGGGTAGTTCTTAATGAAAAAAAAAAACCACTTGTATTTCAAATGAGTGTCATAGTTAGTCTTATCAAGCATAAGCCGGCCATAAAAACTACAGTCCGTGAATATGATATGTGTTCAGTATAATATTTTATGTATTTATTAATTTTTAATTGTTCTCACCGGTTCACTTTTTATATACAATTAATTTGTTAATTTAGACGAAAGTTACATTTGTTATTTTAATTTAATATACAATGAATTTGTAATTTTAGTTATCTTTAATTAAAATGGAGATGTATCTCTGGCACATGATACGTAAATCTGTGTCATAATTTAATTGAAACCTACAGGATTGTTGAAAATTTGTCTTCTAAGACACTCCGTTCTCCACTTTCAAATTTTTGAAGCGGTGATTGCGTATCGAGTGCCTCTGCGCCATGAAATAACTATATACAGTGTTAATTAAATTACCATATAAATCAGATTTGTTAAAAAAAATTCATTACATAGCTTCTAAACGTTCGACTTTGTCCGACCCGCCCTTGGATACGTCCTGCCCCACTAGGTCACTAGTATTTACTGTTCATTTTGAAACTTACTTATTATATATGAGCCTACAAATAGAGTCGCTTAGTTATGGCATATAGGACAGACATTTTTTTTTCAGCTTCGCGGTGTATCGAAATAGTGTAAGATATTCCGTTTTTCACTTTGAAGCCGAATTCAGAACATAGCATGTTGAATAGCGGATGTCAGCACCACACTTTGGTCCTGCTAAAGTGAAATGAAAAGTTCATTCACCCACAACAATCTTGGCTCCCAAGATTGAACAGAAGATCTTCAGTCCTACAGCATTTGGATTCTGCTGCTACGTTATAGTTTAGAAGCAGAAATTCAGAATCCAATAATTTAACAAAAGATTGTTCAAATTCAAAATATTTTTTATTCAAGTAGACTATTGTACGCACTTTTTAATAATCGAATCAAAATTTTAAAAAAAATCTACCATCGATTAGGAAGGCAGTTCTGCTGAGAAGACACGGAGAAGAAACTCAAAATATATTTTTTTATCCTTACATACTTTGTGTTGGTGCATCTACATGCATAAAGACAGAGAAATATATAATTATAAGTTATTTGTAGCTTCACGTTGCATCCGCACATAGTAGGGTAGGCAGGGTAGGCAGAGCGAAACCTGGGAACCTAGTCTTAAGACCATTTCCATTTCTCAATACAGAACTAAACAAAGACTCGCAAATACGTAAAATCGATGAATATCCACTTGTTCATTTTTAATGACAGAATATCGAACTTAATATAACCGGTTTGACTGCCATTTCTGTCTAGTTCTGTGTTTTTATTATTATGGAGAGCTTGTTTACTTGTCGTTCGTAGTGCGAAACTTATTTAAATATATATAAAAAATATTTGATTTAATTTCTGTGTCATATCTAATGACATTCAACTCTACATCACTATTCTGAAAGATAATTATTATATACAGATCTAGTTTACATTTCTCAATTTGGTATTAATAAATAGCTATACTAAATATATGCCTCGAAAAATAGAAAATCAACAAAACGCAGAAAATATATATAGATGCGCCTCTGTTAAATCTAATATATAAGTTAGCAAAAGGCAATTGAAATAGGACTTTATTATTGACATAAAGTTATCTTTTATAGTAGGAGCACATAATATTATTATATATCTATTTATATATTTTCTCATACAAACGTTTAGTACTAAAATTAAAAGCGCCCTGGGTAGCGTGTCGCCCTCGCGTCTATAAACAACTGTACCCACCGCTGCACTTATTAATTTGCAGGCTATTCTCACATTTACGACCACACCATAAAGGCTATAATGCCATAAAACCTACACACAAGTGTTCCAGCGAATCGCTGTTACCAAGCGAATATAACCCGGCCAAGTAAAAAATGTACGGCACCTAGCACTCTATTCGCACATAGAGCACTCCCATACCCGGTAGAGTAATAAGTGCAAAAATTAACCGGCAAAATTGAATACACCGTTAATCTGAACAATTGCCAATCACGAAATGTAAATTTGAAACGGACGGCTGATGCAATTCAAATGGTGGTGTATGTGGATGTATTTCGCATGCAATTTGCATGCACGAGGCCATTGTCAGCATACTAAACAGACTATTTATAAAATTAGCTTTATTTTTCTCGTTGGGAATTTGTTGACCTCAGAACGCATCTACAAATGCAGTGGTATATAAAACTTTAATTTATGTATATATTTTTATTACGATCTCTGTACGGGGCAACATTTACATAATTTATTAAAATATAAAATAATTTAATTGACCATGTTTATTTATGTTTATGTGTAGGTAATCTTTGTTACAAATCATTTAAGTATATTATCTGTATTGAATTACAAATACAAAGAGTCGATATATCTGCTTATTCGTCCGAACTAATTTTAATCGAATAAACTACTTTGTATCAGGTCAAAGCGTCGCGTTGGTTTCCGCCGTCCAACACGCGACGTCTCTGGCGGGTAGAAAATGACAAGAGGCGTGAGATATATAAAACATATAAACAATCCTTATAAAAATAACTTATGCGATTATACTAATTTTATAAGTGGTAACCCCTCAACGATATGACACATTAGTTTGGAAAGAAAAATTTTTTTTTTTCGAGTTATCTAATAAAATATCTTCGGCTCGAGTGTTAAACCTACTAAAACAGGCTCTTTAAGACAATACTCAGGAGAGATAAAAAAAATGTATATTTATACAATTTAAAAAATATATTTTCATTCTCTACTATATGAAAAAAAATTAACGACTAGAAATTTTCCGGATTCACCGCCGGCCATTTTCCTCGGTGTCAGAACTAAGAAAATATTAATAAATAATAATTAATTTCCTTCAGTTAGGATCGAATCCCACAACTGTGGCAATACAGTGAGAGACCCTTGTGCCACGACGCCTCTATGCTATTATATATATAGAGAGAAAGAAAAATATTTTCGAGTCATTTAATAACATATAACTTCTAGTTTTACGATACAAACTTAAATACGATATTCTGTTTGTCAATTCCGATCGGGAATAAGATAACCATATTATTATAGAGGACATAATTTTAAATGTTAATAGTGTTGTATGCACGAGTCGTATCTGATTTTAGTGTTGGAGGTATCTACAGATAGAATGGATATTTAAATTTTCTTTTAAACGACAAGAGAAATATATTTATTTAAAAATTATATTTTTATTTTGAATTTTTTTTTATTAATATACATACATGTTTCCTTTTTTTTAAGAAAACAAAATACACGTCATAACGCCCTCCACCACTTTTCCAGTGGGCCCAACAGACGTTCTCATTAAGATGGGCTGACTGCATATCTTAACACTAGGTTTGCCTCTGATTTGCGGGATACAGCGTGAAGCTGAAGAAAGCAGTGCGTACAGATGCTCTTTGACTATCCCATCACGTAAGAGTAATGTGAAGACAAGAAGAACAAAATCAGTTTTCTATCACATCAACAATGGCTGCTCCTCCATCACGATTATGTCATTTTAGACCAGAAACCAAACTCGATGCTGACAACTTAACGTTTATTATGCGGGACAGTTATTGAGACATTCCGTACGCCCTGGGACATGCAATCGCATTATTATAATTGCATATTAATGTGTCGGCGTGGTGGGCTATAACTCCGTTTTGCCATTCAAACTAGAACTCTGCCCCCTTGAAAGTAGAGTATATATTAGTTGATATCATGTAACAGAAGTGCAGAGCAGTTTTATTGTATGACTCTTGTTGTTCTCGAGGTACGAGCGGCGTATGTTTGTAATTCGCGCTGTAGGATACGAGTCGGTATAGATATTTATGTCTTTTTCCATTGTTTTTGCGTAATTAAAATAGCTAATGGATATGTTTTGTGATGAATGTAAAATTGTTGGAAATCACTTGGAATGCGGGTCTGTGAGAGATGATGATTTATCCCGGTGATAATGCTCTATGCTGTATGCCGCATATAGCAGGGTGACAAGAAAGAAGGCTGTCTATATACAGGCATACAAACATATGACTGTACGCGTAAAAGCGAGACGGTTTTGAAATCGATTCCCAATCAAGGAAATTAAATATTTAATATTTTCATTCTTTCGTTCTGGTAACGAAGCAAAGCGCGGCGTTGAGTTCCGCCACTCAATAAGCAATGCCCCTAGAATTCGTAAAAAAGGTAACATAGATAGTGAATCGCCGTGAAGTTAAAAAATACGTAATTAGAGTACCTCCATTCAAACTTAAAAAGTAAAGGTGGTTAGCCATATTTTGATTCGTTCTAATATTAGCTCGAGTACAGTCTAGGTAACTATGACAGAAGTAGAAACCAGTCCACCGACGACATTACTAACAAAGTTTCAAACATTCCTCATTAAACGCTTTTATTTAACTTCACTTGTTAGTTTGTTTAGCCATTTTGCTTCTTAAGTGCTGTGCGGGCGCAGGTGGCACCTTGTTCTTTTCTCAAGACTATATATATATATATATATAATTATGGCGGAACTCAACGCCTTGTTTTGCCTCGACAAACAAATTCATCATGACATTCCTATGACAAATTCATCAATTTCCCGCCATAACTATAAAGAAGAGTTGGCAGCTTAATTTTATTCATTAAACATAAATTACTTTTGCCTATATAAAAAAATACACTCAAATAATGTACACAAATAAGAAAAGTTCTTGAACTAATTAGTTATTTTACGACGTTATCATCGACATACATAACTAGAACGGTTGCCAAAATTCTCGCGATAGTAATACATTGTTTATTCAAATGTACAAATATTACAACTACAAGTAGATAGTTGCAATATCTTATGATAAGCAAACCGGCTTGGTCAGTGTATGAGATATAACATGATTACATGGGAGCTCCTAAATACATTTATAAATCCCGCTATTATTTATATTATTGTGTACTCTATACTAATAATGAATGAACGATTGAACCCACTAATCTCAAGAACTACTGGTACGAACTGAAAAAATAACTTTCTGGTAAATCACATCCATTTATCGAAAGACGTTCCCGTCGTGTAATTACTTGGGAAATTTAGAACAATGTGGCATGTCACCATGAGGGTGAAGTCGCAGATAGTCAATGCCCATTTTTCAAGCATGCAAAAGAATCTGAATGGAATATTCTGAGAGTCCACAGACAGAGCCCCTGAAAACAAACTGACATATCGAAATGATCACAGAATACAAAGTTTTTAAAGAAAAATTAAAAAAATAATAATTAATCAATTCTGTCACCGTCATAAATTACTCAACCCAATCTAATATGTATCTCACTGTTGTTTTATTTTTTATGTAAATAAGTATAATAAAGAGCGTTACAATCGCTTAGCGTCGATTAATTTGAATAATGTTCAATTTATGTAACAAGAATGTATACGTTCATTTTTTAAATTTATTAGTTGTAATTGTCAACCGTCGTAGTCAACTGGTCGGTAAGAAAAATTGAACATCAAATGAACTATATACGTAGATATTAAAGAATATTACTCCTGGATACAGCTTCACGCTGTATCCCGCACACAGCAGGGTAAGCAGAGGGAGCCTCGTGTTAAGACACTCCGTTCCCCACTTTCTGCCGAATTCTGGAGGCATTGCGTGTTGAGTGGGCAGAACTCAACGCCGCACTTTGCCTCTACACCAGAGCGAAGAAAAAATGAAAATATACAAGAAAACAAACTTCGATTATTACGAATGTATACTTTAAAAGTATATTTAACAAATATGATCAAACATAATTTTGTAAATAAAATCGGATTCTAGCACAAAATATAACATAAAATGAAGTTTAACGCAAGCACAGTCGCGGGTGAAACCAAGTTCGAGTATAACATCCGTGTTCCGTTCCGTATCGCATATCGTGCAGCGTAGATAAGTAGACGTAGGCTCAGACGTACAATTACGCAGATCGATAGACGCCCACGTGCAGCAGTCGCTGCGTGCGCCGGTCTGTGCGTGCATATTTTGTAGAGTTATTTGTTGCTATTTTATAAAGTTATCGACACGCTTGGTTTAATTGAGATATTACTTTTTTTTTGTAACGCAGTTGGGATTTGTTATGCAGTGCCGATGTGATGAATGAGAAATTTAAATAAGTTTTTTTTTTCGGTGTCGCGCTTTTTACCGTTTGAGGGGAGGTAGAGAGATCAGAGAATCTAGTGTCAGAACATTTCAGTTTCTACTCGGTTTACGTATTTCTATAAAATGTCGTTTAGAACAAGTTTTCGTTTCTATCAACAATGCTTGTGGTTATTTTTTTTATTTTTCTTTGTACATTAACATTCTCATAACGACTCTATTTTTCATTTACTATTCCAAATTTACTGTACTTACTTATTTTAGTAGAATTACTCGAAGACCGTTCACTAACCAATATGAAAATATCAAATAAAATATTTATTTAAAAATCACAAATTCTCCGTAATACAGCAAAATAAAATAAAATTGCCAACATAATTAGTGTGAATTTTCAACTTGAAAAGATTTCTTCGATAAGACATGTTTTATTGGATGAAGATTGTAAAGTAAATGATTTACAGAACCCGTCGAGTGTGAATTATATTGAATCAAATAAAAATATAATTAAGTATATACCATCAATTTCTTTCTCCCATTTAAAAGAAACTGACGATGGTATCTTCACTCTAGGCGAGATTTCCGACGCTATCTTGATACAGCGAACCAGAACGACCACATAAAAACCATAAAAAGATTTCCTTAAAAATTCTTCGACTGCAGTTAACATGGACTTTACAGAAATAGATAATTATAGTTATATTTCCATATCTATCAGTATATATAAGTTTTTTAAGATAGAGTTGAACTCTAATTACTATTTGAGATTTCAGTTTTTCTTTAAAAAAAAACACTTTAACACACATATTAAAACATATTTATAATTATTTAATTCGGTCATTTTTTTTTATACATTATTTCGTAAATCTTATTTAAATTGACAACAATTGGTAAAAAAATGGAAAATGAGTTAAAGAAATTTTCTTTAGCCCATAAGATTTTCACTTTACATGCTTGGATATAATAAAATTTTAAGAATTTACTTTATTTAGACGACACTACTCTATCTACTTTTTGCTCGGGATCCACAGAAGCTGATATAATAATGATTTTTTACCTCTATATTTTTTTAAAGTTTACGCATAAGTTTAATAAGTATTCGTTGAATTAGTTTTCATAATGTCACGTCACTCAAATCATACAAGGAATAAGAGAGTGGAAGCCACAATGTTACATGTCATGTGGCTAATTGGAATGCAATAAGAGTTTCTGATAGTAATTATTATCAAATGCAAAGCTGATATTAGATTCGGATCTGGAGACATTGTTTTTATTTATAATTTATATACTAATAAATTGCATTCATGTTTTTAGACCTCAGCTCAACTTCGACCAAAGGTTCTGGTAAGCATTCATTTTATATTACATCTTCTTACTCTGTAGATTAGTTTCAATGAGATGACTTGAATGTAATGTAGAGTTTTATTTCTTAATGAAAATTGACAAACCTCAATCGTTACATAGTGTTTGTTTATTCCGTTATTGTTTAGTGAACGCGGTCACGCAATAAATCACTATAGGTCTGCTTAAATAGCGGTAAACGAAAGGTCACCCTAAAGGTTAGCACTTAGTTAGCTGTACCAAAACAAAACGACTCTACCATGAAAATGTATATGGCGTCTTCATTTCGACTCTACAATCAAAATAATGATTATAGGAGAAATTAGAGTACAATTCACTAAACCTACCTGTTTCCTCTTCAGCGGCGCGTGGTGCTTGGCGAGTGCGGCGGGTGCAGCGGGCGCGGCCAGCTCGTCCAGCAGCGCGGCGCACTTGTCGCGGTCGCGCTCGTCGTCGGCCACGAGCAGGAAGCGCCGCCAGCGTGCCGAGTCGAAGCCCCAGTGGCACGTGCGGTGCTCTGTGCCGTGCGAGTGGCTCACAAAGCGGCGCGGCGCGAACACTGCGCGGCACTCCGCGCACTGCACCAGCGCCAGCTCGGGCGAGCACACGCCGCGCGCGCCCCCGAAGCACTCGTGGTACACGCGGAACCCGCCCACGGGCCGTCGTGAGCCCGCGCATGTGCCTGCGTGCAGCAGGGCCGCGCACAGGCGCTCCGCGTCCGTCTGCGTGATAAGCCCGCACGAGGGTGCCGAACGCGGCAGCACGCCCGTGGCTTTCAGCTCGTGCAGCTGCTCGGGCGTGCAGCGCGAGCAGTAGATCTGCAGTTCGTCGCACACGCGATTGATCTGCTCCAGGCTGAAATCCGTCAGCACCGAGGTGAGGATCTGCGGCAGGCACAGGCGCCGCTCGCCACCCACGCTGAAGCACGATATGCGCTCGCCCTCCAGCGCCGTCTCACCGCGCTCGCCCAGCGGGTCGGCGGCCAGCAGCAGCGGCGGCGCTCGGGGAGCTCGCGGTGGTGGAGCGGGCGCGGGCGGCGGCGGAGGCGGCGCGGGCGCGCCCGGCCCCTGCAGGCTGCGCGGCGCGCTGGCCTGGTACGTCCTCAGCACGGAGGAGATGTGCGGCGCGACCGCGTCCATAGCGCGCGCCTAGCGGCCGCCCATGTCCTGCGGCGTGCGTGCGGCGTGCGACGTACAGCTAGCGTGGTGCGGCGCGGTCGGCGCGCAGACGGCCGGCTTGGCTACTGGGGAGTCTAGCCGGCGCCGCGCCGCCGCCCCGCGCGCACCCCGCCCGCGCCCTCGCCCCGCGCCACGTCACGTGACCGACCTTCCCGTCAAAATATCCAGAATGGCGGCGCTCCGCCTCGATCAAAGATGAATTGCGCGAAACTCATATATGAATATTGTTATTATTCTAATAAGATATTTCGTACAGTAAATTTTTTTCATATAGGCAACGCCCAATTGTTAAAAATATTCTATTTAATATCTGATTCATTTTCAATCAAAGAAGAAACAATAAATTATTCTTATATGAAAAAAATGCACCGTCATGGCACAGTGGCAAAAGGGTGTCGTGCGTAAACGCGACGGTTTTGGGCTCGATTCCCACTCGAGGAAGTGAAATATTTCTTTACGTTTATATTTCCACTTTTCTTCGCTCTGATGTCGAGGCAAAAGCGCGGCTTTGAGTTCTGCCACTCAACACGCAATGCCTCCAGAATTCGACAGAAGGTGGGGAACGGAGTGTCTTAATACTGAGGTTCCCTCTGCCTACCCTGCTGTGTGCGGGATACAGCGTGAAGCTGAAAAAAAAAATAAAAAAAAAACAAAAATTTTATTTAACGTAAAAGGCAAACCACACAAATATACAAAAGAAAAAATAATACTACCTTGATCACTTCTGTCATTCATTCATATGAAAACGTGTTTATACATTTCATTTATTTTTATGAAAAAAATTTAAAAAAAAATCCAAGAATCTCAGAGACAAATGTAACGTGGCATTACAGTTTACATAAACATTGTTCATCTGTGCGAACGATCTATGAGTGCGAGACAGGCGCGGGAGGCTCGCGGGGCGGGGACGGGAGGGCGCTGGCGGCCGCGGGGGAGGGCAGGGGGACGTCTGCGTCTAGTGCGATCGCTCGCGGCTCTCCGTGTAAACTGTTTTCATCACTTGCAAACATACACGGAGAACGCAACCCTATAGCAATGGCGTTAGATAAAAATATTAGCTCGGAAGTCGGACGCGGCCACCAGGAAACTGGATTATTATATAAAAAACTCACCTGAACTGTGTTAAGGTCTGTTTTGAAACGCCGTGGGTGACAAAGTATTTTATAATCGTGCCTACGCTCGACGTGCCGTGTTTTGCTGAACAAGAAACACTGATTTTCTTAAATAAAGTTATATTTCTAATTTAAAATGTGAAATAAAACAATCGGATCGTATAGAAGAAGCTTTATAAGACTTTTGTGTTTAATCACCGCGTATCGCTGAATTTTAGTGAAGTACGTACTCGCAGAAAGGAGGTTAATGATCTATATATGGATGTTTTCAGCCAGGATTCCATCGACGAACTCTACCAGACCTGAATTTGGGAATTTTACGAACAGTAAAATCATTAATACAGAATTTGTATAAAATAATTTATACAGTAAAATTATAAATGTAAATGATATATAATAAATGTAAACATACATACATATACATTCCGACATGGACTGTAAACGCGACTGGTTGTGGATTTTATTCCCTCTGGAGGATATGAAATATTTAATCATAGGTAAATCATAATATCATAGGTAAAGCGCTGCATTGAAATCCGTCACTCAACACAATATGCCTTCGGTATCGGTGAAAGATTGGGAAGTGTCTACAACTAGGTTTCCAGGTTCCCTCTGCCTACGATGCTACGTGCAGGATACAAAGTGAAGCCAAAAAAATATTATTTATACATATATCATATTTGTCGGAGAAGAAGTGGAGTAGGTGTTAAAAATAAAACGAGCAGAACCTCCGCCCACACTAGTCTTCGGTTCTACTCGTATGTGAACACAAATACTTTTAATATGGTAGTTTCAACATAAATTTGTGATAACGTAGTTTTAAATAATTCAAATAATAAAAAAAGCATTAATGACTGAACGATTTTAAAAGTAAACTAATTGTGGGTATAACAAATAATAATCAATGAAAGATAGTTTTTATTTTCGCAAACTGTGATTGTGGTGTATAATAATATATTTTTTTATAAGATCATTTATAATGTCAAGCACGTGTAACGTTTGCAAACTAAATGTACTGGTTACGCAAAAAAAAAAAATGTGCAAAATGCCTAACCAAATACCACCTCGAATGTGTTGTTCCCTCAGGGACTAAAGCGCCTATCGGACGAGGACAGTGGCTTTGTGCGGCCTGTATAAACAAATCTCCACCTACTTTAGTGGAAAGTGGAATTGCAAGTGGTCAGAAAACCATTGAAGAGATAGTCGCCTGTGATAGTAATTGGCTATCGGCAATTAGAAATAAAGTGCAGAAATTCGTGAAGATTTGAGTGGATTGCAAGGCATTCAATCATACATTGAGTATTTGTCTAGTATTTTCGACACTGTGAAACAGGAGTTGGATGAAGCAAAAAAAGAAATATTATTATTGAAAAAAGATAATACCGAACTAAGAGATATGATACATAGCCCAGCAAATACAATAAACATCATTGATAAGGAAGCGAGAGCTAATAATATTGAAGTGCATTGTGTACCCGAGCATAAAGGTGAAAACTCACTTAAGACGGTGGAACAAATTGGAAGGGTTATTAGTACTTCTATCACTGAGGGAAGTGTAGTTAAATGCACCCGGGTAGATAAATTAAATAAACATCCTCGTGTCCAAGATCGTTTGTGGTTAAATTTAATTCATCGTTGCTAAGAGATAAATTTTTGGCAGGAGTAATTAATTTTAACAAAGCTAATAAAGACGATAAATTATATCTTGGGTTATCTGGAGAAAAGAAACCAGTTTTCATTACAGAGCAATTGTCTACAGCTAAAGATATCTACGCTGCAGCTCGTATTTTTGCCAAAGAAAAAAAAATCGTTTTGTTTGGTCGCGTAACGGCAATATATTTTTATGTAAATTAATTTCTAGTGACAAATTATTAGTAAAATCTAAGGACGACTTACCCGCAGTACCAAGGCGCAATTCTAGAAGCCACGATAAAAATAAGCATATATTTAAAGAGCGTTTTTCTAAGAGTAACTTAGGAAAGGCAGCTCCATTAAATAAAATACTAATATAGAATAATAATATATTTGGAAGGGCTGGTTTAGATATAAATCAACAATAAATATCCACTTTTAAACGGCAAACAATTACATTCCTCTGAAATAATTATTGATAAGTCGGAAATGATTACCTTTTTTTTCTTTTTTTTTGTTTAAAAATTACAATTTTTTTTGTTTGTGTATTAATTTAATTTATTCTGTTCTTTTTGTTTTCTTTTACTGTATAAGTTTTAAGTTTTATTGTGTAAGTTTGTCTTGTCAAGTTAGCCTTTAAAGGCTAACGCACTTAAGTGCGGTATACAATTTATTTTATAGTCTGTTAAGCTTGTCTCTGTTTTTTTCATTGCAATTATTAATTTTATAAAACGTTGGCTTCCTATAAAATAAAATAAAAATAAAATACTCCTTACATAATGTGAAGCGTGTGTGACGCGTGGAGCTGTGACCAGGACTTGCGGCCACAGGTGTAGGCTTCAGGGTACCCTTTCCAATATATCAACACTCGCCTTCACTGCTCCAGCCCAGTGTAGTTATAAATATTTATTACATGTTAATTAACCACATTCATAATTATAATAATAATTAATTAACTAAATTATCAATTATCTGAATAGTCAAGGTTATGTGGCAGAGCACAAGTAGTGCACATATATAAGTTTTTTTCGTACCTGTGCTGGGCGAATTTATTGGCTTGCTCCTTTTGTCTCGAAATGTGGTCGAATTGATCTGACGTCTTGGAGGGATGAGGGATAGAGAGTCATGATCGGCGTAAGCGCTCGGCTTGTGACGTATCTATCCATTCATTGTTACTTATCACATTCTTACTTGCAAGAAATGTGCATAATTTAAGTAAAAGAATATTTAAGTTAACGAATGCAAATAAATGTTTATTTATCTAAAATATTGTAATTTTATTGTTAATTAAATTACTTATACTTCTTTGTATTACACAAAAGAATGTTAATTCAATGATAAAAAAAACCTATTCATAAAAGTATGCAATTTTTTTAATAAGACAAAGGTTCCGGTTTTTGATGAAGTGATGAGGATAGGACGGAATGCAAGATAAAGTGTAAATGGTAAAATATAAGAACAACTGAATGAAGTCGTATATTTGGGAAGTATGTTCAGCAGAGATGGATGTGGAAAGGCGTATTGCTGCCGGTGACTCGGTTAATGGCGCCTTAGCTGCATTGATGAGACGGCGAAACGTCAGTACAGATGCGCGTTTGACCGTACAAAATGCAGTTTTAGTGCCGACGCTGTTGTACGGCAGCGAAACGTAAGCAAACCGGAGGAAGAATGGAAAAGTGCGTGGTAAGAGAGGTAAGGGGAGATCTCGGTTGACCTTCGAAAACACAGTATCTAAGATACTGGAGGAAGGTCACGTAAAAGACATGAGAAGCCCCCGGAGGGCATGCATGCAGAGGGTTATGACAGTGGACGAGGCGAAAGAGATAAAGCGTGAAGTTAAGTAAGTATTTAATTTTTCATCATTATTTCTTATGACGTTAAAATCAAATCAACTTCACGCTATATCCCACCCACAGCAGGGTAGAATGAACCTAGCATTAAGACACTCCATTCCCCATTTTCTACCGAATTTTGGCGGCATTGCCTGTTGAATGGCAGAACTCAGAGCGAAAAAATGAAAAAAAAACGTAAATAAATATTTCACTTCCTCGAGTGGGGATTGAACCCACAACTGTAGCGTTACAACCACGCCCTCCAACGGCTAGTCGTAGGATCGACGGTCTCATGACGTTATCACGTAAAATTACCGTCCGTGAATTGACTTTCCAGACAACCAGTTATTTTATTACTCTATGCCTCTTTTATCTTACTTAATACATCTTTCTAATTTATAACATAAAAACGCATTAATGATATCTTCATGAGAACAGGAAGTGTGAAATCAAGAATATATCTTTGAGAAAGAAATGTCAGTTCAGCTCTTAATTTATGGCGCTTCAGACGTGCCAGTTGAGCATCAATCACTTCGCCACGTTTTGTCACGTTGTATGCAGAACACACGAAGGAGGAAAAAAAAATGTCAATGTTTTGGAAAATACATTCTTTTCAAGATTTATATTTTAAGATTGTAATGAGTGATAGTATAAAAGTAAAACTAATAAGAACAATTGTTTTTTATCTTTTGTAAGTTTTTGAGTATTGTATATTTAAAATTTAAAAAAGATTTAAAATTTATATATAGAATCTTGAGGATAACAATTTAAGGACACCTATGCACGCCACGACACTATCGATTTTACAATAAAAGTAATATTCACTGTTATAAAATACGTTTTAATCACTGTACAATATAATGACAAATTAATTCTCATATTATAGCTAAAACAATAACACGATAAAATTTAATTAAAGTTTTAGTTTTTATCGTTCATAGCAGCCCCAGTAGCAACGGCAATCTTAAAAAAGTAGTTAAAAATGCTAAAATAGTGAAATATTTTTTTTTTCTTAATGAATGATTTTAAATCAATTATTTTCTTTTAAATTTAATATTAAGACATTGTCATATTTTCTTTTCATAATAATTTATATCATGAATAGATGTATTTAAAAAGAATGCAAAGACAACAACCAAAGATACAGATAATGGAAAAATAATCTTTTTTTGGTTGTCAATTCATATTTGTCTATTTATTGTCTAATGTCGATATTATTTCTAAGCCCCTTCACCTATTAAAATTAATATCATTCGGCTTTTAGCCTTCAAGTAAGTGCAGAAACAATTACTTTTTTATTTATAAAACAATCTGGATGACCTTAAAGCACATTGTCATTAGATTCAGGCTAATGATATTGGAATATATTTATACATACAAATAAGTTTTGAATATTAAGTAAGTCTCTCTTTTTGTTCTTAATCTTTATATTCCATTTTTTGCAGATTTTGATGGATCCTTGGGGCAACGAAACTAAAACTTCACCTGTTCCGAGTGAATTTGAAGATAATTTTAAACCGGAGAAAGACGACAAATTAGCGGACTCCGCTGAATATATCGCTGCTCTAGGTACTAATATTATAAAAATATAATTATGAAAAAAAAAATCTAATAACAATAGTATAAGTATCAGGTTATCTGAGGTCATATTTCACAACTAATCATTTATGTGGTAAAGTGTCAGTTAGCTGTTACCGATCGAAGGTGTCACTTCAACAAAATGCCTTTGCTAAATTAAATTAACTAATTGTGAGTTATTATATTAAAATTTCTATTTTCAGAAAGAAAATTACGAACACTGCGAAATAAGAACAAAGTTGTTGATAACCTGGCAGCATATAGAGCTGACTGCATAGATCGTTTGTTGAGAGAAGGCTGCGACTTAGATCCTGTTATTGGTGATACTGAATCGGAAAAGCTACTTCACGACTAACTTGGTTCCCTGTAAGTAACAAAGATCCCTAAATCATGGCGTCATCATCATCTAGCATAGATTTGTCTGGACCATCATTCTGTGTGGTAAGCGGTGCATCTCAAGGTATCGGTAGATCCATAGCTGTAGAAGTATCCCAACACCTAGGCCCCAAGTCTGTCATCCTTTTGTTGGCTCGCAATAAGTCGGAACTTGCTATCACTGCTAGTCTTTGTAAAGCAGATGATGTTCAATATGTTTCTATTGATCTGTCGACTGCATCGGAAAAGGAGATGCATGATGTTGTTATAAACGCTTTGAAAGGACGACAAGTGCAAGATTTCTCTAAATGTATGATATTCCATAATGTTGGATCACTGGGTAACTTGTCTATTGAGACGCATTGCATGGAAGATATACAAGAGCTCAGAGATTATTATGATCTGAATGTTTTTAAAGTGATCTCCTTGAACACTCAGTTCTTGAAAATATTTAAAGAGATAGAAAACAGAATTATTATTGTGAATATAACTTCTCTGTGTGCTATTAAGCCTATGAGTGGCATGGCCTACTATTGCAGCGGCAAAGCTGCAAGAGAAATGTACTTTAAAGTTTTAGCTGAAGAAAAAAAAGATATTAAAATCTTGAATTATTCCCCTGGCCCAGTAGAGACAGCCATGATTGCTCATGTTTTAGAAGAAGCAGTTAATGAAAACTTGAGAAATGTTTTTACATCATTCCGTGAACAAGGAGCTCTTTTAAAGTCAGAGGTGACCGCAAAGAAATGCATGAACATTCTGCTGTCTGGAAAGTTTTCTTCTGGAGACCATGTGGATTTCTTTGATGAATAATAATTAAATTTATCAACTAATGTAGCAGCTCTATAGATGTTGTCCTTTTCTAATAGATTCAGTATGGCTGATGTGTTGTGGCCTTTTTGAAGTGAGGTTTTCGCCGAGAGAAGAATATAATCAAAAGTAAGAAAAAAATCCTAAAATCAAATCTTACTAACATTGGCCACAACAACTTGTCAACCATTATTATATGATCTGATATATTTAAATACTCCTTGTAATCTTATCCTTTTATGGCTAGTAGATGTGTTGTTATAAATTTTGACATTCCATTTTGTGTATTTCAACTATTTATGAATGCAATTCATAATAAAATATATATGTTGAATCTAACTTGTCTTTTAGTTAACCCTTCAATGTTATGAGTTACATTCATAAGTTATTTAAAATATTTCAGTTTTTAGTTTAATTTGAGGCCATTACGGTGAGGTGGTTATGGGTCTATTTTTACTCAAGGGAATCGTATATATATTTTTTTATTTTCTTGCTCTGATAGACAAAGAGCAGTATTGAGTTTCACCATTTAGTATGCAAAATCTGGGAATTTCGATAGTATGTAGTCCCCTATGAAGATACTCATAAATAGGTACCCTCTGTCTATTTTTTTATGTGGCCAAAAGACAAATAAAAAAAATATAAATATTGTTTCATCAATTTAAATATGCTACAAATTATTAACATGTAGATTTCTTCTAACAAGTCATTTTTTTTTGTACAAAGATGAAAAAATGATGATGAAATCACAGTAATATTTTCACTATTTAAATACACATTCTTTTATCTCTAAACTGTTATCTAAATATTGAACATATCTAAATATATAACTGTTTTACATTTTAATGTATAAAAATGTATATTATTTGAAGAATAGAGTTAGTTACATCTAATAAGAATTGCACAAAATTTAAATTATTATTATATTTCTGAAGAGAAACTTTCATTGATGAAAGATGTTTTGATTTATATACATATAGTAAAACCGCGGCGTTGAGTTCCGCTTTTTCTCAAGATGCGATGCCTCCAGAATTTGGCTGAAAGTATGGAAGTACATTAATGGGAATGGACTGTCTTATCACTTGTTTCCCAGGTTCCCTCTGCCTGTGAGCTGTGTGCAGGATAGGTCGTGAAGCTAAAAATTAAATAAATCATTTGATTGTAATACTATAGCACTATATGCTCATTAAGAAGTATAAATTTGTTTGATATATTTCATTAAAACTTCTATAAAAAAATAAATATAGTATTTTATATATATCACAATGGCCCGATAATATTCACAGTACCAAAGGCACATGTAGATTTATTATTATAACAATGTAATGAAATAACAAGCGAGGCCATTAATATAACGTGTTGAGTGGCAGAGCTCAACCTGGACATGAGAGTCAAGTGGGAGTCAAAACCACAACGTACGACTTGTACTCACAGCTACAGATTCATGCCTCTACTCCACGGTTGGCCACCTACATGGTGCCTTTTACAAACTTGAAATAAAATTTAAATTATTTCCGTTTGCACTTGATTACTTTTCAGCCTTAATAGAAATATATTTTAAGGATAATTAAACAATTTTAGCCAAATAACATATTTATTTTAACAAATATTTCAGCTAACAATGACAGGCCGTAAAAGCCTGTTCCTCTTTCTAATGAACCTCGCGTGGCGATGTCGATACAGTATGCCCTTACTACTCAGTGGCACAGTCGCGCTGGTCGGACGAGCGTGGATGTTTCAGATACGAGTCCAAACTGTGCATAGTTTGAGGGAAAGCGAGGTAAGATTGTAGGTCGTTTTTTAGCCTCATGTTTATCCTTCACATATAGGAAGAACATAGTGTCAAGACACTTTGCTCTTGATAAATGTTGGTTGGAGAAACTAGATTTATAATATTTTGACGATACTACGTTGCTTATTATTCTCTATGTGATCTCAAACTTGTAAAAGCTGTATATTAAGTAATAATAAGTATTTATGGAGATGAGAAAAAAATATAAACAATACATCTCATACTCCTCACAAAATAATTCCATGATGTATTGGCTTTATTTATATTATTAGACGAGACAGACGGATATAGAATAGATATATGGTTTCTTTGCAAAAAATATCTCAAATATTTACGTATTTAAGTTGGCCCTCATGCATGAAGAACAATTCATCGATGAAGAATATGAAAACTACGATGATGACATCGACATAACATCATCAGATGATGACGCCGATGATGATGATGAAACCTGGGAGACAGAATCCTCCGGGTCCTGGGAGAGTGTTGAGGAGGAGAACAGCAGATGACAAATACACACGTTCGATATACTATTTGTAAGGAACATGTGACATTTTGAGTGACTCACTAATACATTCAATAAAGTAGTATGTAAATTTTTGTAAAGTAATTTGTACATTGATTTTATTATAGCTTCTTATTTGTTATGAATCGTATAATTTGTATAAACTTTGCAACAGAGTGAAGTATTATTATTCTAGTTAGATGTTTAAATGATGTTGTTAATGATATAATAATTAACATAAACAAACACCCAAAAAATAATGTAATAAAAAAAACTGAGGTTTGAGTTAAATGCTTATTATCATATAGAGAGAAATGTTTAGTTTTTACTTATAATCATTGGCACGATAAAGACATGGTTCTAGGGTATTTTTTTTTTACATTTCAATGTAAATAAAAATTGGTAAAAATAGACAAAAAATATGAACGCTTATTTTATATATAACAGAAAAATTAATTTATATAATTATAATATTCGAGAGAATTAAATAATAACAGTGAATAAATTACTCTACCATTATTGTAAATGCTAACTTAAACTAAATAATTAACGTTGTGTATTTATAAAAATAAATTGTGTAATTTTATATTTTAAAGTCCTAAATTTAAATATAAATATATATATAAATAATGTTGTTTTCCTTCTTTTTCAGCCTCACTCTGTATCCCGCGTGTAGTAAGGTAGACAAAGGGACCTTAGTGTTAACATACTGAACATAATATATATAAACAGTGGCTGTGCTCGATAGCTCGTGTATGTACAGGACTGCTCTTAATGTATTCGGTTATTTGTGAAATTATATTTAATAAGAACCTTTTCAGTCTTTTATTTTCATGACATATTCGGACTTTTTACAAATAGCAAAAATTTATTTATAATTATAATTATACACAGCGTTTTTGCCATCACCTGTTATAACAAGATGGCGATGTACCGAGCTAGATCGCGCAACAGTTAGGTTATAATCTTGCAAATAACTGATAAGAACCTTATAAGATTGGTAACAATTTAGGCATCTGGAGCTTAGGCATAGGATAGCGTTACCAATTTAGGGCTTACAATCAGGATCCTACAGGACCATAGAAATGGCATATAAAAGAAATCGCTCCTCACTGGGTAAATCTTTTACAAACCGTCACCCTTTAAATCACTTTATTATTAATACTCAAATACGTAGCACTTTAACTATAACTTTTGCTCGGAGCATGTTGACATAAATACAACGCCAGGAAGACTGTCCTCAAATCTGTTTTTATTGTGTTTTTATAGTATAAATAATCTTAATAATATGTAAATAATATTATATAATATATAAAAGTAAATTAACCAATCTGATTCTGATTAGTATATATATTTCTGTTCATTAGTAATCTTGTACTCTCACTCACTCACTTTTATTGGTCGTTGACTATAACGACAGATCGTTATACAGCTTTCGTGCAATATATATATATATATATATATATATATTTAAACGGGATATCGGCATATATCGGTTTATGAATGTAGCCTATCTATATACAGAATGCGGGTAATCCCCGGAAATTAATCGGTTGGTATGTGAACGGGAATCTCCTACACCTCGATTTTAGTGTGTGTCATTGCGTGTTGAGTGGCAGAACTCAACGCTTCAAAATAAGCTTTTGATTATATAAAAGAAAATAATGTACTGTAATTCATGAAAAGCGCAAATTATATATATTTACATGATGATGCTTGCATTCAAAATATATTTTATTTAATTAACATAATTTAAGTTACTATAAATTTGAATGTTGCGCGTCGGCCCATCTGTAATACATACCGTTGAGTTGCTCTAAGAATACGAATATTAGTATCGTGAGAGGACCTATTTTCGCGTAAGTCGGTATGAAGCCGCTCCACAGTGTGAGGACACCTTCGTTTTGTATTATATTTTTCAGAACTACAATTTGACTCGTTCCTTTTGCTGAATTTTGTACTCTAGAAATTTTTAAACTAATATGAATATTTATAAAATATTTCACATAAAAATTTTGTAAAACAGGAAGCTTGTAAGGAATCCTGGATTCGATGGTCTTACCATCATGCTATAAACGATAGTAAAAAAAAAATAATAATATTTTCTTAACTACTACCGTGTCTTGACGATGTCCACGGGTAGTGAGGCAGCGGTAGTGACGAGTCCCGATACGAAGGATGCAGCGAAGTGGAGTATGATGCAGTCACCTAACTGAGGCAACAGCACTTCTCTAGCCTGGGGAATTGGTGTCCAGTACAACCTTCCACATTTATTTAAATATAAAATACACACATATATTGTGCTATACACGTGCGCATTCAATAATTCAAATGTACCTGTGTATAAGTGCCCAGTTGGGCGCCATTCACCACCACCGCCCTCGCGACGGTGGCCGTCGCGCCCCGGAATAACATCAGAGGACCCTCTTCGCGAGTTATTCTAAAATATTGAATCTACTATTCATTTTCTTACAAATCCTTTATTTTGAAGTTATATGTATGTTATATTTTAATTTTTCTTTTTTTGTCTGTCTACCTAAAAGTCTCTCTCTAGATTTTTAATTCCGAAGAGATTCTATGTAAACTTTGGGTTGCCTTTTCCTACATATTTAACTTATTATCAGTTTAAATTTATCGCAATTAGAGTCTAGTGTTTAGATTTGGCACTACGTTCTCGTTTGCTTTCCGCCGAATTTTCAAAACATGACGTTTTGTTGAGTAGTGATCTCTCTCTTTGGTATGTTTTGTAGAGCAAGGAAATGAAAATTTAATATATTAACATACTTATATTAGAATATAATAACCTCGAGAGTGCATTAAAGACATTTCTATAATTTCTACGTTGCTCAGGGGGAAGTCTACCATCAGCTGTCATCCTGATGAGGGCGACCTTTGCGGGGGTGCCAATGAAGGCGCCAATGCCCCCCGCGGTCATACCCATCACCAGTTTTATAGGGAAGCTGGGTACTCCGTAGGCACTTGAAAATTAAGTTTTATAGCTATACTGCTGTTATATGAATTGTATTTTTTTAAAAATTTGCAAATTATTACATATTTTTCAGCTTAGCTTAGTGTTAGGGAAGGCAGAGGGAGACTAGAGCCGAATTCTGGAGGCATTGTATGTTTAGTGTTAACGTCCCACTTTGCATCGATATTAGAGCGAAGAAATTAAAATATTAAATGTTTCATTTCATCACACTTTGTGCCTCAGCATCACGACAGGCCTCAATAAACGACAAACAAAGATTTCAACATGTTCTAACCCTGTATAGTAGTTGCTCAAGCCATTATAACAGCCTAACCGGCCGGTGGTGTACGTCGCTTGTCGGAACAGAGCTGCAGACAGTCCTCTGTAGAACCCTTTGATTCCTTCTTTCCTCAGAATATTACCCACGACTCCGAAAAGACTGCTTTTAACACCCGGTCCAGATAGCTGCATTCGTGTCTTGACTAGGTCGGCTGGTTGTACCACGCATATGCCCATCATGCTAGAGTTAGTTTCAAATTAAATTGGTTAAATATTAAGTATTAAATAATAGTTGACTTTTCACACAAGGTATATCAGAATTTAAGGAATATCCTCTTTGCTGAAAAGTTTTCAAGTTTTTCAAGTTTCATCAAGTAACCAACCCGCTCATTCCACCAAACACAAAGTTCAGCCATCCAGGTATAGGTTTTCGAACTTTACTTTCGCTCATATTTGATGAATCTTGCTATAGTTCTCTTCGGTCCCCGTGTCCCGGTGTCATCGCGGGTTTTCCACATCTGCCAAATTTGGCAGATATTTCGAAATAAATATTTATCTATGTGGCTTAAACATTTTATCGTCTAACAGTTAACAAATCTAATTACTAATATTTATTTTAATTAGATTTTTAAAGCTACATTACTGTTTAATGCAAAAAATAGATAAGCATGAAATAGATAATAGGTGTCGTATAATTTAACTTAGTTTCACGCTTTATCTCTAGGGGAGTAGTCAGAGAGAACGGAGCGCCAAACGCTACGGTCCCAACATACCTCTTTCACCATGTCCACTGTCATCAACCTTTTCATGCATGCCCTCCAGGGGCTTTCTCATGCTTTTTACGTGACCTTCCTCCAGAATCTTAGATACTCTGTGTTCGAAGGTATCGTATGATAAGTTTAATTGCAAATTTTTTATAAATAACTTATTTACAGATATTATTTTACATATAAAAGGCTGTGGGTTTGTTTTTTACTTTCTGTTACGGAAGATTTTTTTGAAATTTTTGGGGTAAGAAGTAAGAAGAATGTGTAAAAAATAAAAATTCATGTTAGTTTAATCATCTATAATTTTATTATTTTTAGGGTCCCGTATTTTTTAAGGAAAAAAGGAATCCTTATAAGATCACTCCGTTGTCCGTCTGTCTATATGTCAAGAGCCTTCATCTTAGGAACGCTTGGAGATATCGGGTTGAAATTCAAACCATATATATACTCAGATCTACGGCTCCATGATTTCTTGTTAAAAAATATATTTCCATATTTACTGAGACATAAATAATGGACGTTTTTATCGCAAAAAATGCGTATTTCGTCGCTATGAAAGGAAAGGAAAATTCATACGGTACTTACGGTTGAATAAGAATTACGAAATTTGGTAGCTAGCATCTACAGGTAATACTTGTTCAGGGAAAAATCTGAAAACTATATATTTGTGGTTAAATTCTCATAAATAAAAGCCTTAAAAGGGGGCAAAATTTAGTGTTAACGCTAATTTAAGTGAGGTATCAGATGAAAGGGCTCTGGTTAAGCTAAGCCTGAAATTCAGAAAAAGCTCCAGCCACCCAATTTTTGTACGGAACCCTCGGTGGACGAGCCTGTTCTTGTTCGGTTTTTTTTACATCATAATAATATCAAGATATAAAATCTTTATTATTTTATACAAAATTGCTCTTCATCTAAATTTCTATTGCCATTGCCATTCTTCAGTGTAGTCTTGATCCAGGAGGTAGCGTCTGTGAAATATTTAATTTTTAATGCATTTTATATTTTTTAGCTTTACGTTGTATCCCGCACATAGCAGAGAAGGCAGAGAGAATCTGGGATTCTATTTTACGATATTCCGTTCTCATTAAGAAACTTTCTTTCCCTGTTCTGCCAAATTCTGGATGCATTGTGTGTTGAGTGGCGGAATTCAAAGCGGCTATTTGCCGCGCTACTAGAGCAAGTAAAATAATAATTTAAATTGTTAATTCCCCTGAGTGGAAATCGAATCCACGACCGACACGTTGACAGTCACATGTTAGTGTTCTTGCGCCACGAAGGCCACTAAATATATAAATATATTATAATTTTATCAATTTTAGTCAAAGAAAAATCTTTAACTGATCTATCTATATTTTATATTTTAAAAGTATTTAAAAAACTATATAAAAAAGGATATCTTTTACATTTCTTAGCAGTAACTATAAAATAAATAAAAGCACCTCCTCTGCGGCGGCGAGTCGGGCGAGGCGGGAGAGGCGGGAGAGGCGGGCGAAGCGAGGTCGCTTGCCGCCCGCGACACCTCGCCCAGCAGCGACAGGCACGAGTGCGACAGGCGCTGGCTGAAGTTCTGTACACATTACGAATTAAAATATATACTTTTACTTACTTATGGAGTTCTGAACAAATACTTACAAATATAAACATATATCTTATAGTCGTGGCGCAGTGATACAAGCGATTCTCATTCGAGAAAAATTAAATATTTAATATTTTCATTTCTTTGCTTTGGAAAGAAGCAAACTCAACACAAGTGGAAAACTCAACACTTCCGCGGAGACTGTGGAACGTATTCGTCTTAATAGAAATAGAACGTCTTAATACTCTTAATGCTATGTTCCAACGTTCCCTCTGTAGTCTGCTATCGACGGAATACAGTGTAAAGCAAACAAACCTCACCGGTAAGCAAGAGCCCTTCATCTCCCTCAAATCGATCTTCCTAAACAGTTCACAAAGAACTAATTCGTGCAGACTCGGCGGCCGAGGACCAAAGATGATTTCAATAATTTCCACCACCTGGAAAACGGATATTACACATTATTTTTTTTTAAATAACTTTCCTGACTAGTTAATAACA
Organism: Heliconius aoede; assembly: GCA_037355905.1. NCBI lineage: Eukaryota > Metazoa > Arthropoda > Insecta > Lepidoptera > Nymphalidae > Heliconius > Heliconius aoede. Next base: position 58,065 of record JBAIZZ010000074.1, on the reverse strand, counting down.
CTTTAAACTATTTAAAATATATATTAAATGTTATTCTGACAAGTGCTGGTAGAAGTTAGGGTTAAGGATCATATAGTTTGACCTAAATTTTATAAAAGTTTGAGGTCAGACGTGGCACAGGAGCACGAGAATGAGACTGTAAATGCGAAGGTTTTCAAATACGATTTTCAATTTAGGAAACGATATATATTTTCTAGTTTTAATAATTTTTTTTTGTTCAGGTAACGAGGCAGAGTGCGCATTGAGTTTTGCTAAGACACATTGCCTCCAGAATTGGACTTTCTTTTTTAGTATATACCGACACAGACATTAAGAATTTTCCGAGGTACGTGGTGATCTCTAATTGGTCCTCTGGTGTTCCAAGAATCGTGGGCGGCGGTAATCACTTACCATCAAGTGACCCGTACCCGTAGTCGTTCGAGTGTCTATCTATACTCATACCTTGGCTACAATACATCAACAGGTGGACCGCGGTGGTGTCACTGGTGAGGTAGCAAGTAGCAGATAGGAAATGGTACCTGCGTGTAGGCGTGAGGCAGCGTGGACAACAGCGCGAGGTCGGTGTGGGCGGCGGCGCACATCTCGAACAGTACGTGCCCCAGCGCGAGGGTCTCGGCGCGTGAGAGCGGGATGGAGCGGTTGGGGGGTTTGGGCAGAGCACCGATTAGGGTGTTCTCCAGACCGCACATTCTGAATATTGTGGGAAGGTTAGTAACTTACATTTTTGTTAAAAGATATGAAAATTTGAACATAACGAGATTTGAATCGCCATCTCTTAGAAATAGTCCAAGACGTAACTGTCAGTCAGAAACTATTAAAAGAGATGCGACCGCGGGTTCAACTCCCCCTCTGCCTCTTCGCCACAACTGGTCACTTCTTAAATTTTATTATTTTAATCTATCTTGTTTTTATTATTTTATTACATGTTTTGTTTTTAATTACAAAGATATTTGAAAGTTTATAAATAGAAGTCGATGTAATTAAAATAATAAAAACTAAATACGCTTTTATAATTCTTAAAAATAATTTAAATAAATTGAGACCATATTGTATATCTGACTGTAAACGTAATTATAAATTCAGTTGCACTTGCAGTAATGATTTTTTTCTTTCTCCCACTCTGGTAATAAAGCATATCGCGGTATTGAGTTCCGATACTCAAATTCAGGCTATGCTATATTCAGGATACGGGGTGAAATGAAAACACCTACCTGGCCACACCATTTTGCACAACAACATTCCCAGTATGCAAATGACAGAAAGCCGGGAAACCTTTTTCCTTAAGAAAGAGAAGACCTTCCAGCAGTTGTCTTCCAAACCTGGCTACTTGTGTTGGAGGCAATCCCGTTCCTCGATCACCATTGTACTTTCTATTGTATTCTTCATTCCAGGTGCTCTGAAAAATTATTGATTATTATATCCTAATTATTATACACATTATTATAAGGTAGACAAGAGCCAGAACATCTCACGTTCTTATTGAGCCACACTGTTTAATTATAAAACATTGGAAAACAAAAAATAAATAAATTAATAGCTTAAAATATATTAATAATAGCTTAAAGATATGCTTTTTCCAGAGAACATATTAATAAAGGTTCCGTCACTCATCTTCCAACTCTATCTCAGATCAGCTTGATGGTACGACAATGTTGTAAACATTGTCACGTAATCTATATATAATTGCCAAGTTTCATGATGATATTTTATATAAACTACTGTTTTTTATCAACTTAAGGATATTATAACGCAATATCCCTAAAATACCCCCCAAAGAACAAAACGTGAATCATTGCTTACTGTCAATTAAAAAAAATCACTACTAACCTTATATATCAAATCCTTCAAACTACCCTGGGAGTTATACGGCAGGACGGCCAGAGCGTGGCCGTTACACAGTTCAATATCTAGAACTGGATATATGTAAGGATGATGCAGAGCGCGGAACAGCTCCAAGATGAGTCCGCGGGAACGCTCGTTCGGTTCTATCGGACATTTGCTTGAGAGGGGCATCTAAGAGGAAATATTTGTTAGGTCATTCATTCAGTCATTTTGTACTGACGTACGCAATGTTCTCAATAATCTGAACAAATCTAATTATATTATATAAAAGGATAAAGTAAATAAAACTAGCCATATAAATAAATTACCAGGATTAGGAGGCGGTCCGCTTTAATGGAATTATCGTGCACGGCGAACCAGTGCTTGTTGGCGCGCGAGCCGATCGCACCCAGGGCTGATACCATGTTGTACCTGGAAATTATATCACATTACTTCTAGTGTACTAGGTCATGAAGGGGCCTCATCTAGGGGTGGGGGCATTGCAACCTATAATTTACACCGTTTAAATTTTAGTTTGCAAGTTTTATATGCTTCTATATTTTTTCTATCTATCAATCAAAATAAGAAAAAATTGCAGATTTTATAACAAAAAGAGTTAGCGAACGAACCTCGGTGTGCGCGACAGGTATTCATTGCATATTGCCAACGAGACAGCGCTCTCCATTGGCCTTTCTGCCAGCCTGAAATATTTTGTATTATAATATTATATAAAATATTCTTCTCTTCTATTTAAAGATGCTGGATTAATACAAATATGGAAAATATAATATGATAATTAATAAATAAATAATATTTTAAATTTACTACCTATTTAACCTATTTAATTAGGTTCCTTTACCTTACCTACATACATTACATTTGATACATCCATGAGAAGAAATGAGAGTATAAATTTAAATAAATATATCATTTCCTCGAATGGGGATCGAACCCACATCCAGTCGTGTATAGTATAGTCACACTTTATGCCTCTCTCCAGGACTTGCCTGTACTTTTAAATAAAGTAGAGATAAATATTATAGTATTTGAATTGGTACCTTGGAGAGGCTGTAGGTTCTGATGGAGACGATTTCCCAGAGCCGGACCCCATGAAAGACTTGTTGAACAACAACTTTGCTATGGAATCTATTTTTTGCGCCACGAGTGGAGTTCGCTCGGAACTTTCCTCTAGGATTTTAAAAATAATCAGTATTTTTATCAATTTTAGAATACAAAGTTTATATTTGACGACAATTTTATATATTGAATCAATAATATACCGAATGATTGGTAGATAGATGTGCAAGATAAAAAGTGAAAAAGGTGAAAGAGATTATTTCCAAATCTTTTTCCACATTTTTTATTTATTTTACATACATTTTGAGAAAACGTGAATTAAACTTCGTCGTATATATAAGCTTGAAAACAATTAATTCACTTTAAATAGAAAACGATTAAGTAATACGATAGAATTACACAATATCATTAAGAAAAAATTAAACAACTATAAAAACATACCCTCACTCTCCTCTTTATCAGTGGACACTGAACGCAAACGAAATGCATTCCTCTTATTAGCTGCAGCTAGAGACTCGGGGTTCAACTCCGCGGCGGACTGAGCCCTCTTGCAGGAACCACGACGCTTCTTCTTCTTATAACTCGATCTGGAGCGTTCCTGGTAAAACCTGTCATGTCCAGTAGTAGCAGGTTCTTTTTGCTCTTTATTATCACCAGATTTCATATGTTGGTACAGATTGAACATTTTCACAGTACCTCTACGCACGTACGCCCGAAATAAAAACAACTTGTCGAGCATTTATTTGCTTCCCATTGTCGTCCGTACTCTAACACTCTAATTTCACTAATTCTTAGTTAATTTTAATAATTGTATTAACTTTTATATGAACAACAGACGAAATACATATTATATGGGAAGGACGTCGACGTTCTAACGGATCTCTAAGTAATTGAAGTCGTACTAGTGCTAAGCCGGAGTGCGCGTCGTTTTATACAGCGTGCTCCATTTGAGTTCATTATGTTTCATATTTTAAGACGACATGTCGAGGAATTAATTTTTGCATGTCGTATTATAAACATATAACACGACATGCTTGTACAACAGTTCCCATAAGCTACCTTGTATAACAATACAAGTTGAGGCGCTTTTAAATGAAGCCCGCGCTCTTCTTAAGTAGAGCGAATAAATGAAAATTAACTAAAAAAATATACAATAATATTTTATTTTCTCGAGTGAGAATTGACCCTACAACGTTTCGCGTTTACAGTCACACGCTTTGTCACGGCGGCCTAACATTTTCATATCATTTAATTTTAAAATTTGAAAAATACTCTACTATTCTCTTTACAAATATAAAACAAGCCATCGCTCAAAAACAACAACAAAAAAAAACCATAAACAACAACAATCGCACATTTTAATACCAACAAGTTACTAAAAACACCAAAAAATGATTTAATCATATTTAACTTCCCCATTGCCATTGTGCACGTACAGCATGTAAAACCGGTCGATCACCACAAGCGATACTATTGTATGTATGGCCATCCTCACATAGTACGGGACGAAACCCTTCCAAAAGTACGAAACGCCCTTACGATGGAGGATATCTTCGATTATGTCTCTGTGGCTTACCCCCCTCTCTTTGACTTGGTACCTAAAAGGTAAAGGCGAGGCTTTAAGTCGGATGTCGGAATGGAATATTATTTTGTTCTTCTATTTCTTTAGATATTAACTTAAAACTAGAATAAGTTTGCTGTAAAAATAAGGTTTTTATATTTTCAATATATCCTTAAAACGAGTACTTATTCATTATTTTAGGTTTTAAACTTAACTAATTCAATGTAAGTGTTTTTGTAAATGAAAATATAATTTAATTATATTATACTTTCACTTAATGCAAAAATTACAAATATTAGAATACTGTCATTAGAATAGTGTATTTACAGAAACCAGAATCGTTTTTTTTATGTAAAATAGATTTGTAGTTTTATCTAGCATATTGTAGAGAATAGAGAGCTATTCACAAAATAAATAAATGGGTGGCAAATTATGATATAGTAGGATGGGCAGAGTTTACCAGGGTACCAGTGTTACAGCAGTGCCACAAGCGTGTAACTAGAAGCGCAACGAGTTGTGGGTTCGATTCCCACTCGAGAAAAAGAAATATTTAATATTTTCATTTCATCGCTCTAGTAACGATGCAATGCGCGAATAAAACTAGAAGACGACCAACTCGGTCGATCTAAGAGCAAAAATATTTTTTAAAAAAAAATGTGTAAGACCATTACCTCGTTTTCACCAGGTCTATAGGTAAGGAGACAAAAGCCGTAAAGAAGCTGGAAATCAAGGATGTCGATATATGCAGCGTCAGTCCTTTGCCCATGTCTCTTTCGCGAAATATCTCTCTTACCTGGACGAAACTATTTTATGTGAAAATTTATCAAATCATCATTCACCAGTCGCGGCGTAGAGGCACAAAGTTTAACTATAAGGTAGACTAGTTGTGAGTTCGATTCCCACTCGAAGAGGTGAAATATTTATTATAATTAATATTGCCATTTCTTCGCTCTGGTGTCGAGGCAAAGCGCGGTGTTGAGTTCCGTCCCGTCCCGTCCTCAACAGGCGATGCCTGCAGAATTCGGCGGAAAGCGGGGAACGAAACAAGTGTCTTACCACGAGGGTTCTCTCTGCTGATCTTGCTGAGTGCAAGATACAGCCTGAAGTTTTATCTACGTATTTACCTGCGAATAAGTTTGTATTTGACCAACGCTGATCAACACCGACCGTCCCACGGTGAGCGTGCCGCCGCGCCAGAGAGCTTGAACTCCTTCCTCCTGACAAATCCTGATGATAGTGATATCATTCCCATGTAGTCTGATAGGTAGTTATATTAATTGAATATATTAAAACACGAAAGTTATGCCATTAGATGTTGCAAGCAGTTACAGATACTATAACCATTTACTCTTATGATTATTCATTAACAGATGTTTGTTGATAGAAATATTAAAATGAAGATTTAAAGGGTTGCTCTAAGCTTCGTATACTAGGAATATTCGGCTTCAAATAATAGTCGAGAAAATGAAAAAAAAAATCGTTTTCATTTCTTCGCTCTGGTAACGATGCAAAGCGCGGCGTTGAGCTCCGCCATTCAACACGAAATGGTTTTAGAATTAGGCGGAAAGCGGAAAACTTAATACTCGGTTAACTCTGTCTAGCCTGCTATATGCAGTCTACAGTGCGAAAGTTAAAAATCATAATTACATATAACAAAAAAAAATACTTTGTAATCGCATGAACGATCCCCCTATATTTTTTGTCGCAGCTGCAAATAATACACGGTTCCAGGGGCCCGTCAGCCATCAGTCGAACTAGCAGAACCTCCGAGGGAGTCCCCGCTAGGGCTCCAGCTATACCCGCTGTTATACCGAAGACCAGTTT
>JBAIZZ010000074.1:0-51682 GCA_037355905.1 Heliconius aoede | reverse complement strand
TATAATAATTATTAAGCATTATATAACTTTAATTCTCACATATAGGCAGTATTTTTGAAAGTCAACAACTTGCTAACAAGTTTCTAATCTATTCAACATTGAAATACGAAACAGCTGTGCGTATATGAATTTATTACATAGATATTATATACCGGAATGTTTAAATCTTACAGCATATGGTCTTATCCTAAAATATTAAAGCTTGACCTGGTGACATTGATCTCAAAAAGACAAGGTTACATAAATAAAAATTGTACCCGGCAAGACCTCCGAATGCAAATTTAAGTCCATTAGGAATATATCGCTCTTTTGAAGCCGCATCGGCCTGTTGGCTCATCTTTGAGATTGTAACTTCTATAAACTTCTACAATGATGTTTTAACACTTTTTCTGTAATTCTAGCTTCAGCTCTTAAAAAGCCACTGACACTACGCTAGTTAAATGGAACTGAATTTGAACATAGGAATATTAATTTCAAGGTTCAAAACATTTCACTTTGACAGCTGTTTTTTTATATTTTATATATAAGCTGTATTATATGGCTGTTAAGTATATTTGCCTGGCCACACGCGTATTATCAATTAATAATATTGTCAATTGTCGATTTCTCCAAATTCTGTTTTTGCACGACAATATCGGAGGGGGTGTGTGAATAATAAAATAATAAAATTAGCTTCATGTTGTATGCTACACACAGTAGGGTAGGCAGAGGGAACCTATACAATTTTTTTTAAATTACCATGATAAAATACTAACATTCCTGACCAAAGTATTAAGCATTGGTTCGCAATAGAGTAACAAGCTTACCTCGCGCCCGTGGTAAAGTACTTTTTCACCACCCCCAAATTTTACGAAGAAATATCGTCAGTAGTATTGCGTAGCCATATATTGAACAAAATTGTTGTCATTATTGTATTGACAATAATATTATGAGCGTGAAGCTTTTGAATAAAAATCGATTTACAACCAAATTTTAAATTTCCAACACATCTTAGGCGGTAAATTTTAAATGTTGTTTTGATTATAGAAATGAATAAATAATAATTTTACAGAATCTAGAAAATAAAGTGATTATTTTTCCATTTGGGTGTAGCACTTATGTGTTCTGTGGACAGTCGGTACGACACAAGCGATATTAGGCGCAGAGGGCGGCATATACTAAAATGACCGATACGTCAGTGACCAGTGGCACATATCTATAGTCTTTATACACTAGTGTTTGTGTATTATCTATGCTTAGATAATAAATAGTAAAATGTAAATACTAAATTGTCATATTTTTGTGTCAACTGTTAACATACATTTAGATTTTTAAACTCTTTCAAGTTGCCTATCTTATAACTATATGTAATTATATTAATAACATTACAAATTCCGCTTGTTTTTTCCAATATATGTTCTTTGTTTTTGTTTATAGAAAAACCTAGTGTTAAAACACTCCGTTCCGTTAAGATATCGCTTAATTTTTGATTCTAGGCATTGCTTTTACTGTTTGAAGTTTAAACTTTACGCCAAGCAAAGCCTTGTTACCAGAGCGAGGGAGTGAAAATAATCTGTTGGCCTGAGTGGAAACGAACTGCCGCTGCTACACGTCAAACGTTATTATTTCTATTTAATGTACGATTTTATTTTTCAGAACAAATAAAATTCCATTGAACATGCATAAAACTCCTAAAAAACAAAATCCTAGTGTTGATATTGACCAAGTTGCATTAGAATGTGCAAGGTTTATTATTTGCTGCGAGGGTAGCAAAAGCTCTATAAGAAAAACGGAAATAATTAAACACCTGGAATCAACACACAATATGCCCAGAAGTTTCTATAAGCAAGCAATTCAAAAAACAGAAGAAATATTAAAAAGAGTATGTTAAATCTATTACTATTATAATATTAACACTATTAATAAGTTAATTATAATATGTAAGTACTACCAAGACTGCTAACAACTTTTGGAATGTGAACTAGGATTTGGAATAATGATTTTTATTATTATACTCTCAATTGGTCGCTAAATAGTCACAAGGCAGGCAGGCTGTCCATCAAGGAGGAACAGTAGGCTTATAAATAGCAGTTTAATATTAGTCAGCTTGGATTTTGTATGGTAATTCTTAGAGGCTTATGTTGACTGGGCCATCACCCAAAAGTAAACAAATGTTTTTTATGTCTCCTATTGCACCATTTACAAAGTTCTTAACTCCATAATATATTTATATAAAATTTTTAAGCTACACAAAAAAATGACTAACTATATAATTTCAGGTGTATGGCTACAAATTAGTTTCAATTACAGATGATGCTTACATAGTTATTCTGAATGAGTCATGTAATAAACATGAAGATATTTATGAGGTAGATGTAAGAAGACTTTTGATAGTGACACTCACCCATATATTTATGTCTGGAGGGACTGTTACAGAAGGTAAAACAAACTTTCTTTTTACAAAGAAGTTATTATTGTTAAAGTATTATCGAATCTAGTAATTATGAAATAAAATATGTATTAAGTTTAATTTGGTTTAATATATTCGCTAATTATCATTTGATGCAAGCCACACTTTTTCTCTTCAGTGCTGCTATGTCAAGCATTTGTTTCAGCTATAGTAAGAAGTAGAGAGAGAGAAACTAACATTAAGACCCTCCGGTTCCATTAAGGCACCTCCATTTTCCACTTTCCATGGAATTCTTCATGCCATATTCATATTCAATTCACAACCTGTGTGACTGTAGACACGACTGGTTGTGGTTTCAATCCCTACTCAAGAAAATAAAATGTTTCCTTAAATTTATATTTCTATTTCTTCGCTCTGGTGTTGAGGCAACGCGTAGCATTCCATCATTCAACATGAAATGCCTCCAGAAATTGGTGGAAAGTGAGAAACGGAGTGTCTTAACACTAGGTTTCCCTCTGCCTACCCTGCTGTGTGCGGCATAAAGCGTAAAGCTGATTTTGTTTTTTTTTTTCCAGACAATCTGATGTTGTTTTTAAAACAGGCTCGACTAATTGAAGAAGGGGATGATCAAAAAAAGAGACTTTTACTAACTAAAGTTTTTACTAAACAGCTTTATTTAGAGCACACTAAGGTTAGTTATGAAACAACCTTAAAAAACTGATGATGATGATGTGTCTGCCTGTATATTCGTATGTGTATATCTGTATGTCTGTCTCTGCCATAGTAGCTCTCAAATAGATGAACCGATTTCGATTAGGTAACTTTTTTTTGTTTGAAAGGTGTGTTCTTAGATGTTTTTCAAGAAAATTTGTTTAGCTGTTTCAAAATTATCAACTCTTCTTTTTCTGTTTTTTTTTTATTTTTTTGATTTTTGTGTTGTGTGAAAGTTTCCTTAAATCTAAATTAACTTATTCTTTTTATTAACTTATTTATTTTATGTATTTGAAACACAACTGATGTTATTGCCATCATGATAATTGATAACATTAGATAGTAAGAAATAAAAAAAGATGGATGGATGCTGTCGTGGCACAGCGTGATAGTGTATGACGTTAGTGTTTGAGTTAATGTGACAATTGTGGATTCGATTCCAACCCGTGGATATGATTTTTTATCATTTTGCCGTTTTGGTAACAAGACAAAGTGTGACGTTGAACTTCAGAACAGATTTCGCAATGAAAGTGTTATTTTAGGCATTAATCAATACTTTGACTAAAATTTTAAATATATTTTTTTGTTAATAGAAAACTCAAGATGATGAAAGTATTAACGTCTTCCAATGGGGCAAGAGAGCCGAACATGAAGTGCCAAAGATGTTGCTTCTTAACAAAATGTCTGAAGTGAGTATAGTGCGTAAGACGAGTCGTGGCCACTGAAGCTGGCTGTACATGACTGCCCACAATTTTTATATTTTGTGATAATGTGCAAAAATTCCGAAAAATGGTTGCCACTCCTTCTTCAACTTCCAACTAAATGGTTGCCACTCCTTCTTCAACTTCCAACTAAATGGTTGCCACTGCTCGTTGACCGTATTCTATTATTAATGGTAATATTCAATGGTAATGGGTTCGATGTCGGGGATTTGAATTATTATTATTTATAGCTAGTTGGCTAATCCGGTTAAAATTTTGGGAATTTTCGCACACCTAAAAAAATGTTAAAATAAAACTCCCAAATGCAAATATAAAATTTGAACTATTGTGTATTTATTTTATTTCAGGCATTAGAACAACCAACAGATTTTTGGAGAATTCAGTACGAAGCAGCCAACAAACAATGCACCCAACAAAATGTACAGAGAACTGGTTAATTATATTTTTTCACTTATGCCTTAGCGGTGAGCTCAAAGCTTGTAATCACCGGTATTTTTTTAATACAAGTAACGTTGACCTTGAGAAAAACCGATATTTTTATGATACGGGTATCGAAATTACCGGTTTATAATTACAGATAAAATACAGTTTTTATTTATGTAATAAAGAAAAATGTATGATACAACTTGAAGCTAAAAAAATATTTTCTGACAATAATTATTATGCTCTCTAATGTACAAATTCTGTTTATGTAAGAAAACTTTAAATTATAAGTTCATGTTAAGTATATAATAATATGTAATATAATAAATAAGTAATTCAATGAATTACATTGAAATTTTTATATGATTTGTAAATAAATAAAAAATATCCTCATTGGCTTTTAGTTTTATTTACAAAAGGAACTATTTCTTACAAAATTATTAGGTCTAAACTAGTGAGTAAAGTAAAATTATTGTTTGATACATATAACATAATTCAAATTATTTGTATTATCATATAAATAATATAGAAAATTTAAACAATAGACTAAAGTTGTATTTACTAAACTACGAGATGACGAAATTAAATACTATTTTTTAACTAAAATTAAATAAGTTATTTACGCTTTCTAATTGTAAGTTCTGTCGACATAAGCTTTCACGTTGGGAATTGAGTAAACGGCGTCGGAGACTTGCTTGAAACTTGGGTACCGATTCTCTAAGTCGGGCATCTGAAGCATAGTCTTGAGATGGGATAACTTCCCAGCCAAGATAAAGTCGGCCCACGTGAGCTATAACAAGAACAGAAGAAAATATATTCATGATGTCAAGACATAAATATATAAAGAGGTCGTCGTGTCGCAGCGGCACAAGGGTGTGACTAACCTGACAGTTGTGGGTTCGATCCCACTCGAAAGAATGAATTATTTCTTAAGAGTATTTTGAAGTTTTTGCTCTGGCAACAAAGCAAAAAGCCTGGCGTTGAGCTCGCCACTCAACAAGTAATGCCTCTAAAAATTTGGCGGAAAGTCGGGAACGGAGTGTTTTAACACTAGGCTCTCTATGTCTACCTTTATGTATACAGGATACAGCATGAAGCTGAAACTTTAATAAATACTAGGGTATCACTTTGACGCAGGAACGTCTAACACAATGGTGTAACGTGATTTGACAACACTCTCTGGATAACGTGGTATAAAGGAGTATATAAAAAGTGCGGCGTTAAGTGCCACACGCAATGTCTTCAGAATTTCACAAGAAGTGATTAACCAGGTTCTCTATGTCTGCCCTCCTACGTGCGGGTACAGCCTGAAGCAAAGTAAAAAAATACTTACTTTTCCATTTGCAACGTGTCCGTTGTTTTTCTTGATGATCTCGTCTAATTTAGTTAACCATAATGGGTAGACGGTCTGGCTGTATTCCTTGTGTTTTTTGTTTTTAATGGCCTGGTCTTCTTCGTAGTGGACGGACGCCGCTTCTACAAATAAAATAGATATTATATATAAAAAACGCTTGGAGATAAAACAAATACTTAGAAGGAAAAATAAAGTTAATATACGAGTTTTAATAAAATCGAATGGCACGAACCAATCGATACGTCTAGGTCCTAGGCGTCCGGCACCCTCTTTGTCGTTCACATCTTCTCGGCCCTCGGAAAACATTTTGTACCACCGATAAACGTTGCTTCGTTCCAAGGTAGCTTCAACATTCGGAATGCGTCTGTGCACTTGATTTTGTTTTTCACACAAAATTTGATATAGATTCTTTGATCCATTTTTTGGAATGGGCAAAATTCGAAGACGAGTCAAAAAGACGTGAAAACAAAGCAGATGTCAAAAATTAACTGAACATTCAAAGTGGCCGTACTTGTCGGCATAAATGAGAAACATGAGTACCAACATAACGCCACAAAAAATTTGAAAATCGAATATATGTAACCCACGGAAATGCAAAATTCGCGATACTTTTTGAACACACCTTTTATTATACGAATAAAAATATATTATTATTATTATTTAAAGTGAACGCAGCTGTGAACAAAGTAATTTTAATATTATCATCTCCGAGTAATGGCAAAGTGCGGCGTTCCGCTACTCAACACTCAATATCTCAAGAATTTAGAGTTTATTAAATCTAGGGTCCCAGGTTCCGTTAGCGATTATAAAATAAAAAAAATAAACGTACTTAAACGTAGATCCGTAATGAATTGAACATTTTGGTCAATTTCGAAGTCTTCCTCAATATCCTTGCCGCCGAGACTTCTGGCCGAGATAGCGGGTAATGGCTAGACTTTGCGCGTATTTCTTGCCATCTATCTCCAATACTGGTATAGTTCCAAAAGGGGTCGCTAAAAAAAGAAAATAAATGTAATATTTACATAAATAAATGTTATGTTATAATGGCACATCACATGGGAGAATGAATTAGGTTCATATTCTCACTCAACGCAGACTTGACATCCGCCACCCATTCCACAATGTCTTTAAAATAGAGCGAGAAGTGGTAAACGGATTTTCCATTCTATTAACATACTTGGTTTAACAGCAGGCCATTGTTCTTCTGTGATACGATTATCTGTCCACTCTTCTCCACTGTAAGCGAGCAACAGCCTCGGTGGCTCTCCGAGGGACTTGATGTCTTTGAAGTAGTTGTATACAATTTTGGGCATTGTGCTGTAAAACAAGAATATCGTATCAATATTAGGTATTAAGATAGAGAGAAGTGACCGTCTTGGCCTAGAAGTAGAAGCCATTCCAAGTGCGACGGTTATAGATTCGATTTCAATTCGGAGGACATGAAATATTTAATATCTTCATTTCGTCGGTCTGGTGACAAGGCAAAGCGCGGCGGTGAGTTCCGCTACACAATACGCGATATTTCAAGAATTCAGCAGAAAGTGAGAAACGAAAGTGTCTATACACTAGGCTTCCAGTTTCCCTATGCGTACCCTGCACCGTCGTGGTGCAGTGGAACAGCGTCCGATTGTTAAAGCGGTGGTTGTGTGTTTGATTTTAAATCGAGCTACTCGCTACTCTACAAGCAGTTTTTTTTCAGCTTCACGCTGTATCCCGCACACAGCAGGGTGGACAGAGGAAACCTCGGTGTTAAGACACTCCGTTCCCCACTTTCTGCCGAATTCTGGAGGCATTGCGTTAATTATATTTCTAGTATTTTTAGGGAAAAAACTTAATTTATTAAGTAAAACTCTTTAAAAACACTCATTTAGTGAGCGTAACTATAAATTATTTACAGATCAAATTATATTACAGATAATCTATGATTGATAATAATTAATCTATGATAATGACAAATATTATAATGAACTTACATAGATTTAAATTAAATAAGCGTTGACTGATGTAAGATAAACACACACAGTTCTTAAAGAAAGTAACGAATGGTACTGAGTCAGTCCTCACTAAATATATACTGTTCGCGATTAGATAAATCTCTGAAATTTAATCCTTCACCGAGATGTTTCCTTATTATATTTTATTGAAAGTAATGATTATTGTTTACTATATTATAGTTATTTTATATTAGATTAATGAATTATTTATCTAGTAGTTATATTTCTAAAAAACTAATATACTTATCATTAGTTAAGTAAAGAAAATGTAAATCTACTTATATACTTTTTTAAATTTCACATTATATTTATGGCGGAATGAGTTCCGTTCCGTTGCATTAAATTTTAACAAGCGGGAAATAAGAATTATTGTTATATTTCATTCCTTCGTAGTGGAAGTCGAACCCACAACTACCGCGTAAACTATACTGTACTGGCTGCTGGACTGTAGCATCTTATAAAAGTAGAGAAGTGGAGAATAAAGTGTTTTAACACTAGGAATGTGGAATACATTAATAAGAAATACTTGTATTATTTTAAAACATATTTTTAAACAGACGCCACGGCGTGCGAGTCATGTGACACTGACGTATCACGTGCCGGCGGGTAACTAACTGCAATTCATGCTCCATCATGTTTATAAAGAATAAGGGTAATAAAATATTGTTATTAACTACTATGTTAATATATACCATAAATTAACCATTTAGTTAGTCAAATATTGGGGCTCTACATATCCAATATTCATTTTATCAATTCCTGGATCTGTCACTCAGCACCCAGGTAAAAGCAACGAGGGAAATTTGCTCTTAAATTTAATTCTCTGTCATTTTCACTATTGAGTGAAAATCAATATCAGTATATTGTTTTTTGATGCTTGCACTCGCATCAATCTGTAGGCAAATTCTGTAGGCAAAGTCGTTTAAACTGCTTGCTTCAATAAATAATTGAATAACTTACATAAAATAATCTAGATTTATGAATTTTATTATTAAATGCTTATTCATGTTCTATTATATTATTTTATATGTATTTATCTTGTAAATCGTTATCAAGATTGATAACAGCCTCTCGCACTGTACTGGTTCCGATTACTATGACTTGTCAAAAATATGTATTTCATAGATATATAATCTTATGACGCTTTCTTTGATAAGAAGTGTGGGTTTGTGGTAAACTCTTTAATGTTACTTCATATTCATTTTCAGTTGCTTCGTCGGAGGCCATCTCCGACGAGATCTCCGTTTCTATGTTTATTTCTAAATATTAGAAACTTCTCTGTAAGTAGACAATGCGCGTTAGGTATTTATCTCGTAACAACGCACTTTCCTAACCCATCAAAGATAGTACATGAATAATAGGAATAAAAAAATGAACAATTAATTATTCAATTTAATTATTTAATTATTCAATTATTATTATATTTAATTATTCAATTTTATTATAAAGATCATTTAACCTAGGGGCTATGGGGAATAAGTATAAAGATACTGAACAAAAAGTACGGAAATCGGCAGCGTCTTAGAAGAACAATACATAGTTGTGACGCAGGGTTCGATTCCCATCCGGAGAATGAATATTTAATATTTTCATTTCCCTCGCTCTGGATACGAGGAGTTGGATACGATGGATGGATGGATATACATATATATCTTTGCATTTTAAATCGAAGTTGAAGAAGAATTTTTGGAGGTTATCTAATCACAGTATCAATATAAAGCAAGAGGGAATTCCCCTTCATATATAATACAAATGACAGAGTTGTTTAACCTCAGTGTATTGCTTCTGCCGTACTGACCTCACGTATATACGGTACATACATAAAGTGAGTAACATATTATAAATAAATATATAATTATTGATGTAGCGTTTATTTAGCACCTTCGTCATTTGATTGAATATATATATATATATATATATACATATATATATTTAACACAATTTTAATTAGGTCTAATTTAAGCATTTTTTAAAAAGTAATTCGGCACAGACAATAATATACCTCGTGGGATGATTTTTCAGCACAATGCCAAAAATAAAATATCATTACTATCCCGTAAAATCTCTGGGCGAGGCTCCTAGATTGCTTCTCGCTTACGGTGGTGAGGAGTTCGACGACCACCGCATTTCTGGAGATGCGTGGGCTGCCTTTAAACCACGTAAGTAGAATATTTTTTATTTGCTATAGAATTCCTACGAAGCAATTTTTAAATCTAAAATGTTTCTTTTTTAAGATATTTCTTCAAGGCGCTTGTATATAATGGTGAATGCACACACGTGGCAGCGTGTCATGCCAAGTTAAAAAACTGGACACGCGTAAACTGTATTTAACATTTCAAGCTAATTTTGAATGATTCATAATATGTAAGCGGATAAGTTTACAGGAAATTTAACATATTTAATTTAAAGCGAGCTTGTGATGTATATAAAATTCATAAGTGATTTAGAGTTTGAATCTTATCCTGCGTGAACAGAGAACTCGGCTCCCATTCTTTTGTCAGTGTAGTCGAGAACGACACTTTACTTGATATTTAACTTGGCTTAATATTTAAGATATCTGCTTATCGATGAGACAATGACTTAACGTTTATATATTTAAACGTCCTTATTTATTTAATTTTAGAAATGATGACATGACAGTTTTAATAAATTGTATATAGAATTTGAAGATGTCGTGACGCAGTGCTATAGCGCCTGATATAGACATGACTTTTGTGGGTTTGATTCCCATTTAAGGGAATGATTGTATTTGAAACTATTTCATTGTCTTACTGTGCAAGATTGAGTACCACTTAGTAGGTAATGTATTGAAAATTTGCCGGTACGTGGGGGACCAAGTGTCTCAACACTAGATTAATATACTAATTAAATAATAAATTATTCACTTTTCGAACTGTAACATTTTATACAAATTTGTACAACGTAATGTGGTGTACAGTACGTATCTCGTAAAGCCGAGAAGCGAGGTTTTAAAAAAAAATTATCTTGTTCATTTTACTTCGTACAGGGAAAAAAGGATTTTCATATCGAAATACTCCTTTTTTTAATTTCCGTTCTAATTTAAAAAATCCAAAGTGAGTGATCAAATTTACAATCGACAAGTTTAAATTCAGACATTTGTTAACTGATCTTCTCTTACTCCTCTCTCCTTACTCTAGATACTCCCTTCGCTCAACTGCCCGTACTAGAGATCGATGGTAAGCAATACGCCCAAAGTATAGCCATCGCCCGCTACCTCGGCCGCAGGTACGGACTCGGGGGGCAAAACCTCGAGGAGGAGTTTCAAATTGATCAGAACGTCGAGTTTCTTCTTGATTTTCGTCGCAGTAAGTTTGTAAAATTATTCCTTTATTTAGTCAGATAAATACTAGGCTACAGTACAGATAGGAGAGAAATTAAAATATATGATAATTGTAATGTAATATTACAATTTCAATGTTGATAGAAACTCAAACATTTTTTTTTATATAACTTTCAGAAGCAATGTCCGTGCATTATGAGTCTGATCAGGAAATAAAGGAAAGAAAACACAAAGAATATAGCAGAGACGTGTACCCGTGGATGCTGCAAAAACTTGATGAAATTATTAAGAAGAACAACGGCCATTTAGCTAATGGAAAAGTAATTAATTATTTTTAGCTTCACGCTGTATCCCACACACAACAGGATAGGCAAAGGAATTCTATGGTTAATACACTCCGTTCTCCGTTTTCCTCCAAAATCTATAGACATTGCGTATTGAGTGGCGGAGCTTAACATCGCATACTAATTAATTATACTAAGGATTAATACCACCCCCGACATTTAAAACCAGCGTGAAGTAGTGCCTCTTGCCACTGCGTTTCGCATTAGGTAATGCCGGGCCCCGGCGCCCTACATCTCCACCTTAAAGGCTGGCAACGCATCTGTAGCTCCTCTGGTGTTGCACGGGGCCGTGGGCGGCGGTGATCACTTACCATCAGGTGACCCGAACGCTCGTTTGCCTTGTCCTCTCCCATAAAAAAATATACTTAAAGACAGACATATCAAGCAGTATGATATAAGATTGTGATTATGCAGGATTATTATGAATTCTGTATACTTTCTCTCTTCTCTTGCTTGCTTAATAGATAGAGATAGAGAAACAACTGGACCGGACGAGTGAGATAATAAGCATCTCTCTGGATTTAACACTTTCTGTATTATTAATGACACGTTGAGGATCCAAACAGAAGCAAATGTTGTTCGTGTCCTACAAAACGCTACATTAGTTTTTATATACAAATAAATCACTCTATAGATCAGTAGATTTTTTGGTGGAGTGCAATGCCTCGGCAGTTGAGTGCCTGGGGAATCTAGTGTCTTCACACTACATTCATTCTGCGTAAAGTGCAAAACACAGAATACAATACTAAAAGCTTAAAAAAATCTAAAGAGAAAATGCGATACCGGTCTATTATTGGATCTTTTATAACATTAAAAAAAATTTTTCTTATTTCAGCTCACGTGGGCAGACTTTGTGTTCGCTGGTAAATTGGACTATATTAAACTAATGACGAGAATACCAGATCTAGAGAAGCAGTATCCGAGTTTCAAGCGAGTGTACGACGCCGTCTACTCTATTCCAAGTGTAAAGGCTTATAATGATAGAACTTATAAATAAATAGTATTATAAAACATACTTTTGTTACTTTTTTCCCTTATTAATTAACAGTTATTTGGAGCTTGGTAAAACGACGACAATGTATTAAGAATGTACAGAAAAAAATTAAATATTCAATTTAGCATAATTGTAATTATAGACTTTTAGATAATAGAAACCATGTACTCTGAGACTTGTACTAGTTCTTTTCTTTCTTTTTAGATTTTAATTTTTTCAACATTACTTCATTCTGAAATAGATGGCGCTAGTTGGTGTAACTGTTACTTAAGAATTTTTTTTACAATTTCTCGTATATTTTGTACTCGATACATTAAATAAAAGTACACAAAACGCAAAATGAAACAAAGTCAATTTGGTTACATTATAGTTCACTTCAGATTAATTTATTGTTAAGGTAGGTTAGGTGAACTTGGGAACCTAGTGTTAAGACACTTCCGTCTCCCACTTTACTCCAAATTATCGGAGTCAATGCGTATTAGTAGGCGGAATTCATCGCGCGGTTCCTCATCACCAGAGCGCAGAAATAAAAATATTTAATTTACTTGAGTGGGAATCGAACCCAAAACCTGTTGCGTTTACAGCCGCATACTTCTCTGTGCTTCGACTGGCCTCCATGTTTACAGCATTACATTTGTGCATACTGAATTTATGAAAGACAGCCTTTACGCATACGCATGTAGGTATGTCATATCAATGACCCATAGTAGTTACCATTTTCCTAGTATGCTGTAAATAAATATATCCTTGTAATGAATTATAGTCATTCTGACGAGTATTTTTAATTTTATTCCTTACTAGCTTTTACATAGAGACATGAGGCAAAGTGCGGCGTTGAGTTTCGCCACACAACACACTAGGTCTTCTGAATTCAGCGGAAGATGGTGAACGAAACGGTGTCTTAGTGATCTCAAGTCCACCAGGTTACCAGATTCCCTCAGTTCTACCATGTTTTGTGAGCTGTAACAATGTGAAGCTGTATATTCTTTGAAGTTTTTTTGTAAATTATAATATATTATTTAGAATACAAATTATTTTTATCTATATCATAATATAATAAGTTATCTAACTCTCACAATTTTTTGATATTATTTTTTGAATAGAGTTAAAAAGATATAGATCTTTTTGGGTCAACGTATTTCAAATGCCAATGCAATGATGCGTTGCTCTTTCTAGGGTAAAATAAATTAAATAGAAAAAATAAAAGTAAAGCATACCTACACGCTCTTCTAACATACCTACTTGGAATACGTGCGGTTTACCCGTTCTAAATACTCGTAAAACTCGTTGGCTTCCCGCAATCAATTAAAATTAAAATTGAATGTTTCATTAAATTAAAATTTCCCACAATGGCGTCCATTAAAAACTTTATTAAACAGCTAAATTACATAATTTAAATACGAAAATGTTTATGTCGTAGTCATTGTTTTTATTATTACATTAAATAGCAAATTTTATGATAAGATATAGTTATTGTTTTGTCAATGATGTAAAATGAACAAACACTGATATCTGCTATTAATTATACTATATTATATTGAAAAAAAAAATCAATAAGTCACGCAACCCTTGTAGTTTTTATTTTGTAGTAATATTATGATAGTTTACTTTCAATATTTACACTACTGTAAATATATTTTGTACACAGTAAGTTTCTACTTAACTTTTTTTTTTTAAGTTGACATGTTGAAGTGTTGTTATGAATGGTGGAACTCTATAAAGAAAAGAGATATTCGGGCGGCGGGCGTATCGAGAGATATTTTCGAGGGGATGCCCCGGCTCTGGATGATGGATCTTGATTGAACATATCTATCCGTGTAAAGGTTTTTTCTAATTTTCAGAGTACTTTTTGCTAGTAAAATCTTGAGTGGGTACAAGCATATTCTGGGATAGACAGTAAAACTAGGACATTTTGACCTGAGCAAAGAATTCATTCTATTTACTTTGTGAAACGACATGAAATGAACTTTATACTTATAAAATTTAATGTAATCAGATTTTTTACCTTAGAGAATAAGATAGCTTATTAAGATATTTATTGATCCTAGTCGATGATTCATGAGGTTTGAGTAGAGGTGTGGAACAAGCAATGGCTACGCAGAAAAGTGACTTTTGAAAATGTAAAATATTTGTGTCATCTTTTGAAACTTGTATTTCTCTTAGTGAGTCTGTGAGTGTGTGAGTCACGCACGCACAACAGCATAATATAAAACTGTAAGTAAATGCACTGGAAACTGCCAGTCATTGCGTCGTCAGTCCCTCTTTCCATAACAGGCTTACAATAAGGAAATACCAACATTCTATAAATATAATAAAAGTGAAATGTCTATAAATTAAATCTTTTATTGGAGGATTTTTAAATGTATTGATTACAATACATTCATCTGTGAAATCACAGAAACGGCTTAACCCATTAAGATTCAGTTTTCACCATAGTATTTTGTCACACTTAACATTTAATTTATTTGAATCAGTTCATAAATAATATATATATATATCAATATTTTGTTCAACAAAATTATAAAAAAATATTATAAAGATTATTAATTTGACAAATAATTAATTATCCAATGTATGGATATTGTTTTAAAAGTGATAACTTTAATAGAACACGAAAGTAATTCAGATAAGTAAGCAAATAATTGTGTAGTTAGAGCGGGCGAAGCCGCGAAAGAAATAATTTTCCTCAATTTTTTCAATCTTTAAGCTGTCATTGTATCTTATCTTTTATATTATATAAAAAATATAGTTTGTTACAAATGCTCAAATAATTTATGTGATCTCGGAAAAGAACACTTTCAGTCTGTGTTTGACACTCATCGGCATAACACGTCGTAAACTGTAAGTCATCTTAACGTTAAATATATATATATATATATTATTAATATGTTAACTATTAATAAGTATTTATGTAATAGTTTATTTCGTTCTATGGAAAATAATATTATGTAAATTTAAAATTTACAATATTTACTTACATTATTATAATATATTCAGTGTTTATTCTTTTTTTTACATTTTAAATTTTCCATATTTCTGTTCCTAGAGATAAATTGCTACGTCCAGTCTATTTTTGGTTTCTCTCTTCAGCCTGGGAAACAAATATCAACGACTGAGTGGACATATAGAACATTAACAAAGGCGTTAGAAGAGTGTTTTCATTCATGTTAAATTTTTTTTTCTTCAGCTTCACGCTCTATCCCGCACACAGCAGGGTAATAAGACACCCCTCACGTTCCCCACTTTCTGCCGAACACAAAACAAATACATTACAATTCTAATTAATAATTTAAAAAAATATTCTATGTTACAGCAAAATGCCAAAATACGTGTATCACTACTTCCCAGTGAAGTCCTTGGGTGAAGCTCCAAGGTACCTGATGTGGTATGGCAATCAAGAGTTTGAAGACCACCGCATCCCTAAAGAAGACTGGCCAGCTTTTAAGCCATGTAAGTAAAAAAAATATGTAGTGCATATGTCTAAACTAGCTTTTTGGATCGAAAATTTTCAAATGGAAATAACAAATTATGGATTACACGACACAAAAAATCTTTAAATCTGAAAAATCTAGTTTCTGGAATTTTATATACGACGAGGATTGTGTTTTCCTATGATGTAAATACTTGGGTGGAACTTTTCCTTCTGTTGGTTTGTCTATATCCTTCCTTGTATACAAAGCTATATTTACCAATCTAAGCAGCAGATTCCGTTGTCAGTTGAGTTAGTAGACAGTAGACATAGCAAATATCTGATTATATTGTAATGTATTTACAATAACCAGTACATATATACACTACTATATTTTTAGAGATAGATAGATATCAGGAATACGTTCCGTATTACGTAATATTCTATTGTTGTTTTATCAAATAATCAAAAAAATCATCTATAAATGACATTTTCCGATAAAAAAGTCGGGGTGAATATGTCATACATTAGTAACATAAAGTTTTTAATTTTACGCTTTATTGTTTGTATACAGAAAAGTATAACTGTGTAAATATATACCAGCGTGCCAAGGAAAAAGTAAACAGAAGGTCTTCACAGTTTATATCTATCTAGTAAGAAAAAGTACATATTCATAATAAAAATTTAGGTACATATATTTTTTTTATTCTCATAAACGGAAACAAGAAGAAAATATAATTTGATTTCCAATTTTTGGGCTTTTTAGTTTTTACACTAAATTTTTCATTGCAATCGTTGGTTAATTATAAATATATAAATATTCCCCCAACTGGATTCGAACGCAAAACCATTTCATGGTGCCACATGCGTTCGGTCTACGTCGGTGTTAACTATTGATTAATATTAAGTAAGATTTATATCGCACAGTAGGTTTATAAGAAATGCTGTGTCATCGATGTAAACAGTTGGTATCAAGGTCACGCTGTTTTGCTCACGATATACTCGTACGTGCTTATCAAATATGTACATATATATTATATCTACCCTACCAAATATCTATATATCGATATTTTTGTTGTTTCTGAACTCAACTTCAACTTGTCCAGATAGACTAGGGATGATAAAAATTATAAATAACAGCGAAGAATGGAATATATTTATAATAATATTTTTAATATATAAAACGTGAAACTAAAAAAAATATTCGTTCTTTAAATGGAATAAATTTGAACCTTGGAATAGATGCCACTTTGTCGCGACAAGTATTAAAAAAGATTATGGTAACAACAGTGAAAAAAATTATATATTATATTAAAAATCTGTTACTTTGAACGACGCTAAGTAATATATTAGTTTATTTATTTTTGATTTATTACAGCAACCCCCTTCGGACAGATGCCAGTGCTTGAGATCGACGGCAAGCAATACGCGCAGAGCACGTCGCTCGCCCGCTACCTCGGCCGCAAGTACGGCCTCGGCGGTAAAGACGTCGAAGAAGACTTCGAGATCGACCAGAATGTGGAATTTGTTAATGATATTCGTCTGAGTAAGTGCCAATTAATATATTGGAATCTTTGATATGATATAATAAAATAAGGACAATCGTGTGCAAGGGTACAAGCGTGTGACTGCAAACGCAGTGGAGAGTCTACACTTGACCACGGACTGCTACAAAGTGTTCGAAATGTCGTGTTTTCAAAAATATATGATACCAAATATTTAAAATATTTTTTATTACTATTATATTTATTTTTTATTTTTTATTACTATTTTACTACTATTTATTTTTTGGATTTACAGAAGCGGCAATAGTTATGTACGAGCCTGATGAAGAAGTTAAAGAGAAGAAACATGCGGACTACATCAAGAACGTGTACCCCTGGATGCTGCAGAAACTAGATGCTCTGATTAAGAAGAATAATGGACACATTGCTCTTGGCAGGGTAAATCGATTTAAATAACGTTAATAATTATAACTGTTTCCAAGGGATATTTGTTAAAGATACAGTTTCACCATTCAACACGAAATTAGGGGAGGGAAAGTGTCTTGACATAAGGTTCCTAGGTTCCCTCTGTTTACCGCTGCTGCTATCTGTGATACAGCGTGAACCCAAAAAATATGTCATTTAAATAAACATTTCGTTTCTTATTTACGTGACCACAGACAGGGTCACCATCATCGACACGTCTTGAATGGTCGTCTTACCTGTGACTATTCAAGATGTATCAATAATAATATCTCTAAATTGTCAGAAATTAAGAATTCTACATGTTACTAAGATCTTATGTCTGAACCGATTGTTTTAATTTTTTTTTTCACTTTTCTAAAAGTTTCAAGCATTATAGAGACAAAATATATGTAACGAAAACTTTTTTTATTACAGCTGACATGGGCTGACTTCGTATTCGCGGGCATGATCGAGTACCTCAAAACAATGATGCGGATTCCAGACTTAGAGCAGCAGTATCCAAGCTTCACTGAAGTAGTAAAGGCTGTCCATTCTCTTCCACGAGTGCAAGCCTATCTCGCCCAAGCGCCTGAATCAGGACCTTGAATTAGTTGAACTAAACGAAGATTTATTTAATATAAGTATTTATTATTGTGCTACGTCTTTTTAAATATAACATTTGAAAATATGAATTGATGTTTTATTATATTAGATAAGTCCCATCCTTAAATGTAAAGTTAGAGTAAAATTGATTCTGATTGATACAGCATTTGTAATGCAAACTCTAAGCACGGCGTTGAGTCCTGACACTCATCACGGACAGTCTCCAAAATTGGGTGGAAAGTGAACTATCTTAATGCTCAGCTCCATTTGCCTACCCTATATACGTATTGTAACAATAAAAAAGTTATAAATTTATAAAAAAAAAAAACTAAAGTGTTTTTTTATTTAACTAAATTGTTTTATTAATATTGTGAATGTATATAGTCCATATAGAGCATATAGTCCACTTAGTAGTCTGCTCTATATTGTCCATATAGAGCAGACTACTAAGTGCGTTCTCCACTTTAGAGTTAGTTTTTTTCGTTATCTAATCATTCAGTTATCATAAAGATAATATATATGCACATTCACATCTATATTTTATATACGCTAACACGAAATTTCAGCCTAAAGTCTGTTTACGACAGCAATCCATAGAACGTTGCTGCTAATGTAAGTGTTACTTTCCCTTGCTTTTTTTTATTTATATTGAACTGACCACCCTAACTACATATTTTTATTATTTATTCGTTTATTTTGGTTTTTGTCGTATCTTACACGTCGTGGGGTACGTAGAGTTTAAAATCTAGTGTCAAGGCTGTGTTTTTCATCAAATTTTCGAGAAAATATTTGTTTTTACTAGCGTGCCAATAAATGAATTCTTTCTCCTGCGTGGGCATCGAACCCGCAATCTTCGAGTTGACATTCAGACGCAGTGCAGCTGCTCCACCATAGCCTCAATGGTTTATTTACCTAAAGAAAAGTCAGTTTGTTGTTCGTTCACAACCAGTTTACTAAGATTTATAAGTAGCACGTGTACCTACTTAAACAAAAAAAATTAAAAAAAATTAAATTTACGTATTTTTTTTTATTATTATGCCCTTTCAGCAAAATGGCGAAGCCCGTGATCTATTATTTTCCTGTCAAAGCAATGGGGGAGTCAGCGCGACTCTTGCTTGCGTACGGCGGAGAAGAATTTGTAGACCACCGCGTTACCTTTGACGACTGGCCTGCTCTCAAACCTTGTAAGCTGCTTAACTTTCCTAATATTGTAACACATTTGTAAAGTGAGGCCCTCGTGACGCAGGGGCAACTGTTTGACTGTAACGCAACGGTTGAGGGTTCCATTCCTACTTCAGGGTAATGAATTATCACTTATGATTAGTTTAATTTCTTCGCACTGGAACCAAGGTAAAACATGCAATGTCTCGAAAATTCGGTGGAAATGACGAATGGATTATCTTATCACTAGATTATCTCTGTCTATCCCTTTACATGAGGGATAAAGCGTGAAGCTGAAACAAAAATGTCTCAGTTGATTATGGTGGCCATCACGGCTCAGACACAAGAGATTATTTTTTTGTAACGAGAAAGCTAATGTTAAGAATTCTGTAGGCGTTGCGTGTTGCGTAGCGCTAGTCAACTCACCACGCTTTTCCTAGTTGTCAGAGCTTGGATAAGAAAATTTTAAATATTTCATTTCTTAGAGAGAGAACTTTCATTCAACATCTACAACATCTTCTTTAAAAGGGCTAAAAATGAATATCTGAGATCCAGGATGCCCCCCTAATTGTGGTTGAGCCTAAAGACGTGACAGTAGAATTCGCCGCATTTCTTATAAATTTTACAAATAAATTGATAAATTATGATATATATAATTAAGTATTAATTAAGTGATAAAAAAACAGATAAAAATCTTACTGTTTACAGTATGATTTTATCTGCATTTTGCAAAATATAGATAAAAATCATACTGTTTTTTTTTAATTTGCTTATAAAAATCACCAAAAATTAAATAAGATAATCAATGGTGAAGTTAATATAAGAACAGGCAAGTGTAAATTGGACTCGGACACGGAGGGTTCCGCACCATCTTCAGGATTGTATAAAAGTTGACAAACTCAAATTTTCTCATTTTGTATGAAATGGAATACGAATTTGTATATATTTTTTCTATGAATTTTTTTCAGGTTCACGCTGTATCCCGCATACAGCAGGGTAGGCAGAGGGAACCTCGGCGTTAAGATACTCCGTTTGCGTCGACACCAGAGCGAAGAAAAATGGAAATATAAACGTAAAGAAATATTTCACTTCCTCGAGTGGGAGTCGAACCCACGATCGTCGCGTTTGCGGGCAGCACCCTAGTGCCACTGCGCCACGACGGCCTCAATTTTCTATGATATGCCTATAAATTTCTTCTTTCCCCATTTTTTCTTTGTATTGGAAGCTCTCAATATTTACTTGATTTCATAATAATTATAGGTCCACTAGAAGTAATCAATAGCTTTCAATTACAAAATCAAAATATTTATTCTATTAATTATTTCTATTAAAAACATTTTTGAAACAAGTTACGAGAAATGTCAGTAGTGTTAAGTCAGTCCTCATTAGAAATCGAACCCACAAACTATCTACTTAGAATTAAAATTTAACAGATTTTAGTTGCAATGCCATTTTTCTTCTATTAGATAACCAAGCCAATTGTGTGTATCGCGAGATTAATAGAATAATTTGTGTGGCGATATCTCCTACAGTTATACTATATAGTGTACCAAGGTCATATAAATTGAATCTGTTGTTGCAATTTTTGTATGTAGATCCTGACCTTCAATGAAATAATCTGATACGCATAGATGTAGTAGATATGAGGAGAGAAAGAGTGGTTGTTACCAACCTTCTTTTAATATTAGACCTCCAGGTTCCCTTTGTCTACTCTGCTATGTGTGGGATACTGCGTGAAACTAAAAAAAAACAAAAAGATCGAATGGCTCTTGAGCTCAGCATTACTAATATAGCTAGAGCTATAGAGTACAGATTATACACGATGGCCACACTAAATATAAATTTGGCAAAGTATAGTTTTATCAAATATGAATCTATGCAACAAACAATCTTTATTTACTGTACTATTTTTAATACAAAAAATATTTTTTAGCTACACCATTCGGGCAGGTCCCAGTATTGGAGATCAATGGCAAGAAGTACGGACAGAGTTTGTCGATCGCACGCTACCTCGGCAGGAAGTACGGGCTGGTCGGAGGCAATATTGAAGAGGATTTAGAAATTGACCAGAACGTGGATTTCGTCAATGACATTCGAAGTGGTAGGTAAACTTTTATTATAATAAGCGCTGTATCTCGATCACAGCAGGATAGGCAGGGGGACCCTAATTTTGAGAGTTAAGACACTCTTTTCCCCAATTCTGGAGACATTTAATAACTATTCTTTAGTATATTAGTGTTTTTCCCGGCTTTTTATAATTTTTACATGACTTTCCATGAAGAGAGTAGAGTCAGTATCGCGTATACTATTTAGACATTGATATTTTTATATTTTTATATTTAAAAAACATCAATATCATGTTACCGGCAATATCCATTGTTATCACACGCTATGGTGCAACTGGTCAGATTATAATAACAGAACAATTGTTGGTATAAACTAATGGAACATTCTAGACTGATTATAAATTTGAATAACTATATATATACGAGTATATGAGGGTAGTCGCGGCGCAGGAGCACAGGAATGTGTGAATTAGATTCCCATTCGAAGATATTTTATAATTTTCTTTCTTCGCTCTGTCAAGGCAAAGTGTAGCGTTGAATTCCATCTCTCTACGTTTTTACACTAGGTTCCCTCTGTCAACCCTGTAATATGGTGGCCAACTGGAATATGGTGGAATATATTTAAAAAACATTTTTTTCGTTTTTCCAGAGGCATCTGAAGTCCATTACGAAAGAAATGCTGAACTGAGAGAAGAGAAACACGAGCAGAATATAAAAAACGTATACCCTGGTTTACTTAAAAAGTTAGACGAAGTTATTAAGGCGAATAACGGACACATTGCTCTTGGAAAGGTATTATTATATTAGTATTTCTATATTGAACTATCATTTTTTTCGCCTAATTATAAATAGACAGACAAATTCTTTTTAATTTAAAGTTTTATAATATTTGTGTGCTTAGATATTTATCTGTGGTTCATAATATTGTTATCTTTATTAGTTCGTTCTGCTAAGCTCATCCTTTTGATATTTTCTTTTGCACTGAATGTTTCTGTAAACTCATTATCTCATTCATACGCTAAATCCATACAGTCATACATATATTGAAATTCCATACAGTCATACATACAATTTTTTTAACTTTACGGTGTAGCCATATACACTTAGCAGGGTAGTAACCACGAAGGCCCCCTTGATGTATATAATTATTTAATTGCCAGTATTTTTTACATAAGTTACACAAATATTTTTATAATAAAATAAATATGAAAGTATATACATATCTATAAAAATTACATGATTTTCAGCTAACCTGGGCCGACTTCGTATTCGCTGGTATATTTGACTACGTAAAAGTAATGCTGCGAATGCCCGACTTGGAGAAGATATACCCCAGCTTCCAGCAGGTCATCGATGCAGTGCACGCCATTCCGAACGTGCAGAAGTACCGTGAAAATGCACCAAAATCAGACATTAATTATTAAAAGCATAATATTATTTTAAAAATCGACAATATGTATTATTATTAAACTTTACACTTTTATTTAAAGGTCTTATTTTCTAGTTCCCTACTGTGTTGTTTGTGAAGACCATTTATGTCGAGATCGCGTAAAGGTGTCAAGCCGGAATTAATATCAAATATTCAGGTCTATGGTTTCTTGTAAGTACAAAACAAACCAAGCTACGATACATTCATGTTTAGATTTGGCTTTTGCATTTTGCATGAAATTCCTGGCGAGTGCACGGTACTTTATTACGATATGAGAACTTACAATAGATGTAAATAAAGGAAAAACTCTGAAAAGTTATAGAAAAATATACAGATATTTATACAAGATATGAAATATTCATAGAAATAAAATAATTATAAACTTACTTATACTTTATAGAGATGAGAGAGAGATAATGGGCATATTTCCACTCTTGGACACCAAGACTGATCTCTCGTTTTGTAGGTATATAGTAAGTTTAATTATTTAAAAATAACTTAGTTTGACTTATTTTTAAAAATCGATGACGACCGATCGACCGATCGATGATTCAGCAGGACCACGGGCAGGTCTTTAATACATAAAATGCAATGCAGGTAATGACAAAACTAGAAATTATTTGGAATTAGACTTACTGTAGTTAATATTGTTTGTTTGACATAATATTAGTGTTTCTGTGCTATACCTAACTTCAGACTTAAGAATCTTAGCGTTTTAATTTTTTTATCATTAATATATTTATTTCATAATTTAACGACATCATATTAAAACATAGGTACGTTTTTATACTAATATACAAAATATATATAAACGGACAAGTAAAATGAAAATAGTTTTACATTTACTTATTTCCTTGAGTGGGAATCGAATCTAATGACCATCACTGAATGACTTAACTCTAGGTTACCCTGGCAATGTTTCGATAATATCTAAGACACAGCATGACGATGCAGAAAAAAAAAATATAATCGTACAAGCTATATACATGTACATGATTTTTATAACCTTGAAATTTAAAATGACGTGTACGTAAAACTAGGATCGTCTAATCGCGATATGTTCAAGGTCGCTGCGCCCGCGCACGCCCATTGTGTGGCACAATCAAACGATGAGAGTTCGCTTGTTTTGCTAATTTTTACAACACTGACTCTTCGTAGGTATAAAACTCAAAAGTCCAATACTGTATACCTATTTTTTTTAGTGTACATAGAGTGGATACCCGGCTGTGTGTGGAAGCCTGTGGAGAGTACAGAGTGCTTTCTACACGTAATCGTCCAAGTTTCGAAACTCACGTATAGTCACGCGAACCTACAACCGTCGCATTTGTAGTCACATACCTGTGCCCCTGTGCCCAGACTGGCCTCATCATTCTTTAAATATTAAATTACAAAAAAAAATATATTTCATATATTACTCTTAGCGTCTTTTTTATTTCTTAACGGTTCGTATAGAATGCAATGAAAAAAAAAAGAAATTGGTTTGTATTTGATTTTTACGAAAATGATTCATAATTATTGTGCAATTTTGAATGAATGTTAATGTTAAAAGCAAGTCATTCTTCCAATGAATTAAAGTTCGTAAGCATACCAGGATGTTAATAGATGTGTATTTGAAATTCATCAAATTATTGAGTCTACTACTACTAGTCTAGTATGTAGAGTGGTGGAACTTAAGCCCTTTCCCTCGTCACCAGAGCGAGAAAATGAAAGTTTTAAATGCGAGTATTTCATTTTCACGCGCTGGCATCAAAGTCAGAATCTTAATCTAAAGACATAACAGGTTTTTTATTGACAAAAATTACTGTTCAATTTGTTGCCAACTCTGTTTAAATGAAATTAATTTGAATTACTATCGTCTGAAACACTTTATCGGTTATCACAGGTCAACGACCAAAGAAAAGTAATAAAAAAAATGTTATACCCACAAGTTTTTTTATTTTAATCATACAGAAACCAAAGTAAGTTGTATTATGTATATATAATATATAATTTCGTGATCATCCTTCAGGCACAGGTGCAGCTTCAGCGTAGGCCTTAACTTCTGGAATAGCCATCAACATCTCATTCACTCTCTTTATATTTGGAAACTCTTCATCTAAATTAGGATTTTGGAGAATTCTTTTCAATGAAATATAGGAGCCTCCGACCATGAAATCTGCCCATGTCAGCTAAAAAAATTGACTAAAGTTACATCAATGAAAATAAAATTTCTTTTAACAAATTATAATAAATCTTTACCACTATCTTTCTATTGTATGCTTAAGCTTTGAGACTTTGTAATAATTTTCTCATAAAATTATAAAACGATTACATTTTTTCTTGTTTTACATTAAAATTTGAAGGGGATTGGAAAATTTTCAGAATACTGATGCCAGTCGTGGTCTAAGGCCACAAGCGTGCGACCCCAGGATGTGGATTGGATTCCTATTCAAGGAAATCGTATCTTGAGGCATATAAAATTAAAGTACCTTTCCGAGAGCGGCGTGTCCATTGTTCTTAGCAATAACTTCGTCTAGTTTCTTCAAAGCGAATGGATAGTAATTATTTTTGAGTTCTTCGTGTTTCCTGGTCTTGATTACTTCATCAGGCTCGAAGAGAACGGTTATAGCTTCTGTTGTATATGCATTGTTAATTATGTTAATCTAGTCGGATCGGTGTGTGTATAACGTACATGGAAGATATGACAGTGTGTTTGTTTGTGTACGATAATCTCAGAAACAGCTCATCACACAGATTTAAATTCTTTTTCATTGCTATAAAATGGCAAGCTTTTTTTTTACATTTTTGTTTTATTTAAATCTGTTAATAAATAAAAAAAAATGCCAATATAAAATATCCCATGCGCCAATATTGTAACAAAAATATGTGATTTATTGAATGTACTGAAATTTTAGTTTTCAATATATACGAGTTACATATTGTCTTTAAAATGATAACGTTATTGGATCACGAAACCAATTCATATGAGTAAATAAATAATTGCATATTGCAAGCGGGCGAAGCCGCGAGCGAATATTATACAAAAACAATATAATATGGGAAGCAACGATCGTTTAATACTCGTTTCATTTTTAAAAATAAGTTATCCTTACTGAATCGAAGCTCGGCATAAAAGTCCATTAATTCATCAATCTCAAAGTCTTCTTCGATGTCTTTCCCACTCAGCCCATACTTCCGTCCGAGATAACGGCAAATTGCAAAGCTTTGTGCATATCTTTTACCATCAATTTCCAATGTGGGCAATTGACCAAAAGGTGTCGCTGAAACCATAGGTTACATAGAACGATTAATGTAATTTTTAATTTTATTTTTATAGATTTACGCTGCATCACGTACATAGCATATTAGGCAGAAGAAACATAGAATTCTGGTGTTAAGTCACTCCGTTCCCAAATATTTCCGTTCTCTATTTTTCGCCAAAGTCTGGAGACAATGCGTGTTGAGTGGCGGAAACAGAGAGAACTTAATGTCAAAGTACTTTTTAAAATTTAACTTAACACAAATTTTCATTAATTCTTTCCTAAACAAACAAACGGTCAATAGATATTATAATGTTTAAGTTTTAAATGCATTATCTTTAATAGATACTGATAAATGAATAATATAAAACGATAGCTATAAGCACTAACTTGGTTTCAATGCTGGCCATTCTTCGAAAGGAATTCTTACATCTTCGAACTCCTGACCACCGTAAGCCAGAAGCGTACGGATGCCTTCACCTAAACCGGTCAAATTGAAGTATATTAATTTTACTTTCGGCATGCTCCTGTAGAGAAGAATATTTGGTTATTAGAAAATAATAAATATAAAAGATGTGCTGCCCATATTGATTGTGGCTCAGACTCCGACTTGAAGGTACCATCTATCTATCCGTGGGCATATCCACCGAAGCAAAAAAACATACTAAATTACTCCAAATGGATTTACCAAGAGTCCTATAGCTGTGACTCATCTAATGTTATATCTATTATATTAAATAGTGTTGCTAGGAAGGTCATCGTCTATTCTGTATAATTATACAGATCACGTACCAATGTTGTTGAAATAAGCATCTTATATATATATGCTTTATTATACTTAACAATAACGTGATTCTAAACGATTCTTGTTTCTAACTTTAACTTTTTACATTTCTTAACTATCACACACTACACCACAGTTAGGGAATACACACTCATATATTTTTTTATAAAGTAAATAACAAATAATACGAAAGAGGATTTGAACCCACAAAAAGAACACAGTTTGGTATAATTTAAAATTAAACAAAAATTTGTTAATTTTTATTAACAGTTTTAAAGTTGTTATCTGTGAAAAACACTTTACGTAAGCTATCTTGTGTTAAACAAATATTTATAAAATGATTATATGAAATATATGAAGATTATTTTTTTTCTAATATTTACTTATTTGCACATAGATAATTATATACATCAATACATATATATCTTATTAGTTTCACGCTGTATCCTGCAAATAGGGCGGGAGGGCAGAGGGAACCTGGAAATCTAGTGCTCAGACAAATATTTTTGACGGGAATCTTTTTTTTAATTAAACTTCCTTTAAAAACACTATAATTAAATGAAATTATCTTTGTCGTGTATGAGTAACCGACAGCAGGTAGGTACAATGGGTACAATCGACACCATTGAAGTGATCTGATAAAATACCTCTCAGTAAATGAACAGAATTAAAATTGAAATAATTTAAAGTAGTGCCCCAACCGTTAAAGTTGTGCGTTTAACCGCGCAAACCTCTAAAAAACACACAAACCACGTAACCTAACCTAAGCTTTACAGAATTAGTAATATATAAAAAAAAATAACTAATACATATAAAAAATAAGTATCTCTCTGTGATTTCAAAATAACTGTGTTTTTAAGTGCACTTTTCAGGTAATTTAGAAATATTAATACACTAACAAACATTTTTAATTTTGTTAGTGTATTAATGCGTCCGGGCTAATCTCCGGAACCGTTTTACATATTTTTATGGTAATTTATTAAAAGTTACAAGAAATTGAAGAACATATAGGCAATATATACTTTATCCCTGAGTTCCCGGTATAAAGTATATTATATATTGCTTGGATGTTCTTCATAATATCAAATAAATATTTGTCGAGCGGGAAAAGCCGCGCGGAGGCTGCTAGTGTTGTAATAGTATAATGTATGTATGTTATGGTAATGTATGTTAAGCATTTGGTCTAACAATCTTATTTGTTTGAAGCTGTTTCCAGCATTTAACAGCGTAGAGGGAAAGGGGAGGGGAAGCGCAGTGTTAAGACACTCCGCTTCCCACTTTCCGCCGAATTCTGAAAGCATAGCGTGTTCACTGACGGCAATCAACACCGCGCTTTGCCTCGTCACCCTCCGATGAAATAAAAAAATTAAAATATTAAAGATTTAATTCCCTCGAGTGGCAATCGAATTCACAACTGCCCGACAGCATTCCTCGAATATTACTTGTCCTTTAAATAAAATTATGTAAAATATAGAAATAACAAAATAAAAAATACAGATTTAAATTAGTGACTCGGTTGTAACGTAAATTACGAATCCATTAAAAATCGTTTAGGACCTTCCTACTATTATTATGAAGGACTTCCATCACTCGAAGTTACGCGTCAAAGGCGTATAAAACTTTATTTCGACGAATTTGGTGTTTTATCATCTTCACGCTGTATCCCGCACACAACAGGGTAGGCAGAGGGAACCTAGTGTTAAAACACTCCGTTCTCCACTTTCTGCCGACATTGCATGTTGAGTGGCAGAACTCAACGCCACGTTTTGCCTCGACATCAGAGCGTAGAAATGGAGATATAAACGTAAATAAATATTTAACTTCTTCGAGTGGGGATCGAACCCACAACCGCCGCGTTACGGTCGCACACTTGTGCCGCTGTGCCACGAGGGTCTCAATGTTTTAGATATGTTTTAAAGATCATATAGTTTGAACGCGACTGACTCTTTGTTATGAATTTGATTGACCCCTTGAATGTTTATATAGTTATAAATTATGTATAACTCAATGTTTCGGTTTCCGTTATTGGTGAATACGCTTGGAAGTTGGAACTGTTTTTATGCTCTTTTTATTTATGAAATCGCTAGAGCCAGTCCGGTCCAGATGCCAGTTGTGGATTCGATTCTCACTCGAGAAAATGAAATATTATTACTACTACTAATTTTCGTTTCTTCGCTCTGGTACCTAAGCTTATCTCGAAAGTTTGGCGAAAAGTGGGGAACTAAGTGTCTTAACACCAGGCTCCCTCTCCCTGCTGTATAGTAGGGTATGCCCCTGCCTACCCTGCTATACAGGAGGGAGACCCCTGCCTATGCGTTTGCATATAGCGTAAAAGTTATATAAGAATATATAAAAAAAATTAAATTAAACCGAGCTAACATTGTACTACGGACAATAAAGAGGATGAAGCCCATTCATTCTACAAAATAAATAATTTATTTTACAATCGCTATAGTGTGTGTAACAATTATTATTTAAAATGTTACGAAATTGTATATCATTGATAAGTTGTGTTCTTTTTTTAAAATTCTTATCATATAGATTATTTGTTATAATACTTTTTCATATTGTTGTTTTTATTACGTAATGTCTATAAAAGAATATTACATATATTTATTACAAAATGTTTTAAATATTTAAGAGTTTCTATAAAATGTATTATCGTGCAGACGATTTCGCAGGTAGGATTTTTTTTTTACACAAAAGGCAAGGCTAACGTAATTTCGTATTACTTGAGTTTTCATGGTATTGTGTAATTTTTTTTAAAAATTATTTTCATGAATGGAGGTTTTTTTTATTATATAAAAGTAAATTAAAATAAATATAAAACATTAGGTATATGTTGTACAACAAAAATGGTTAAATACTTGTAATTATTATAATTTATTACAGTTTAGTTGAATATGAGACCTTGGTGGCACAAGGACACAAGAGTGTAAGTGTGTAAGGTGACGGTTGTGGGTTCGATCGCCACTCGAGGGAATGAATTATTATTTATGAATATTTTCATTTCTTCGCTCTGGCATCAAGGCAAAAGCACAGCGTTGAGTTCTGCCACTCAACACGCAATGCCTCGAAAAATAAGGCGAAAAGCGGGAAACGGAGTGTCTTAGCACTAGGTTCCTTCTGCTTACCCTGCTGCGTGCGGGATACAGCGTGAAGCTGGTTTATTTGAATGAATATTAGTATAATAATATTTGTTACTCACAATCTCAACACGACGCGATCACACAATAGCAAAGATAGAATGATTTTGTTACACTGTTACAACTGAGCGTCGACACACAGTCATTAGCCACAGATTTAGATTATATGTATATATATAAAAGTATGTCTTAATTATGTCTTAATTTATTTAATAGGGTATTTTTTTATTATTAAAATTAATATATATAATAATTATGGTCTTCTATAATTGCTCTTGGGGCGAAACGAATAACAGGATGCCCTGATAGTAGAATTCAGAATCATACGATTCTGTGTCTTTATATTACACCCATGTCGAATTTTTACATTTTAAAATCATAATAAAATCGCCAAGAGGCGTAAAGTTGATGCTTACAACAATAAAAAAGTTAAGATTTCCATTAAAAAAAAAACTATACTATTACGCAAATATGAAATGTGTGTATGACCTATGAACTCTATATCAATTACAGGAAATTCTTTCTAAAAGTCATTAAGAGTTCCTTCATGATAGTTCATCCTGTCTCTCATCAGTACCAAGAACAGTTGGATTTTATCGTCACAAGTACATGTAATAGCTATTCACTGTTGTTACGTACAAAGGCACTCAGAATATAAGTTTAATGATAAGCGTATCAATGAATATTATAATTCAATTAATATCAAACTTAAGGAAACTCGAGGTCAGTCGTGGCACAAGTGTGGGGTTGTAAACGCGACAAACTGTGGGTTCGATTCCCACTCGAGGATACGAAATATTTAATAGTTTTATTTTGTACGCTGTGCTGTGACTGAACACGCCTCCAGATTCGGGGGAAATTGACGAACAGAATAGCCATAAACACTTCAATGTGCGGGATACAGCGTGATGACAAACAAGGTGATCAAAGTTGACCTTACAATTCTCTTACATATATAGTTTCTATTTCTTACAAAATATTTAAAAAATCAAATGAACATTTGCGCGTGTATCGGATAATACTGTAATTAATGATTTTTAATTAATTATTATTTTTATAGCAAGAGTAATAAAATTTTGTTTTAATGAGTTCGTTAAAAAATTCTACTAAAGGGATTTAATATTTTTTTTTGGAAAATCCCCTATTATCATTATCATCATATATCATTAATCTAATGGTTAATAAAGAATTTATGAATATTGATTTTAAGCTGTTGTGGCACAGGGCACAAGGGTGTAACCGCGAAGATTGTGGGTTCGATTCTCACTTAATATAATAAATATTTATTATTTTTATTTTCTCGCACTGGCAACGAGCCTGGAAACCTAGGTTATCATTAAACTACACGCAATGGCGGAACTCAACACTGGAAAAGTCGAGTAACTATGACTTCAGAGTTTCCTTTGCCAACCCAGCTGTGTGGGAAACAGAGTAAGGAAAAACAGGACACCGCCGGGCTCGCACACCGAGGTTTTACAAAAATTGAAGATTTTGAGCTTTTTCTGTAATTCAAGCTTAGCTTAAGCAGAGCCCTTTCATTTAATACGTCACTTTAACATTTAAGGCTATTATATGTCACACACAATTAAGGCTATTAATTCTTAGGATTTAACCACAAATGTACTTATAGTCAACAGATTTTTTCCTGAATTAGTACTATATGTAGATACCAGCTGCCAAATTTCATAATTCTAGGTCAACCGGAAGTATATACGAAATATGCGTTTTTGGCGATATAAACGGCCGTATCATTTTCTAAATAAATGTAGATGTACAATTTTTTCATGAAATCAAAGGGCCACAGATCTGTGTATATGATTTGAATTTCAACTCGATATCTCCAGCGTAATTCCGTCTTTAAAAGATACGTAGGAACATAGGAAATAACTTCAAAGCTGTAATTTGAATAATAAAGTAAGGGTAAAAAAAAAGGAAAAGACTTTAAATATAGTTCAACACAAACACCTTTATTTAAATACTTCCATAGTACAGTTCTTTATAATTTCACTTATCCATTACATAGTGATATATTGGACATAACGTATACTGTTTTACGTAATAATCATATTTTTCCATACAAAGTAAGGCTGTTTAAATTAGAAGCTATATTCAGATTTAGGTACATTCTCCGCATAGGCCTTTACTTTGGGGTCGGCGTACACTGCATCGACAACCTGCTGGAAGCTGGGGTACTTCTTCTCCAGGTCGGGCATTTGAAGCATTACTTTCAGATAATCGAAGATGCCGGCGAAAACGAAATCTGCCCATGTGAGCTGTAAATAATTATAATTGTATTTTTTTTTTTCAACTTATAGATAACTAAAATTCTTCATTATTTAAAAAATTGCTTCACGCAACTCAAAGATGTCCCAATCGAACCCACAACCAGTCGCACACATGTGCGCCTGCGTCACGACAACCTCGATGCTTAAATTTAATGTTAGCATAAAGTATTTCCTAGAACTAGTTTGATTCAACACCAAACACTTTCATGTCAATGGACGGAAGTTGCAGAATGTTAGTAAATTTCTCATTATACTACATGGTAACTCGCAGTAAATAAAACGTGACTGGTTGTGGGTTCGACCCCCACTCAAGGAAATTAAATATTTCTGCCATATCTCCAGAATTCGGCGGAATAGACGGCAACGGATTGTTTTAACAGTGGGCTCCTTCTGCCTACCCTGCTGTATGCTGGATACAGCATACAGCTGATTTGGAGTTAATATAAAATAGGCAAATTTATTTATTCGAAATGAAAACCAGAATATTGATGACAAAAAATCTCGTCGTTCTCTCCGTCTAAGGCTCAGAAAAAATTTAAAAAAAAAACGCAAACCTTGCCAACTGCAATATGTCCGTTATTCTTCTTTATAATCTCATCCAGCTTGCTCAGTAATACGGGGTATGTCGTTTTGGTGAACTCCTCGTGTTTCTTTGCTTTGATTGCTTCGTCAGCCTCGTAGTGAACGACTGCTGCTTCTAAATTGGTAAGAGAATAATAGTTTAAAAATTAGTATTTTTTTATAAATAGTGATCAATCTTTCAATTTCAAAATCTTTCTGTCTACCTATTCCATTTTATGAGAGACAGAGAGAGAGAGAGAGCGTGATTTTTTTGCAAGTTCACGTTGTTTGCCGCACATGCAGCAGGGTAGGCGGAGGGAACCTAGTGTTAAGACATTCTGTTTCCTATTTTCCATCGAACCCTGGCGGCATTGCGTGATTGGCGGAACTCAACGCCGCCCCTTAATAAAGTTATAAATAAAGTTTTTACTTTCAATAAAAGTATTTTTAGATTAAATGTGTATATTTATATATCAACTAAACAAAAATCTATGTCCAGGTTGAATTACATAAAAAAAAACATCTTTGAACGATTGTAAAGTACATAACAGCTATTTAAAACTAACTAGATAGTTATCTAAATCTAAATTTACTACATTGTTACCAATGAAATTATCTTTACTTATTCATAAAAATATTAAGTGAACTAAATTTTACAATGCCTTTATGTTCCATTCTTCAATATTCTATATGGCATTTTTATTTGTAGACATAAAAAATGTATAGTTTTGAAATATAATAAATATTTCAAATAATAAAAATATTCAACACACAGTGGCTCGAAAATTGAGCGAAAGTTGAGAACGATGTTGAGAACATAAAGTTTCTTCTCCAGAATTCAGCAGTAAATATGGAACGGAGTGTTTCAACACTAGGCTCTCTCTGACTACCCACCCTGCTATATGCGGGATAATGAGAGAAGCAAAGTAAAAAAAAACAAGGTTAAGTTAGCGTGATACGATCGATACGTGAATATCCTTGAACATTTCAATATTTAATATTCTCCAAGGTTTCTGTATAGAATCGATACTAAGTGAAATTATTAATTTCGATAGTCCTTTATCAAACTTCACAATTTACGACGGTAGTTAAATGAAAAATGTAATATACCTACTACTTAAGAATGTTCGTTATTACAATAACTACCTATTAATAATAACAAATTAAAATTTTTAATACTACATATAAATTTAAATGAGCTTATTTTGGTAGAACTTAGTGTTAAAACACTTTATCATTAGGTTATGTTCTTTACATATTATTTTTTTTCAGCTTAACTCTGTATCTCACATGTCAGACTCGACATCAGAGTGAAGAAATGGAAATATAAACGTAAATAAATATTTGACTGCCTCGAGTGGGAATAGATTCTTGCATCTATCTGGTTTTTACTATTATTATGAAGTGACGCAATTTCATTTAAGTTTTTGTGTGTTATTCACAAATTTTTAATGAAAAATGTATATTTCCGTAATTAAATAAATAAAGTAATAAGAAACTCAAGAATTGTTAATTTAATAATTATATTTACGTAAATCCGTATTCAAATTGTATTTAACGAAAATATCCGCTGTAGAAAAATGTAAAGTATCTAAAATTAACGTAAATTTTAAATTTCAGCATTAACTAGAGCCGGTTGTGGCGTAAGGGCTCCAACGTTATAGATTCGATTCCCTCTCAGGGAAATGAAATACTAAATATTTTTAACTATGTGCAAGTAGCGTTCAGCTAAAACACCAATCAAAGTAAAAAATACTCACTAGCTCTGATGTCATTAACAAATTCGACATTCTGATCGATTTCGAAGTCCTCCTCGATATCAGCACCGGCCACTCCGTACTTGCGGCCGAGATAGCGAGCTATGGCCATACTTTGTGCGTATTTCTTGCCATCGATCTCAAGTATTGGCATCTGACCAAATGGGGTTGCTAAATAAAAGAAAAGATAGTTTTTATAAAAAAGTATTATAGTAGTTGTAAGGTGTTTTTGGAGAGAAATTATTGTAGAATTATTATTATTTAAATATATTTAGCTTATTATTAGTTATATACACATATAATTATAAAAGCTATACCACAAAGTAAAAACGTTGAGTGATCGATTGGAAGATAATCATACCCCTGTATTTTATTCAACGTTATATGTACAATGTATTTACCAAAGGCTAACAAATAATTCAAGAGCGGCCTTGGATTTCGTTACCAAGTTTCCAAGGCGACGTGTAAAACTGTAAACTCGATTAAATGAAATATTTATTTATATTTTTACTTCTTCGCCCTGGTGTTGAAACAAAGGCGGAGGAAAAACGTATAACAAAATCTAAGGAGCTTAATTTGACACTTATGAAGGTCTGATGAAGCAGCCAGGACCGGAATAGTGGACCTCTCTAGAGGATAATAGACAACTTAAATTTAGGCTCATATATTTCTTAGCTCCGATCACATTCTCTTGCAGTTATAGCATTTCATGTAGATGGCGGTGGTATTTTGTTTTTAAAAATGTATTATTTAGTAATTATATTAAATCCGTTTCTTTTTTACTTACATGCTTTAAACGTCGGCCAATCTGCCATGGTGATGCGTTTGTCTTCGA
Organism: Heliconius aoede; assembly: GCA_037355905.1. Classification (NCBI taxonomy): domain Eukaryota; kingdom Metazoa; phylum Arthropoda; class Insecta; order Lepidoptera; family Nymphalidae; genus Heliconius; species Heliconius aoede. The sequence continues at coordinate 16,226 of JBAIZZ010000074.1, read as the reverse complement.
ACTCCTGGCCTGCGTAAGCGAGGAGCAACCTTCCGGACTCACCAAGAGCCTTCAGGGGAAAGTAGTAGAAAGAAACCTGAGGCATTTTGCTAGACAAAAAAAAAATATTGTAAAAAAATGTTCATAGTCGGACTCGCCGACCGAGGGTTCTGTAAAAAATTGGAGATCTCTAGGAGCTTTTTGCCCCCTTTTTAAGGCTATTATTTTTTAGGATTTAATTACATGTATAGTTTTCAGATTTTTTCCTGAACTTTTCGTTAAAAAAGGTGAATTTTGATTCCCTTGATAGTATCGAAATATCTTTTTTTATAACTGAGTATAGAAATACGTTTTTTATCAGGAAATTATGGGGCCGTAGATCTGTGTATATGGTATGAATTTCAATGTGATATCTCCAAGCATTCCTGCGATAAAGGCAGGCAGACAGAGAGACAAACAGACAGACGTTACTCAATGTGATCTTATAAGGGTTCTTCTTTCCTCAAAAAGGTACGGAACCCTAATTACCTATTTTTATAAAACTTTCATTATTATTTTTTGTATAACAAACAAAATTAAAAACTAAAACACCTCTAGGTAGGAATTTAACATAAATTGGTTCTAGTGAGAAAATATTTCAGGAGCATCCAATCAATAAACAAAAAAAAATACAAAATTCAATTAAAATTCTAACGAAAATTTTATATAAACGAAAACATATTTTCAATTAATCCGTCACTCTCATTCGTTTCACAAGTGCGTTGGCCGCCATATTTGAATAAATTTTAGATCCCCAGACGTTAGTAGAAAGTTTAAAATTAAATTGTTTAATTAATGGTCAACCAATTAACAAACTATAAAATTGTCATCTCGTAGTCTCTTTTTTAAAAGAATAAAATAAAAGTGAATAAATTCAATAACTATTTTCAATATACATACTTACAAATTAGCTTTTTTTTGTTTAGAAGTGACGAACTTGCAACAGAATCACTCTCGCCGGTTGACGGCCGCTTACTGAATCGCGAACGGGCTCTATACAAATAGAATATATACGAGAGAGACACGGCGCGTCTATGTTTATAGTTTATACCGGCTTTTTGATTGTTATGCTACTGGCCGGACACATTTTGTTTAGACTATAATTTGTGTTTCTGTGACAAATTGTGAATCTATATTTTGTATTTATTATATTATATTATATTATTCTTTTAAATTAATGTCATAAATCTGAGAAATTTTAAACAATTGTTTTTATGTCTGTCTGTTCGTTATAATATAACAAATATTTTTGTGTTTAATAGTTGCATTGTTTTGTGCTTTTGTCGGCCATAGACTACATTATGTAAGCTTAAATGCATTAAATTATTATATATTATATAAATTAAATGCTTAAAGCAAAAATGCGTCATGACCGGACCTCACATTTTTATAAATTTTTTTACTCTCGTCTGATGACGAGCTAATAAAAAATCTTCCGTTATATCATAAAAAAACTTTATTCTTTATTATTTATTTTTAATAAGTCGAACACAAAACTAAAATGTGTTACCAGTTGTAATGCTACCAGTTATATATATGAGGTTACATCTATACTATATATGGACGCTCACACAAATGCGGACTTTTAGTTTATATTTTAATTATAGTATCGAAGAAAAAAAAATTATTGTATTGCAGATGAAATAAAACAAAACGAAGATGTCTTTCTTTTATATACTATGTATTGTTTCTATCGTTTTTTTTTTAATTTTTTTGATATCGATAAGTTTTATATTACTGTAACAATTATGCATACATACCTCGTTGACGTCGCTGCCCTTGTTTCTTCTTTAAATATATTATTAGATAGAGACGCTAGAAACTACATTTTATATTAAAAAAACAGGTTGGTAATTCAATATGAGATATAGAGATTACATATTTTTTTGACTGGTTTCTCATGCAATACTCACAGTATCGATTTCAGTGTCAAAATGAATATTTTTTTTAGTTTTTTGAATACATTTATTGAATACATATTATATTTATGTACCTATGTGTGTATTTGTGGACGAAAATATTTAATATGACTCAGATGGACAGAGTGCAGAACTGCATACAGCAGAACAACTAAAAATGGAATCTATAGTTTGGAAAAATATTTAGCATAAATAATAACATCCCTCAGAATTTTTATAGCTGATGTTGTTATTAATTCTTATTTCTAATAACTGCGCTAAAACACTTTTCTATAATCGCTTCCGATTCCAATCCGTGGTTTTGATCTTTTAAGTATTATATTAAAAGTCATTTAAATAGTAGTCTGACTGGTTTTATAGGATATTCATAGCGCGTTCTAGTGGATTGCATCTGCATTGACTTAAAGGTCACGATACGTTTTTGAATAACCAAACATTTGTATTTCAATTTATTATATAAAAAAAAAATCTCTTTCTCTCTTTCAGAACTCTCTTTTCAAATATTTTTGTGATTGAGTCAACTCAATGCTATATTAAATCTAGACGAAATTATTTTAAGAAATATAATAACTAATAGATAATAATAGTATTTCCAAACTAAGAATCGAATCTACCACCAATTTGTTATCAGTTATTTCCTAATTAATAACTAATAGCCCAAGAGAGCCCTGGCAGATCGTAGAGCCCCAGATCTACGATCGATTTAGTAAAGCTTAAATTTTGAGGACTGTTGTGCTGAGTCTGAAATGTAGTTAAAAGAGTATTTCATAGGTAGTGCCAAATAAAGGTATGTCTCCGTCTGGAAGGATGATGGAGTCATCGAATTAGTCTGTGTACAAATAATATATGTGAAACTAAAGCTTGCTAATATTACATATTTCGCCCCAATTATAAACAATCTTTAAGACGCCTGGCAGGAGTAGAGTAGAGGCCCACGCCAAGGATTGATAAATAAATAAATTTTTAATAAATATATATTTTTACATTATTCTTCAAATATATTTAAATACGACCGTTTCTACTTCAACATAGGTGAGAGTGGTTGTGGTCTGTCTGTCCTCAAGCTGAAATTAATATCAAATATTTAAGTCCATGAAGTACTCAAAACAAAAAATACGAGCATATATACTACGATTTGATGAATTTTGTATGAAATTCGCCGCGTTATCAAAACCTACAGCTTTCTATGGATCCAGTTATGTAAATTGGCATGAATTGAGAACTTACAATAAAAATAAAGGAAATATTTACAGAATCGATCATAAAATCGGACTGAAGTCCGACTCGCACTTAACTTTGTTGTTTTCTTAGGTTAAGTTTTTTATCTTATCTCAAGTGGCTCAGTTCTGAGTCCCCTACTCAAAACTTGTTTTTCTTATAGTACACTAGACATCTATTGTTTCATCAACTTATAATATTGCTTTAAATATAAAAAAATATATATATACTGTAAATTTATTATGTGTTTTTTGTTAACAATGCACATAATATATTATTAATACAATCATGTCAATGATTAGTCATAAATAATTAAAATGAAAAAAAAAAATAGTACTTCTAAAGCAAAAGACATGATAAAGACAATATATGCGCAAGCGCATATTGTGTGTACGAAAACGAGGCAAATATAGTGACGTAACATTTCCTCCAAATCAGTTCTTATCTTAGCATATCTTTTGGATAAGTATAAGTTATTATATACTACATATTTTGTACGTAAAATATTGTGAATAATACAATCGAAAAACATGTGTGTCACGTTAAATATTTAGCTTTTTCAGTTATATGATAACACCTTTCAAGAGCCGTCTTGGTAAAATTGAACAGAATCGAGGCTCCTAAAGTCTTTTGCCTATATTACATCACCAGCCATGGTTCGATGAACTTAGTTGTCTCCAGCTGCCGCAAAAAAAAGCTAGTACTGGAACATTTTCTGTAACAAGATATTATCAATATCGTTGAGTATGTTTGTACAAGCCAATAAATTAATTGCAATTAATTGTTTGTACAATATATTTTTACACCAACATATTATCTTTCAATTTAATTTATTAAATAGATTATTCTCACTAGTTCTGTTATAATAATTCTGTAATAATATTGAAATTATATTTTTACAAATATTTACAAAATTATTTTTTTTTATATATTAGTTATATTTTATTATAATAATTTGGTAGTTCGAATCTCTTAAATCGAGATATGGACGTGAAGAAAATATTATAAACAAGATTACATAAGTCGTCGTAACAACTACAGTAGATAAATACTATATATATATTCTTTACTTAAACAGCATAGACAGATACATTTGGACTTTATTTATATTTTGTATTAACAATACTGGTGTCACTAGGACAGGCTACTGACAGCAAGTTGGAAATGGAGTGACTTATCACTTTGTTAACATTAACATTGAAATGTAACTAACAGTGACGTAAAGAAAAGATAATTTTATCGGATAGCAGGTTTGTTAATTAGACCTTACTATTTTTTAGTTTAGTTTTTTTAAGCTTCTTGCTGTATCCCGCTTATAGAAGAGTAGAGTTTCTGGGTTCCCGGGAACCTATTGTTAAGTCACTCCGATCCTCGTTTCCAAATTTTCACTGAATTTTTGAGGAATTGTGCCCCTGCGCCACGACGGCCTCACTATCTTTGATTATATCTATAATATTGAAATATCAAGGTATTATAAATCGACATCGGTCTATTATATTATATAAGTAACCTTCCTATAACTGATACTAATAAACAATTATAAAATCAATATTGTGTGTTATGTGAGAACTTGCGGGTTAGATATAGATTTCCGGAAATATTACATTGTCTTCTCTCCATTTTCCGAAGTTTTATTTATACAGCTTTCCGATCTCCACTTTCCACTTGAATTTGCAACTTTTTCTATAGGGTCCGAAAAATTACAAATTTACATTTGCAGTTCATTTTAATGTATTATTCATTATGGTTATTTATTATCCTGAAATAAGCATGGGAGCGTTTGTGGGTGACCTCGACTGGCACTTAACGTGTTTTTTATAATATTAATTTTCATGAAGAATTGATTCATAATTTTTTTTTCATGAAGAATATTCTCCATGCTTTCCATGATGCAACTAATTTATTTTTTAATTAACAACTGGTTAAAAGCGAATCTTGCAAAGCAATTTAACGACTCCATATTTAGATTTGACTCTATGTAAAACGATAAACAGTATCTACACGCTAAAGATCTAGCAACTGATAAAACGATATGATTTGTGACATTCCATTTTTAAATTCAGCAACGCATGGTGACAGCAAAAGTAATATTAGTCATGGTGGTGCAGCGGTATTCAAAGTTTGTGGGTTCTATTCTCAAATTAGTGAGAATCGAACCTACAAACTTTGAATATCTAGACACTTTCTGAATGGAGGTGGGTTAGGGGGGTTAGGTGGGACTTTATTTTTGAACACATATTTCTTCGTCGAATAAATATCATTATTTCCGCTCTGGTGGCAAAACCAAGAAAAGTGTGGAGTTAAGTTACTTTACAGTTACAGTTAGTTTATATGTATATTTTATACCAGTTACTACAGATTTATATTGTACATTTTCCTATTATAATAAATAGTATGTATTTGTTATACACTCACGGATACAATATAAAATTAAATACGTGTTCCATACAAAAACTAGGTTCCCGATCACCTGTGCTCGTGATCACCTCTCGTGAACAAATAAAAACATCTGCTAAAAGCTTCACGCTGTATCCCGCACACAGCAGGGTAGGCAGGGGGAACCTAGTGTTAACACACTACGTTCCCCACTTTCCGCCGCGTTCTGGAAAAATTAAATTCTGACGCTAAAATGAAATGATGATTATACAATATTAATAGTTGCCAGTCACCGTCCAAGCCCAATACGATAAAACGCTATCGGAAATTGAATTGGTATATATATAGAAGCTGTATTTATCCTGCTTCAGTTGTTGTCGTCAAGTTGGACCGTGTCACGTCACAAGTGGTGTTCTCTCGTCATATAAAATGTAAATATTTTAGATTTTAATTTTAAATTACATAGTGTTTTTCAGTTTAGTGAATATTTTTGACGTCGTGTGTATACTAAGTATTTTTTCGTAAAACAGAGTAGGAGGTTGTGACAATTCGTAACGAAATTTCGAAACGAGTCGTGACTGACATGAAGTTAGGTATACGAGTAGATGGCTGTACAGATTTGATTTTCGAATTTTTCTTACTTTTGCTTATTTACTTCACGGGTGAAATTAAATGAGCAAAACTTCAAAAAGCCAAATGACAGAAATGCTATATTTCACAGAAAAGGCGAAAGAGCTGGTTGCTCAAATGTATAAAAAGGTACATGAGGTACTTCTCGTACTTCACTTATTTTATAGTGAATATTTAATATCTGTAGCAGTCTCCGCTTAACGGACTTGTTGATTAATTTCCAATAGAAAATTCAAGGTACGAACTGGAGTAGAGCATCAGCTTTGTGATTCAGCCATTTGCTCATTCACTGTCAAGGTCACGTGACCGAGTCGTTCTTTGAATCATATTTTTTTAGGTTTTGTCTCGCTTAAAAATCGTATAGTCACGCTTAGTCTCGTAATTATTTATCTTACTTCGTTTTGAGATGAATAATATATATATATATTTAGTTTAATTTGTTATTATAGATTTTAAATTAAATTATATTTTTGGTAGTAGATTATTTGTTTAATTAAATTACGAAAAATAACGAAGATCGAGAAAGTGATCAACAGAAGAGCATCGTGTCAGTTAGTAAGTTGGTGCAGTGATAGCAGCTTAGGGTATGAGAGAGTTGTGAGTGAAGGAATAGAGCAATAGCGAACTACAGTACTTATCTATATGTTATATTAAAATCTTTTCTGACTGACAAACAAGATAGCCGAAAAAAAACGCCGAATTTTTTCGTATAGGGTTTTCGGACAGTATTGGTAAATACTAGGATAGGATCTACCGAAATTCCAACAGGAAAAGGAAAAAACGAACGAACGAGGTTTCTGGCGGCCACTAGTTAATTGCAATTACAAACAAAACACTATCATATTGTTAAAAATATTCTCACTCGTGTAGATAGATATCTTTCTGAAAAAATGTATAATTGTGCAATCCTTTTTTTGTCCAGAACAATGCCCCAGCACAAGATTTACTACTTCCCCTTCAGAGCTCTTGCTGAAGGAGCTCGTCTGCTATTGGCATACGGTCAAGAAGGATTCGAAGATGTCAGAATTACTGAAGAAGACTGGCCTTCACACAAACCAAGTAAGTCCGCTCAATTTTTTTGATATTAAGCGCAGATTTGGTAAATTTGATATTCTTTCCGACAAATAATATATAATAAGTATAAAATTATATATATTAAAAAGAGCAGATATGATTTCATTTTAATATACGTATTTACATATACCTTTTTCCTTTCAGCTATGCCGTTTGAAACAGTTCCTGTCCTAGAGATCGATGGTGTTAAGTACTCACAAAGTATCGCCATCGTGAGATACCTCGGCCGCAAATACGGTCTTGCCGGCAAAACATTAGAAGAGGATCTTGAGATCGATCAAAATATGTACTTCCTGAATGACATCCGTCTAGGTATATTTATTACTTAAATAATAATTTTTATTTAAAGTACATTTAATGATATAAAAATATAATAAAATAATAAATAAACTATAAGCGAATAGTGAACAGTAAAATACGATCGTACTAAGTCACTCTCAAATCTAAGATTGATCTTGAGATACCTTTCATTTTTAGATACATATTTTATGAATTTAATTGGTATCTCAAGATTATTCTTAGACTCGTATACACAGAAAAAAAAACTTTTACTTTTACTTTTTTTTATAAATATATAATATTTATGTACGTCTCTCTTCCTTGTACAGCTGCTGCATCAGTTGGCTACGCGACAGATGAAGGTCTTAAAGCCAAGCTGAAGAAGGAGCTCGAGACCAACTACTACCCAAAGGCGTTGAAGAAACTCAATGAAATTATCACCAAGAACAACGGACACTTAGCGTGTGGAAGAGTAATTATATATTTTTTTAAAATTATCCTACAATAAGTTAAAATTATATTTTAGAAAAAGAAAGAAAAAGAAACACAAACCCCAGTTTTTTTAAAATCTTCCAAACGCTCTAGCCACTAACCCTTCTGCTTTTTTCAATTTTTTGTTATTTTAGGGTATATATCCATGTATGTATTTTTTGTACTAAACATGGATAAAATTCATTATTTAACTAATATTTTCTTCTGTTTCAGCTCACATGGGCTGACTTCATGTTTGCGGGCATATACGACCGTGTCAGTTTCTTACTTGGCATCCCCGGCTTGGACGAACAGTATCCAATCTTCAAACAATTGCAGGCTAAAGTGCTCGCCATCCCACAGGTGAAGGCTTACAATGACAAAGCACCTAAATCTCTATGGTAAAATGTAATTATTGTATTTTAAGTTTTATATATTAAATAGAATTAATATTAATCTTACATACATCTTTTTATTTCACCCACATTTAAATATATATAATATAAATATAAATATTATATATATTTTAACATTAGTAACTATAATACACCCTGATTGAGTCATCGTCATGTCTGGCTAAATGAAAATCGCTACGCGAAGTCATAAGAGTGAAATGGCACAATAAAGTAGGGTTATCTAATAACCAAAATATATAAAAGCAAGTTTTTTTATTTTTTTCTTTATGGATTATTAATATTGTTTTGAAAAAATTATATATAAAAACAGAACTAACTTTGGATATATAAAAAGAGTAAGCACAGATGGAAAAGGAAATTTTGATACTATTTCTTGGTTCACCTTATTAGTCAGTGCTATAGGTATAGAAGTTTGTCTCTTTCTACTTATTTTTTTTTATCCACGCCGTATCCCGCACGTAGCGGGGTAGGCAGAGGAAATGTGGGAACATAATGCTAAGATACTCCGTTCCCCTTGAGACATTTTCGTTCCCTTCTTTCCGCCAAATTCTAGAGGAATTGAGTGGAAGGAGGCCGCATTTACCAAAGCGAAGATATGAACAAAAAAATATTTCATATCCCGAGTGGGATTAGAACCCACAACCGTCGCGTCTCCATATGCTTCCGTGTCACGACGGCCCCTACTACTTCAATTGAATTCATATATAATACATTATATCCATCATAATTCATAATCCAGTCTAATAGAGAGGATATTGAAAGATCGTGCTCGAAAACCACATTAATATTAGATTTTAAATATTATTGTTGAAAAATAATTTTTAACCTATTTCCTCGTTATCTTAGTAACCTTAACTATTGGGCAAAGGATTGTTCTTATCATTCATCATTATCATCAAGTGAATGAGTTACCAAGTCCAATTTTGACCTTTAATAGTAGCGATACAAAAACTATTGTCTTTTAAAAACAGTACATTTGTGTTTAATTTAAATTATACTGAAATTGTCAGTTCTCCACAAGTTAACTCTATTTCACTTTGAAATAAATGTTTGTTTAAGAATTTATAAAGCGTTGAGCACCGTAGTAAATTATGTTATTGAAAAAGTTTAAAAGAATTAATAATATTATTTTAATAACGTCAATGTATTAATGTGTCAACAATAAAAAAAAGAATGAACTAAATAGTGTTACAACAACGGCCACAGAGTCTGAAGTGGAGATGGACTGGTCACATTGTCAGGTAAATAGAGAAGTGGAGTAAAAGTGACATCCTACGGTCAAAGTAAGAAAGCAACGGAAGAGTCTTAATGTGTGAATGGAGTGTCTTAACACCAGATTCCCAGGTTCCCTTTGCTACACAGCAGGGCATATAGAATGTAAAAAAAAGCTAAAGAACTGTTATTAGAAATACATTATTTCTGTCTAAATTATTTAATTCTCTATGCTATAATTACACATAAATTTTACTTACTTAAAAAATAATAATAATGTGTAATACAAAGCAAATGCGTGATACAGTATTTTCCTCATTGCGTAAAGAATGATGATGTGGAAAATATTAATGTTAGAAGATTTTGCCAGTCACTGCAGTGCAGGCCTGACGGTGAGATAGCATGACACCAATAACACCGAAGAGCATACACTAGCACTGACTAACACTGAGTCAAATTATCAAGAAATATTGTAGGTAGAGTTATATAAATAGATGTCAGTTATACAGCCGCCGTATTATACAGTCATCGTTCGGCCTTCGTTTAGTCAGTGTGTGATCGTCACTCGTAGTGCTCTTGCGTCGGTTACAAGCGAAATTAATGTAAGTATATAGTTTGATGTTTTACTATGGAAAAATTTTATTTACTTATGTTTTCTTCTTTAAATCTTGAAATATGTTTGAATGTGGGTTAATCTGTATATTTTAAGATTACATCAACATAATTACAAACAGCATGGTTGAAATTCCAAAGCAGTGAACAGATAGCAGTTCATAAGAACAAATCGTTATTTCCTGTCCCTTTTATAGTCAGGCTTATTGATGACAATTCATTTTAATAATGATAATGTCATCGTTAATAAGTATGGTAACTTAAATTATACCTGTATATTGATTTAGCTGATAAACCGGTTTCCGTTTGAACTCATTCGTGGCCAAGGTCAAAGTGGAAAAAAACGGCCGGCCGGTGCTATTCGACAAAACATATTGGAATTTATTTATGTTTTCTTTAGCTTAAATTGATAATCATTTATAAACTTACTTAATATCTATTTTTATTATCACAATACGGGTAAATATAGTTTTTTTTTTAATACTTTTTATGTCTATTAAATGTCTATTGTATGTATGTGCATTACCTAACAACTACATTTATTTATTTTTTTATAGCTATGAAGCTATTTAAAAAACAATCACTTTACCCTGTTACAATTTAATGATTTTTAAATATAAATATCTAAAATAAAGATTTATAACACAGATGACATCATGACTAAATTTGTTGTGTTGTTGTGACAAGCGTTAAACGAGGAACCCCCCCTCCGTCGAGGGTATTTCGATAATTTATTTAAAAAAAATTTAGATTTTCCTATATAGCTAAGTGGGCAGATAAAAATTATCATCTCCCGAAAAAGATAAAAAGAAGAAATTAATATAGTGTGTAAAAATAAAACACTAAAGAAAAATAATAACAAATAAACTATGTTTTTTATATATTATATATAACAATGTAAGAATATAGGTATATTTGATTTAATGCCTTGTATTGTATTTAAACAATAATAGCATATATATTTATTTCAGAACAATGCCACAGCACAAGATTTACTACTTCCCATTCAGAGCTCTTGCTGAAGGAGCTCGTCTGCTATTGGCATACGGTCAAGAAGGATTCGAAGATGTCAGAATTACCAACGAAGAGTGGCCCTCATACAAGCCAAGTTAGTATGCACCTTTTCCTAGTTTCACGTTTTATCTTGTACATAGCAAGGTATGCACAGATAACCTATATTATACTCGAATTGGAGTCGTTGCGTGTTACGTGACGGAAATGAAATTAATTAATTATTCTACAGAGAATCCTGGCTGGAGACACAATTACAACATACCTTAAGCACATTTACTAAAGAAAATAAGCAAATTCTTACTGAAGTATTATACATATACGTTTACTAATCTAGTATAGAACATTTAAAAAAGAAGTATTTTTAAATCTATTTTTTTTCTCAATTTCAGCTATGCCGTTTGGAACAGTCCCCGTCCTAGAGGTCGATGGTGTTAAATACTCACAGAGTATCGCCATCGTGAGATACCTCGGTCGCAAATATGGCCTTGCTGGTAAAACATTGGAAGAGGATCTTGAGATCGACCAAAACATGTACTTCCTGAATGACATTCGTCTAGGTATGTTTCTTGAATAATATATATAAAGTAATCTTAAAGAAGATCGATATAACAGAGCCTTAATTAACTAGAGTTGACAGACTAAGAGTCTTATTACTTGAACATAAAAAATACTTGTCATTATTTTTTAAAATAAATATAATATATTATATAACAGTAAAAATATTATTTTTTAACGCAGCTGCCGCATCTGTTGGCTACGCAACTGACGAAACTGTCAAGGCAAAACTGAAGAAAGATCTCGAGGCAAACTACTACCCCAATGCGTTGAAGAAACTCAATGAAATTATCACCAAGAACAACGGACACTTAGCGTGTGGAAGGGTCAGTATTGCTAATTTTATATCATCAGGCATGATGAAGGATGAACAAAAGAAATTCGGCGCTATGTCATTTGGCATTTGCTATGGTAAACCGTCATACATGGAAACCGAGATTTTGACATAGTGAAAAGTATAATTTTTCTACGGCAAATGTTTTTAGTATTATTTTTAGATATGATTTTTGAGATCATTGTTTTTAATTTATAAATGGAAAAGAAAATATTACGATTTAAATGGCAGTTGATATTTTATAGTCACAATTTCTCTGTTAATATATAGCTGCAAAAGTAGAAAGACACATAAATCTTTTTTTTATATGGCAATGAAAATAAAATACGCGCAATGAAAGAAACTAAAATTAAAAATGCAGATTCTCATTTATTTTAGTACATATGAAAGATAATAATAGATAAAATATACTTACAATTTATTTTTCAATTTCAGCTCACATGGGCTGACTTCATGTTTGCAGGCGTGTATGACCGTGTCTGGTTCTTACTTGGAATCCCCGACTTGGACGAACAGTATCCAATCTTCAAAGAATTACAGGCTAAAGTGCTCGCCATCCCACAGGTGAAGGCTTACAATGACAAAGCACCTAAATCTCTATGGTAAAATATAATTATTGTATTTGAAGTTTTAAGTTAATACATTAAATATTAAATTATTAAGTTTTTTTTTGTTTATTTCACTATCTTCCTATCAAGTTTTTTACGTGTAACCACTTTTGTAGTTCTACAATGGTACATAATTTAATTATTTTTAAGTGAACTGTGTCAGCTATCTTGCCTCCTGTATGACATTGAATAAATATTAATTCTATACATCTTTGTCCTGTAAATATTCTGGAAAAGAATAATAAACTTTACTTGTTAGTATTGCTTTTACAGATACTTTATATTGTTGTAGACGTTTGTGTCCGTGTGCGTCGTTCTTTACAAATGGAGTTTTTCAAAGCTGATATAATTAGAATATTTTAGATATGAAAATAAATATAAAAATATTTTAGATTTTCACTATTTAAGATACAGCTTAAATTGTACTAGCGTGTCGCCGTCGCCTACGATTGTTAGAAACTTACAGTAAAATGGAGATGCCACAGTTCTCAAATCCGATAAAGGTAACGTAACACTAGACAAAGACCTACGTACCCTAGGCCTACTTAAGGTAGGAGCTTAGTAGTAGATATATACTGAAATATAGAAAATATCCAAATTTCAAAAGAAACGGTTGGAAATTTTCTATCATCATGACGGTAGGAAGAAATTCGCCGTGCTTACCCCAGCATAGTTCGGTGCTCACCCTAGAATTTTATTAATAAAGGCTAAAAAATTTTAACAGCTTTGGAGTTCTCTGACTTGTTCATTCTATTTTCGTAGTTAAAAACAAATTTTAACTGCAGTTAAACAATCTTTACGTTTACAGTACGAGTAGGGTACCTACTCCTAGTATAATGTTTCATTTCAATTATGAAACGTTAAATAAGCTTCGATAAGATGACCATTGCTTCCTGGAAGCGTCTTCCATTTGTATTTCATACAAGAAATCATTACAAACTTATTTTTGTATTTAATTTGATACAAAATAAGTGCATATACCCGCAAACTTGAGCTAGTTCTACTTCCCGTTGACTAACAATTAATAAAATGATACGGACCTTATGGCAGGCGAGTTCGACTCGCACTTGTCCAAATAACACATTAACATACTTGCGAAATTATTATAATTAGTTTCAACCATCGCTAATCCATCATGATTTATTAATTATAAAGTACCAACGCCCGATAATAGATTACAGCATCCAATTAAAACTACATATAGTTTTTAATAAATATAATACTATTTGCTGCACTTCTTTTTTGCCTGCCTTAATTGCAATATTTCATTGAGCACAGAACAATGTTTTATAAAATGTATCTAAATTTGTGTAAGTTGAGGTTTAACTAAGATTTTACCATTATGTTGTTATAAAATATTTAAAAAAATAAAAAATTAAATAAAATTATCTCACATGTAGCAGGGTAGGCAAAGGGAACCTACCGTTAAAATCTCCGTTGCTTTCCTCGGGGAATGAATTTCCTTTTTCTCGCTCGGGTAACAACATTTCGGAAATTCAGTGGAAAGAGGAGAATGTGGTGCACACTAGTTTCCCTAAAAATAATAATAGTTTTTACTTTTACAGTTATTGTTATGCTGCTAATATCAATCGTATCCGGTAGAATTTACAAATTAAAAGCTCCCTATCCGTGTCCGTGTAAGAGAGAGGACAATCCAGTGTGCGGGTCCAACTTCAAAACATATAATAACCTCACCTGCTTGAAGTGTGACACTCATCTCGGAGTATTTCTTGTCAAGATGGGGCCGTGTTACTAATACAATATACTTTGCTGATATTTATATACATTTTAAAATTTCCTTTAAGTTCATAAATATTTGTTAATTAAGTAAATGTAATATATCTTTTTAATAACCCAGTAATAAATACTTAAAAGGAGATATTTCCACTGACTGAGGTAAGACGCACGCGCAGCCGTAACCACTGTGCGTAGAAATGTGAAATGTGTACAAATGTTTATTTATAATGTGGACGCCAACTAAGGAATTTAAAACAAAATGTAACCCTAAAGGGATGAAATTGGTATTGAAAATTTGTATTATTTTTTTTTTTAAATCGGTACCAATTTTTATGAAATTTGAAATTTAGACTCTCAAATTTGACATTTAATTGGACACAATTTTCATCGTTTTTTAGAAGTCACTCCCTAAACTGAAAATATTCTCAAAAACATATTTAATAAATATTCGATATATAGTTCAAGCGGGCGAAGCCCATGTCGGTTAATTAATATATACATATGTTTTTAAAAAGTTGTACTTGTAAATGTATTGCTTGATTTAGCTACAAGTACCTACATAGGTAAACTTACAGTCACTTAGCATCTCTAACAGGGCTGACAGTCAAATTAAGAGTTTATAGACATTTATTACAAAATTTTGTGTCTTTCAAAACTGAAAACATGACATTTGTATTTTTTCTCCACGCTGTATTCAGTTTATAAATTTGTCACATATGTAAGTACCAATGAATGTTTATATAATAACAAGTATAGGAATATATTCTACACAATTACTAGAAATTTTATGCATTATCCAGGTAAAGTATGTAAATAATACACATAATGTCCAATACATTTCCAAGGCGGGTCCGGGTTTTCTATACATTGCGAAGGTATTGAACAGAATATCTGAATTATATAAATTTGCAGTAATATATATATATATATCTACATGTATGTGCAAAAATGAATGTGTCATAATATAAATTTAGTCATATTTTCACTATTTCAAATAATTATTATTTGATACGCGTTTTAGTTGCGAGCGTAGGTTTAATTTAGCGTACACAGATTCAATACTTTTTGATATTGTTGATTTAACACTGCCCTATAATTTATTTAAAACAAAATAAAACTAAAAAAAGAGGCCGTCGTGGCGCAGTGGCACAAGATTGTGACTGTAACGCAACGGTTGTGGGTTCGGTCCCCAAACGAGGATGTGAAACATTCATTTATATTTTCATTTCTTCGCCCTGGTGTCGAGGAAAAGCGTGGCGTTGAGTTCTGCCAATCAACACGCAATGCCTCCTGAATTCGACAGAAAGTAGAGAACGTAGTGTTTTAACACCGAGGATCCCTCTGTCTACCTGCTGTGTGCGGGATACAGCGAGATTAGTTTGGTAGATAATCAATCAATCAATTAGCTTAACATTAATAGAAAAGGCATAAAAGTGATAAATGAATTGAATATGTATATTGAAATAAATTAATATATTTTTGAAAGTGACATGGCTTCGGGTCTATATATTTTCTGAATTGACAAGATATATTAAAACTAAAGAGATATAGTAAAAATAATGTTTCCAGTTTATATGAATACGTCACAAACGGTAAACCCCCAACTGTGTTAAGAAATCGACACAGGTCTGAATCGGCGACAAGCGCTGCCAAATTTCTTTACTTTTTTGTTTTAGTTGACGCTTGGAAAGCCTCGGCAAGCGTGTAAATGTACTATTAAATGTCGTAATGAAAAAAGCACGCATAGATTAAC
>JBAIZZ010000073.1:29638-69724 GCA_037355905.1 Heliconius aoede | reverse complement strand
AAAAAAATATACTATTTATATTTAATTATTATAAAGAAATTTAATAATTGTATGCATATCTCCCTATCTAACAATTCAATAAAAAAAGCTCATAGATCGAGAATCTATACCAAGTCAACTGCCAATAAATAAGATTTAGTTATTTCTATCAAATCATCAATATTTAGTCTTCCAAAATTCTTTCTTCATTCATCGACAAGTCTTAAACAAACATCAGACGTCTCTATACAGCACGTGGGCGCCCGGCGCACCCAACGACTCCTTGGAGCAATATTTTCGTTCCCCCCTACCAAGAACTATCGTTTAAACTTTAACCGAGTGAGTAAACAACTGTACGTGCTTTTGTTTACTTTTGACCACGTAACAGATTCGTCAATGAATTTTACGTTTTAGTTTCAAGTTTTTTTAGTGAAACTTTCGATAAAAGTTGGTAAATCACGTTAAGATTAGCTTTCTGAAAGTATGATTGATTTTAATGTAGTCTATTCTTAATAGATTATTTTTGTTAACACAGTAGCAGAAAACGTAGTGTTAAGACACTCTATTTCCCATTTCCCATTGAACTCTGGAAATATTGCGTGTTGGGTATCAATATTTCATTTCCTTCAGGAAAAGGAGCTTATTTATTTGTACTATGAGTACAGAATGCAGCGTTGAGTTCCGCTACTTGACAATGTGTCTTGTTCCCTCGGTCAACTCTACACGAAATTGCTTTCACGGTTTTTTTGCTTTCTATACACACAAAAAATATATTATACTTAACAACATTTCTAATTATATTTAATAAAATTACAAATTAGGTCAATTTCTAATATTTTAAAAAGCTTAAAAATAGTCTTACATTGTAGGGGAGGTCGCAAAATAGTCTGTTTTTGATTACGGTCAAGCGATAAACTTAAACATGTGTTCTGGTTTTTTCAAGACGGCATTTCTTTCTTGGTTTTTTGTTATCTTCACACAACTCCGCCTTTTTGTAGAGTAGGTAAAAGGAATTTAGTGACTTACCATTTAGTGGCATTGCGTGTTGAGTGGCGGAACTTTGTTTTTACACCGGAGGTAAGAATTGAAAATATAAATTTAAATAAATCGTCGAGTGGGAATCGAGCCTACAACCAGTCACGTCAAGCTTTCAGTTCATTTTAGCTTTTTTAGAAAATTAAACTAATAATAATATTAGTATAAAAATGAAGAAAGTTCGTGATTTAAGATGTTTATTCTACTTTGTACGGTTCTGTGTAAGAAACTACTGATTGTTTTTAAATTTCTTTTTTCAATTATTACACGTTCAAATCCCGCTATGTTGAAAATTTTATACGTTTCTAAGTGTGGACACTTCAAAAATGAAATAAAAAATCCTCTTAAGCCTTTGAGTACTTTAAGCACGTTACATTTAAAAAAAACACGAGTACTTACCATTATTTATTGTTATGCAATAACGAATATAATTTACTGCGGACTCGAACGCTCTGAACGCAGAGAAGTAGTATAATTTATTTAGTCATACAATTTGTGTCACTTTGTATTTATTAGGTGAAGTGTTGAAAACGTGGCACTTGGACTTCCGTTCTAGGAACAAATACATATTATTTATCAAAGCCAGTGTTTTTACAATGTATATTAGGTATTTTATTAAAGTGATTTCTTTTAAATTCACTCTGTAAGCCGCACGTAGCAGCAAGCAGAGGGAACCTGGAAATCTAGTGTTAAGACACTCAGTACCTTTTCTATATATCGATAGAACTCAACGTCACGCAAAATTTTGTTACCAGCAGCGACTAAATCAATACGTTAAATATTTCATTTCCTCGAGTGAGAATTGAATCTACAACCTGTCGTTTTCTCAGTGGCACGCCTGTGCTGCTGCTCCACGACCAGCCTCAAGCTGGTAATATATAATCATTTAAACTGTATCGGGACCGTTACCGTTAACCTTATTATGCTTTTGGCATAAAGCAAATAAATTATACGGAAATTAAGTCACGAAAGGAAACAATCTATTGACAATTTGCATAATTCCATAGTTTTGTTATTTATAATGATAAATAAAATTCATGTATGTTTAAATTAAAAAAAGAAAAAGCTCCAACGTAGTTAAGACATGCCTTATAATTATGAAGAAATAATAGATGTGAATCCTTTTTGGTAAAATATTTACAAGTTAAATTAGTAATTTAAATATAATCATTGCCTTTTAAAATATTATAATATTTACAAGTTGTATATATATATAGTATATCTCAATATATCTATACTATAATATAGTATAGATACATTGAGGCCAGCCGGGGCGATGGGGCACAAGCGGGTATGTGAGTTCGATTCCCACTCGAACAAATATAACATTATATATTTTCATTTTCTCACTCTGGTATCGAGGCTAAGCCTGGCACTAGGATTGGAGTTCCGACGCGTAATGTAAAGTGAGGAACGGAAGTGTCCTATTGGGAACGGAATGTCTTAATACTAGGTTCCCAGGTTTCATCATCATACCCTGATATGTGTAAGAGAGAAAAAACTAGAAAAACACTGCCACACTAATTATTAAGATTTATATATAAAAAAATTTATAAGAATATTAGAATCTATGAACCAAGACTCCATAATTTATCACAAATAAACCGTATAATTCAAAAAGTCGTCTAAACAAACGCGAGAGGGTGCGCAGCGAGTGTATGTTCACTTGTGCGGGTCACTCGCCTCGTTGTTCTCAATTAAAAAGCGTCATACGAACCAATTGGCTTCATTGGCGTGATGTAACAGTTTATATAGACGTAACTGACGTTGCGGGAAAGAGGGTTCTGTGTTGGTCATTTTACTATTTAAATGGGAGGCCGACGGTTACGGGTTTGGTTGCCGCTTGGGGGAATGGATAATTTTCATTTGCTCGCTCTGAAGACAAAACAAATACGCAATATCTTAAAAACTGGGTAGACAGTGAGAAACGGAATGTCTTAATACAGGGCTGACTCTGCTTATCCTGCTAGAAAAAAACATTATGAATAAAATAAATCCAACATGTGTTAAAATAATGATTTGTAAACATCTGTTCACTTGTCGGTCTCTTGTACAATTTGTCTACAACATAACAATTGAGTTGTAAAGTGGTGCCAAGTTCTGCATATAATCCTGTTTGTTAAATAAGTAAATTGTTGATTGAAGTTTCGACCTGATAATTTTCATGGCGATACGATAGAGGTTAAAAATAATGAATAGGATTTTTTTTTTCAGCCTCATGCTGTATCCCGCACACATCAGGGTATGCAGAAGGTACCTCGTGTTAATAGACTCCGTTCCCTACTTTCTGGTGAATTCTCGAGGCATTGCCTGTTGAGCGATCGAATCCACAACCGTCGCGGTACAGTCGCACCCTTGTGCAGCTGCGCCACGACGGCCTAATAAGAAATTTATCATTATTTATTCTTAAAATCAATTTTAATGTTTGTTAGACTATTAGGGCATATGGGATATTGTTTAATTATGAGCACGTTCTGGTCACATAAAGCACGAAGTTGTATCTTTCTATTTTTTATGTGAAAGTAATTAAAAAAAAAAATTGATGAACAGAAATTCTCTTATAACTCTACCCAAGACAAAAAATGTTTTAATTTGTTGTGTTGCTATTGTTATTTTTTTATGGTTCACTGTTTTTCTATGATATTTATCTTAGTTATTCTTAGTTATTTGTATCTTTAGTTTACATGAATATAATATTTGAAGTTATTTTCTAAATAAATAATATTATTGAAATAACAGGTTTTTTTAAAACATTATCAATACTGGCACGTTACAACCCATTGATTTCCACCCTAATTGACATTCCAAAAAAATGTTCCAAAATTGACAGTTAGCGTTTGACTGAGGCGAAATTTTATTTTCACGAGATTTCAAATATATATATTTTTTATCAAATATTAAAATATAGAGCATATTTTGAGGAGTTTTCAATCAAGTTGCACTTTTTACAATTATTTGGTATGTATTTCTATTTTATAACAATTTTATTTTTATTGCGGTCGTTCTCTAATTCATAACTTGTTAATATAGGTATGTGTTATACCTACTTGTGTCTATAGGTATACAATAAATTTTACAGCTTAACTTAATGTTAAGACACTCCGCTTCTCACTTACCCCCCAACTTTCGAGCCACAGCATTTTGAGTGGCAGGACTCGCCCCCGCTTTATCTACCAAAGAGTCATAGTATATTGTTTAATTTTAATACATTAAGATTAAATTACAATAATATTCTCAAAAAGTATACAATAAAAATATAAAACAATGCCATAATATGAAATTCTAATCCTATCCTAATTCTGGTTAAAAGTATAATAAAAATGTCATTTTCATAAAATGACATGTTTGTAGGTGTAACGTAGTGGCACACTTTCGCCGGTCGCCGGATGTGAGCGGCCCGCGAGCCGCCGCTTCCGATCTCACTTCCCGTTCTAGTTTTACTCTTTACTCGTATTTTTTTGTCTTTTTTTTAAATTTTTGGTGGTGTCTCTGGTCTCTGATCTGAATAGTCAATCTGTGGATATTATGATTTTTCTTCAGTTTCATTTATTATGCTATATGATGTATTGAATGGGTCAAGGGTGTGACTGTAACGCGACGGTTGTGGGTTCGATCCCCACTCGAGGAAATGAAATATTTATTTACGTTTATATTTCCATTTCTTCGCTCTGGTGTCGCGGCAAAGCGCGGCGTCGAGATCTGCCTCCAGAATTCGGCAGAAAGTGGGGAACGGAGTGTCTTAATACTAGGTTATCTCTGCCTACCCCGCTGTGTGCAGGATACAGCGTGAAGCTGGTAATAATATTTATGGATGAATATTTTATATTAAGTCGCGGAGTTAAGTAACGCCTCTCAACACGCAACGTATCGAAAATTGGGCGGCTTAGGGGAGACGGAGTATCTTAACACTAGATCCCCATTAGCTACCCTGATATAGTCAAAAATTCAGAATACAACGAAATGCTAAAAAATTAGAATCTACTTAGCGTAATTTATACTATTCTTTACTTAATATCATTCTACCCTTTATATATCCTCCACATAAACGTTAGAAAATCATACAAAATTCTTACGTTATCAAGGTTTTCGAGGCCAGTCGTTGCCCTCGCACAGGTGTGTGTCGTGGGTTCCATTC
The DNA here is from genome assembly GCA_037355905.1 of Heliconius aoede. Classification (NCBI taxonomy): domain Eukaryota; kingdom Metazoa; phylum Arthropoda; class Insecta; order Lepidoptera; family Nymphalidae; genus Heliconius; species Heliconius aoede. The sequence goes on along the minus strand of JBAIZZ010000073.1, from coordinate 64,575 downwards.
CCATTCGAAGAAATTACGTATTATATTCTACAACTTTACGCACATACTTAGGTACGAACGAAGGCGATAAACATATCGATAAGTAAAAGCTTACCAACTCAAAACTAAAGTGTTTCTCGGTAACAGAACTCAATATGAAAGTTCGATAGAGTTCAGAGAAGCTTGTATCAGCTAGCTGGCGATATTCAAGCCTTCTACACCACGCTACCAAGAACTGATAATGGACACACTGTCAGCAACTTTGTCAGGCGTGACCAATTAATGTTAGTGTGAGAGTAATATGGATTTTAAACGCAACGGGATTTGAACCCGTGCCTCTTGGACGTGGAAACCGTTTAACGTTTTTATATAATATAAGTTTTCTAAATATCGATATATAGTGTGTTAACTTGGTCCCCGATTGAGCACCAAACCCACGTATTATTTTCTTATATTCTGCATGCACTACTACTAGACGGGAGCTTACACCGTTATAAACTATTACGTAGAAGTCGATCATACAATAATCACAAAATCTGAATATCTATATAAAAACTCGGCCATTTTTACAATTTTAAAATCGTCAAAGGTAAAATTGCTTAAAATAAAATATAGTCCTTTTATTTTTTAAAGAAGTGGATTTATTTCTTTCTTATATTGATATATTACATGTATAATTATTAAAATAAATAATATATCTTACGATCTATATTTGGAAGCCCTGGAGTAGACAAAAATATTGTAAGCAATTTATGTACTCTCACTACAATGTAAATCATAGATTTCCAATGGCCATTGTAATATGGATCTTAGTAAGAGCCTGTTAAGGTATATTGTAGACTAAAAATAAATTGTAGATCATCTTTTTTTGTACCTATTTTAATTAAATCTTTTACCAGGAAAGTAACACAGATTTGGTTTCAATAAACAACTGTACCAGGTATAGATATCAGATTTCTCTGCGACTACCTGTACTAACTATGTATGGCTTAGGCATTGTGATATTATAAAAATTCTATGTAATAATTAGAATTATATATATAGAGTACTAGATGTTTGAAAATTGTTCTTTTTCATATATATTTTTTAATTATATCAGAACATACTCGTTGTATGGCTCAATACTGTGGCTGTATCTATACAAAATGCATAAATGTTTACAGCTTCACGCTGTATCCCGCTCACAGGAGGGAAGGGCAAGTCTGTAAGCCTAAGATTCAGTTCTCATAAAACACTTCAGCTCTCCACTTTCCGGCGAATTCGGGTGACGGTGCATATTGAGTGGCGGAACTCAGCGTGCAGCGCCGCGCTGTGTCTCAGCACCAGAACGAGAACATTAAATGTTTCATTTATCCTAGTGGGAATCGAACTAACAACACCGTCGCGTTTACAGTAGCATTCTTATAGGCCTTGCGCCACTACGGCCACAAACCTATTCTGTAATTATTTTTAACTACTTTTTTTTTTTCAAAGTATATTTGTCAATAGAAGAACCGTATTTAAATCTAAACAAAAACGGGGTCGGTTGCTAGTATTTTACATAAACATAGCTTAGGTCGTTGCTCCTTCACGTAAAGGAGATCGCTATCAAGTTTCATAATAGAAGCGTGTTATTTTGTGCGAGAATAGAGACCACGTGAAGTTATTTATGATTTTTCGAAAGTGGACTACGCCAGCGAATAGATAGAGAAACTACGAGTATGTGCGTAATTTTTATAATATAATACAGATAATATTATAAGCCATCGTGGGGCAGGTACAGACACAAGGGTGCGACTGTAAACGCGACGATTGTGGGTTCCCATTCATAGAAATCAAATATTTCTTTGCTCTGAAATTCTGCCACTTAACAGTGTCCAAATGGGAACGGAATGTCTTAATACAAAATTGCCAGGTTCCCTCTGCCTAATTTTTAGTGTGCTTTAAATTACAGAACAAGTTTAATTATTTAAGCTGCGTTGCGTTGATAATTAGTATCAGAGTGGTCAGCCTGAATCTGCGGCAGTTTTTTCAATTTCGCCTGAATTCATAACATTCAAACATGCACAACTTTTGAAATCGATAAAATTTAGTTAATTCGTTACAACCGCATTTAATAACGAAATTTTGTGCCAGTACTTAAAACTTACTGTTCTACCATATAACTAAAATTGTCTACCTTACATAATTATGAAGTTATACTATTCTATTATTCGAAATTCTAACCTTTTTTTTTAAATAAATTTAAAAATACTTCTGTTAAACACTTTATTGTGTAAGTTACAAGTTACACATAGATTACACAGTCAAGTTATTAATTTATCAAATGTAATTTAAAAGAGTGAGCAGACGACGAAATATCTTAAACCTAAGTCGCCGAGATAAGAGTATAAATATAATTTTATAACAAGCTTTTATTAGCTTTGATTGTATTATTTAACGTGGAATACGTTAATATTATTTTAGTGATGATAATAAAATATTCTTCAATATGCATTTTATTTAATGGCGTACCGGCAACTAATTTGCTTTAAATTGCCATTACTTAATACGAATGAGGGTAGATTTTATCATATTTTTTTTTCATGTAAAACGTCACTTTGTCGGACGGCCGATCTACAGCTATGCAATATACTGCGTGACGAGAGCTACGGAAATTATATATAAATTATTGATGATTTTTTTATATTCCACGCATAATGCATGGAACATAAAAATTGTATGAAAAACAGAAATTATAGAGTGATTAGAAAGATCAGTGTCCCAAATAAGTCCCCGGAATTCAGTTAAAAATGAAGAACTGAAGTGTCTTAATGGGAAACGGAAGTGTTCTTAACACCTAAGGTTCCCAGGATACCTCTGCCTAACTTGCAATGTGCGGGATAAAGCGTGAAACATCAAAATAGGAAACTTTAATGAATGAATTTACATTAAAGAACTTTTATTATATACTTATTAGATACAGTGTATTAGATAAATCAATTAATTTCTATTCAAAATCATACATTACAAAAGCTTAGTTTGTACTCAGTCATGTAATTATTGTATTTCGTTTAAGGTCAGCAGAACGCGACAAGCCGCAGTGGAAAAGTTCAGAAGCAATTTAAAAGGTAATTTTACTGTAATTTACCTGCGAGTAACATTAGGTCGACTCTGAGACGGCGGAGCGCAATTTTGTATTAGCCTTAGACTTTTTTCAACTAAGACTAATTACGTTCTGACTACTATTTGCCCTGGTTTCTTAACTCGTTATACTTGATGTGGTAACTTAGTTCTTTGTAATAAAGAATAATATGGAGGTAATAAAAGGCTGTCAAGGCGTAGGAGCACTAGCGTGTGACGATAACGTGACGGTTTCGGGTGTGATCCCCACTTGGTGGAATGAAATATTTAATATTTCAGTTTTCTTCGATCTGGTGCCATGACAAAAACCGAGTTCCGCTACTCAATACGCAATGCATCAAAAGTTTGGTGGAAGGTCTGAAACGGAGTGTCTTCACACTACCCCTTGCCTTCCAAGTTGCTGTAGATGAAAAAAAAAATAATATACGGCTTTATTATAGTTTTGATTAAGTATTAAATTATTAAATTCTTTTATTTTCTATTATTAATCCAAATCAATTTTATCATTCGCTATAAACAATTTATTTTTATATCAGTTGTATATACTTTATATAATAGACATATAATATCCTCAAATTATAACGAGAGATAAATCACACAGAAGTAGAAAATAAAAATTTACCAAAAACAAACGGTTGTAAGTTCGTAACGTAAGTTTATTATTTTATAAGAGTTCCAGAAAAATTACAATTAGAAAATCTTATGTTAGTATAATAAAACATAAAAATTGTATAAATTACTCAAAAATTTATCATTCATCCTTTTCCAATAATGAAGTAAAATCCAAATACTACCACATAAGCTGACTGAAAATTTACGAATTTAATAGAATTCGATTTAAGATTGTGCATGCAATGTTTCTCTGGCCACCCCCTTGACCGCGGCCGCACGCGACCGGTCGTTCAACTGTCGTCGGTGGTCACACGAGACCGAAATGTGATTATACTTCCTTAGAAATGCAGTCGGTCGTGAGTTCTGTAATCCTGCTTTTCCCCTTCTCGTTTGAATTATGAGGATTCATCTCTTACAATTTTCAATATTCTACTCTTCGTAGCTCTTGAGTTTTTATTCATTGAGTAACTCAAGCTTTTATTTATATATAGATTTACGTAGCTGGAGTGTGTCGGATTGCAATTGCAAATTGCTTACTTGATAATTGCATTTTCAAATCTTCTTTAGAGGAATATATTGTCTAGAGGTTTGTTACTAATTAGAGTTATAGCGTTACGCTATATTTTTCATCACAAAAAAATAAAAACAGAAATGTCTGATTCTTACAATCATAAGTGTAGTTACTTAGAAGCAACTTTGTAATTAATTCGCAAAGGTGCTGCACTCTAACAACATAGAACAGAAATAATCTTAATTATTTCTTACACAATAATATATCAGTCTTTTCGATCATTTCACAGAAGTGGGAAACAGATTTTTTACATGAAGTTTTCTCAAGTCTTAAATTTTGCAATTTTTTTATGAGCTGTATTCATTTGTATGCTTACAAAAATCAAAAAAACTGTACACAGTACACACGATTACGCGCAAGACAAAAGTTAAATAGAATACGTGAAAATATTTCTTACGTTTTCCAATATACAATACGACGAATAAGTTTATACGACGAAATTCCTATAACTACATTAAATAATATTACATAATTAACTGTAAATATATAAAATTTTAACATAACGGAAACCAGGACATGCTTTTGCACCTGTTGTAAACTCTTATTAATTATTTATTAACATTTGTTCCACTTAAGAGGGTATCTTAAATAAATAATTTTAATACTATACAATTATTACTGTGACCGAAATAGATTGTGTTAACATATTCATATATTTTAATAAATAAAGCAATTTCATCAATCGTTCTATAATCAACTAAGAAAAAAGTCCAGAGCTTTTAAGCTCGCTATTTATTATATACTTAATTACCACCTTTTTTAAATATCATATATAATATATATTATTAATATATACAGTTTATAGTATTGTATTCTTTTATTACAATTTAAATTGAATGAGATACTTTATTTTAATTTTACAAGATTCTTTCTTCCATATAAAATATTAATAATTATAGTAAATATTTTAATTGCAAATGGAAATTTTTATTTCTGTATCCTTGGTGGTTTGAGGCGTAAAATACGAATTTGAAATTGAAACCACAAATTTTAGATTTAAAACTTAAACAAAAACTATAACTGTACAAAAATGAATATAAAGTGTGAAATTGTAAATTTGACCTATATTAATAAAACTAGCAATACAAGAGAATAATGCATTTTTTTTCAGTTCAAAGGATCATAACTCGGTGTCAGTCATCGTTACGGCGCGCTCGTAGCCGCTCGCGGAAAACGCTACGACGTAGCGCGCTACACTATCACGAACTTTTGAATTTAATCTGTAAAGGCTTTACGGCCGTTAATTTTATCGTTAAATCCGTTTTACCCGTGAACTTTCCGTTTACTTGCGAATCGCTTATAGCGAATATTTTGTTTAAGTTACACTAAATATATATATATATATGGATTTACTAATTGAATTGGATTTTTTTTAAAGAAACGGTGCACTTGAGAATGGTATCATCATAAAAGTGATGAACGATTAATGTGGAAAGGAAATGTTCACAAATGTAAGTTGGCACGTGATGTTTTTTACGAGATTGTCTCGTGGTTTACGACTTAGTCTTTATTAGCTTACATATTTGGTTCGTCAGGTAAAATTTTGCCAATATTTTCGATGGCCTTCATTATTATTATTATAATTATTATATTTTTGATAATTATTATTACTATTTTAAATTATTAAAGGCCTTAATAATTATTTAATTATTATTTTGATTTTTTATTTTCAACTTCACGCTGTATCCCGCATGTAAGATGGTAGGCAAAAAGGCTAGTGTTAAAACACTGATGAATTCTGAGAGCATTGCGTTATGAGTGGCGGAACACAGTAGTGAAGAAATAAAAATAGAAAATATTTTATTTCTTGGAGTGATAATCGAACCCACACCCTGTCGCGTTTGCAGGCACATGTGTGCCCTTTGTTTGATGTTTGATCCTTAATAGTAATTTTTGTATCATTTGAAATTAATAATATTTCAAATATGGAGCATATTTTTTCAAAGTTATTTCAAAATGTCTACTTAGAGATTATTTTACGATCATTTTGTTTGATAAAATAAAAACGCGTTTGTCATTTATTTTATATAAAGTTCAACAGATATAAAATACACCTCTACATAACCACACCAAAGGAAACCACGGTTATTATGAAACGTGGTCGTTAATCGTAGTAGAGATAAAAATTATACTTAATAATGACTAATTAATTATCTTCACTAACAAACTATATATGTACGGGGAAATTAATACGAATTTACGAGGCGAAGGATCGTTTCTCAGTAGTAATATGTGATTACAGGCTTGTGGATATACGAGTGCGTAAACCAGTGATATTATAAAACAATAACAACACGGCTGTTTTAAGTAATATTACAGTTTTAGTAGTATTTGCAAATTTTTGGCAACTTAAAAATTACAGTTTATCACTAGCCGGATCTGAACTCGCGCCTCTTGAAACTCGTCCAAGAGGCATTTAAATTCCGCGAGGTTTAAGTGTATTTAAATAACACAAAAAGAGTACCACACACACAGTTACAATGATAATTTATTTTATAAACATATATTTTTTACTTTTTTAAGGATTTTCAACAACTAAGGCATTTTAAACAAATTTTTATCAAATATAAATTAATGGTTATATTTAATAGACTGCTTAAATATTTTAAAGTAAAGATAATGTAAGGAAAAAACAAACTTGAATTGCATTTTGGAGAGTTTACAGAGACAGTCTATCGATTATATGGACTGTAAAGTCAGCAGTAAATTCGCCAAAGCTGTCACGTGGCATCCAAAAGCCAAATATAGCGGGCTTAACGTTTTTATTGATTACTATTTGTGATGGCAGCGGGTACCGTACCTACGAGTAGGTACGCGGGACACGCGATACTTTTGTTCTCTAACAATTTTTACGTGAAACGCAAGGGGGGGCTGTGAGACGTTTGTGGAAAGAGCAATCGTCATTTAAATAAGCCCACCCCTTCTCGTTAATCATGGCTGTCGATGCTTATTTTTATTTTTTTTTTCAATCGAATGACGTTGAGGCCAGTGCGACGGGACAGCTTGTGGATTCTATTCCCAAATTTCATTTCTTCTCTCCAGAAGCGAAGCAAAGGCGTTGAATTCCGCCACTCAATACACAATACTTCCAAAATTCGGCAGAAAATGGGAAACGGGTGTGTCTTAACACTAGGATCACAATGTTCACAGTTTCCCTCTGCACACAGCAGAGTAGACACTCTGCTGTGTGCGTGAAGTGAAAAAAAGCACAGAGGGCATAGGGTCAGAAGATACTCCGTTGAGCTTTGACGGCCAGTTTTCTTATATATCCTCGCGAAAGAAATATTGAAATTAGACATTGAGAAAACGATTAGGGAACCCTAATCATAATAATTAAAATATGTGTGCTTGGGAGATTTTATGACGTTCAAAGTAAATGCTCAAATTAATAAGCCAACGAACTTTCACACAATCAACAGCTTTTATTTTATTATTAACGATAACCGATTAACGATAACGTAAGCCAGAAAATATAAAATGAATTAAGTTATTATTTAATTTAGATGAAATAAATAAATTATTTGTTTTCACACTGTACGCTGTACCCCGCAAACAGCAGGATAGGCAGAGGAAACAGTGTTAAGACACTTCGTTCCCCACTTTCCGCCGAATTGTATAGGCATTGCGTGTTGAGTGGCGCAACTCAACTACGTGCTTCTGCCTCGATACCAGAGCAACGAAACGGAAATATAAATCTTAGTAAATATTTCGTTTCTTCGAGTGGGGACCGAACCCGCAACCGTCGCGTTACATTTGCACCCTAGTGCCCCCGCGCCATGACGGCCCCTAGTAGATGAAACTGTAATACTATTTTTTACATTACACACTCATATATTTTGTTTAATATTAAATCAATGTTGCAAACTGCAGTTTACTTTCAAAGTGCTTTAAGTCAGTAATCTGACAGCAACAATGTATAGATCGTTAGTGTTTGTGCGGCGGAGTCGGCCGTCGTTGGGTTATAGAGACGACAGCGACACGCGACACGCGACCGCGTCGAACTTTAAATATTTGTTTTGGTTTATATATTTTAGTTTGTGATAATGTTAGAAATTTTATTGATATATTGTATTGAATAATTTAGTGCTGAAAATGGCACATTTTTGATGATAAATTTTTTTAATTATTTCATTATGTTTAATTGTGGATATAATAAGATAAATACAATAAAAATACCTCACCAATGGATTTATTGATACTATATTGCCATAAGCAGGCACCGAACTTACTATCTTTTCATTTACCTCTCTTCACGAGATCAATTCTCATAATATATTTATATATAACCCCATGTAATAGTCTATTTTATAGCAATAAAGTTATTAAGCGTTGACATTGGCTAGGACTCATTACGTGCACGACAGCCCCTATGGGACATACGCGGTGGTGACGGTGGTACATTTTTTATAATGTTTAAGCTTACCACTGTTGGTTGGTCTGTAGCCTTGAATTTACTATTCTTGTTTTTCTTTACCTATTCACGAGTGCCTCATAAGTTCTGTTTTTTTCACTTATGTACAATTTTTGTCCTCTTTTTAGATTCATGCTCTATCCTGCATATTATAGTGTGACGACACTGCTATCTACTTTCTGCCCGGATTTAAAATATTCTTCGTTGAAGGGCAAAAACATCACCAAACACGGCCACCGCGTTTATAATCGGATCCGTCCACGTAACCACAGACTTCCTTCCAAAAATGTATAATCTTATATGCGATTAATCCGGTTAAAATAGTTTCAGCTTAAATGTTGACAAATATATTGCTTAAAATTTATCCAGAATTCAGTGGTAAATGGGGAACGGCATGGCTTAACACAAGGTTTCCTCTGCCTACCCTGCTGTTTGAAGAATACAGCGTGACGTTAAAAAAAAGTGGTAATGAGTTTTCTGCTGGAAATTATATATTTTTTTCCAGTAGTAACCTCACGACAGTGGCCTTTATGAATAAAATAAAAAGCTTACAAACCATTCAATGTCGAAGTTATTAAACAATTAGGAGAACGAAAATAGTAACAAATGGCTGACACAAAGTGACATAAGAGTACACTCACGGACATATGAGTACATGTTGACACTTCTGCTGGAATTAAAAAACTATTAACTACTGTGCCTTCGAGGTTACCGAGGCTTCTATGAGAAATTTATTAATGACCTGGTACCAGACCAGAGTAGTATCCGATTAGTAGTGGAGTTGTGAATATGAATTTGAAATTATATAGGAGTTTTTGTTGTATTGTTTTTCCATAATTATACTCGTGAGGGAAATAAAGTTCTCATTTTCTCGGTCACTTTGACTAAAATCGGAGAATTCACTCTGTCGTTTCTTACAATCACTCTTTTTTTTTCAGTTGAAACTTCATTAATTTCATTCATTTTCTATAGTTCCTAGTGGTTACGCTTCAAATTTAACTTTTTAAAAATTTTTCCAAAAGATTTTATTCTTTTAAATATCATTTAATCATAATTTTAAGTTTTAATAGTATTCAAAATATAATTTAATATTTTAAATATGTAATATTTGAAAAGAATAAGAAATATACATTTACTTACCTCTGTCATTTGTTCTGCGGCTAATTATAGAGTCGCCGTGGGAAGAATAAGCTGCACAGTAGTTTCAAGTTATACTCGTGAGTTATTAATCTGTTGAACGTTTGTCATTTTTATTGTAGCTTACTATAAATAATTAATGAATAGAATTAAGTGTTTTTATGACCGCTCTTTATCGGCTTTGCCATATAAAAAGACGCCAAACGCTACAGTTTAGAATACCTCTCGCAATCTGATGCTTTTGGCATCATCGATAGTGTGTTCTCGAAGGTCAATGTGGATCTCCCCCTCGCTCAACCATTCACTCTTGATTTGATTGTAAAATTAGACATTAATTTGTATTAAAAACACTGAAGACACGAACGAATAGCATTTAATGAAAATCTGCTCTACCCTTGTCTCTTCGACCACCGTCAATATCATGAATTATGAAAAATATAAATCATTCTTGCAAACGCCTCTGTCATTTCAGACATTTCACAATTAAATGTGTAGTTTTATGTTACTAGCCTTTTTTTTATTTTCATAAAGTATATAGTTTAATCTTAACGTAAATGCTTATAGTAAGGTATGCGACGGTCTTCGGTTCGATTCCCTCTCGAGCGATTAAATTTTCATTAGCTTGCTCTAGACGCAATCAACACGCATGTCTTGAAATATTGGGCGGAAGTTGGGAGACGAATTTTTCTGTGACACTAGAAATTTCTCTGTTTACAATGCTATGAGTAAAAAAAAGCTAAGAAACGTGAAAAGGTACAGATTCCAATATGAAACGACTATGTAATATTATTTTATTTTTCACAGGTTTAGTCGTTTTTTCACAGGTTTAGTCGTTGAACATGTTCTATTCTGACCACAAGAATGGACCGCCGGCGTCGTGTCACTATCTCGCCTTCCACTCCTAGGAGCAGGGCCATGGATAAATATGAACAATTGGCTGTGGTGAGCGTGTTGCTATATAAAATAATACTGTATTTATTTTTTCCTTCGTGTGGGAATTGAATCCACAGCTGACGCACTTGCGCCGCCGTTTTACGCTTTAGCCGTTGCGCCAGAATGGCCTTACCGATAGACGGATCTCAACGCTTTGTATTGACATAGCGAGTAAATAATATAATAATCATTATTGCTCTTATAGAACATTAGTAGACTGAAAAATTATCTAATATTGAGGCTGAAAGTTTGAACTATTACGTGCAATTAGTTTTTAATTAAAATAAATAAATATTTAATATAGAAACTGCCTCCTTTCATTCAGACACTTCGATATTTTTATATTAATATATGAACAGGTAGGTGAGGGTTCGTATGGGGTGGTGCTAAAATGTCGGCGTCGCGACACCGGCCAACTGGTCGCCATAAAGAAATTCCTCGAAACTGAAGACGATGCAGCTGTTAGGAAGATGGCACTTAGAGAAATAAGGATGTTAAAGGTTTGTTAAATTGTCAAGAAATATATGCTTGGCCAATCCTGACTGTGGAGTAAGTTGCTGCTTGGCGGAATTATTGTTTTATTTTCCCGATCTGAAGGACGATGTGCGGCATTCAGTCTCGAATTCAGGTGATAAACGGAGATCAAGTGTCTTAACTCTCCGAGTTTCTGCCTAAAAAATATATACTTAGTCAGTCAGTTGCTTAAATTAAACGCTAAATATACTGGATGGACAGAGCTCTTCTCAACCATAATATATAAATAATCTGAATACCTGATGTAATACTCTAACATCCCGTTTAGTCTATAAAGCCCTGATAAACCTTGAGTGTGACAAACAAAACTGCAGGCTGAGACTAGTCGATTATAAAATTGAGAACGTTTGAATTTGTTTTAGCAATATTATTAAATAAAAAACACTGATTTTAAAGTTAAAACAATATTGGTAATATAACGTTTATTATAATTATGAGAAAAACATTTGTAATTTTAGAAACTGCGTCATGATCATTTGGTGAACATGATCGAGGTGTTCCGTCGTAAGCGCCGTTTTTACCTGGTGTTTGAGTACCTGCACCATACCTTGCTTGACGAGCTCGAGGCGTCTCCCGGTGGCTTGGGAGAGGATACCGCCAAGAAACACTTATACCAACTATTGAAGGGTATCGATTATTGTCATCAGAATTCCGTAAGTATGATTCATTCACTTTGTTTTGATATTCATACAAAAAAAATTCTGAAGGGTCTGAAGAGGTGATTCCGTGATGGGTCTTCTGAATTGCGTGTTGAGCGGCGAAACTGATCTGACTGAAGATATTAATCAAGTGAGACTCGAAACCACAACTTGCGCCACGACTGGCCTTAACGCAAATTTTATTATATATTTCCAGATCATCCATCGTGATGTTAAACCAGAAAATGTTCTAGTTTCAAACAATGGTATAGTGAAACTGTGCGATCTAGGCTTCGCGAGAGCACTGGCAGCGCCCGGTGAGCCTTACACGGAGTATGTGGCTACACGGTGGTACAGGGCTCCAGAGCTGCTGGTCGCCGAACATAGGTAGGTACATTACTATAGTTAATTTATGTCTAATATTTTTAGTTATAAGTTTTAAGCGGTTTTCTTTTGTACTTTAGTTTTACAGATTTTTACGTTTATGTACAGTATTTCATTCAGATATTTATATTATGAATTTCAATATTGCATCTAAATAAATATATTTATTTACCTGCTACGTATGAAATCTGCTTGAGTATAAAATCCTCAGACGGAAAATGCTTTCCATATTTTTTTATTCCCTATAATAATTTAATATGAGCAAATAATAGAAGGCAGAGAAATTTACCCCTATATTTTCTCTTCTTGGCTAACATAATGCTAAAATCTAGTTACAGAAGTTATAAGAAATAATATCTTATAGGTACGGTCCAGAAGTAGACATATGGGCAATCGGATGCTTGTTCGCTGAGATGCTGACCGGCGATCCGCTGTTTCCCGGAGACTCCGATATCGATCAACTTGCGTTAATCATCAAGACTGTCGGTATGTCGGATGCGCTTTTTTTGTAATTTTCCTTTGTTTTAGCAGGGTAAATAAAGGAAGCCTATTGTTAAGATACTCTGCTTCCGATTTTATAACCTCTAATTCTTCTGAAATTTATTTTTTAATTAATCGACCATAATTTTTTTTCCAGGAAAGCTGGCACCGCGCCACCAGCAGGTAGTGTCGCGACTCTCCGGCAGCGCTGGCGGCGCGGCGCTGGCGACGGGCGCCCCCCGCGCGGCGCTCCCCGGCGCGGCGCACGCGCGCGACCTGCTCGCCGCGTGCTTGCGGACGGAGCCGCGGGCGAGACCCAGCGCGTCCACGCTTTTGAGGCACAAGTAAATGAATATTATAATGTTATTTGTATTTTTAACGTGTTATTTTCCACACTTTTTTTTTTTTTTTATGGGAGAGGACAAGGCAAACGAGCGTTCGGGTCACCTGATGGTAAGTGATCACCGCCGCCCACGACCCCATGCAACACCAGAGGAGCCACAGGTGCGTTGCCAGCCTTTAAGGTGGAGAGGAAGGGCACCGGGGCCCGGCATTACCTAATGCGAAACGCAGTGGCAAGGGCCACTACTTCACGCCGGTTTAAAATGCCGGGGGTGGTATTAAATCCGGTCGAGTCTGCCCATGCGTGTTGCCATTACTGGCGACGTGACTCTACCACACGTACTTTAGTCGCCTCTTACGACACCGACAGTACCAGGGTGATCTTATTCTAAGCCGGGACCACACGGCTGAAAATAAGAATAGACAAATATTTTAGATGCGAATGGCTTCGACTTTGACATTTTTTTTATATATATGTAGGATTTTTAAGACTATTAGTAGGAATTCCTTTTCTCGCGATTACTTCTCAATACTATATAGCTACAGTTATTTTAATGTCATGTCAGATGTAAATAAATACTTATTTTTTTAGTACTAATATATCTGTGTTCTGTCAGATATTTTGTCGCCGATGGGTTTGCGGAAAGTTTCAATGCAGAACTAAGAAAAAAATTAGGCAAAGAAATAACGGTGAGTGTTATAAAACACAACTCTGTAGCATTAATCTGTGACACTTAATTATTTTTATGATAGTTCATTAATAGATATCTTATAACTCGTTTTTGTACTTAAAATAATTACAATATTTTAACATTAATATTTTCAATGATAGGCAATCAACTTTAATATCTTAAAAATAAAGAAACAAAAATAAAAATGCGAGTAATATAGAAAATAATTTTATTTCTAATATACACACAGACACCCCCACAAACGACAGCACGCGTCGCCGGTAAGCCTCGACAGCAATGGACGTTGAATATTATTACTGTAAGTTTTCCTTTTGGATCTCAATAAGTAAATTTCAGTAAAATTCATTCTAAAGCTAAATATTTAACACTTTCATTTTTTATCTTCAAAATTCTTCTTCTTTTTCATCAAAATATAACTTTAAGTAGTCCTAATTACGCTCTATGAAAATATTATTAAAATATACTATTTTTTTGTTTAAATAATGAATGCAGTCTTATTCCGACTGATTGTTAAATGGAAAATTTATTACTTTTTAAATTTTTATGTAATAAGTACAAAAACATGTAATGTATATTTTCTAACATTTAGGATCAAAGCAGATCTCGTACGTGTAGTACTGCGGGGGAGTCTCTCATTGACTACAACTACACACCGTGTAAGTAATTAAATAAATGTCTATTAAATAAATCGAATCCACAACCGTCACATATGTTGCATATTTTGAGCTGCCTATAGTCCCTATACAATTAAACGATATACTTATAAAACTAATATAACAGATAAGATGTGGCGCTGCTGGCGCTTCAGCCGAAGCTGAACTTTGCATTTGTATATGTGTTCATAGTATATTGTAAGCCTAAAATAATTAACTTTAACTAATTATTAACTAATGTTATATATTTTAAGATTATATTGATAGGAGCGTAACATAATATTTATTTCTTAATATTTTATCTTTGTGGTCGATATATTGAAAATGAACGATAGTTCTCGTTTCACTTTACCCGATCATTAGGTTTCACATAAATGCAAAACTCACCTTAAGCCTCGTGAACTTTATTTTATTTTAGTTTACATTTACAATAACTAATATATGAACTTGTAGCGACTGAAGCTCAGATGGAGACGACAGGTGTCGATAAGAAAACGTCGCAGCCGCGTGAAATAGACGAGGTATTATTAAGAGTGTTTTTGGAACAATTTAATTTTTATTTATTACATTTATATCTAAATTTTTCATTATAGCGTATCTATTTAAATAAAAAGTGGTGCTTCTCAAGTCTGAAACAGTATCTTTGAACGAATTCAATAAAATATTTTGTAACAATATTGTTGCATATCGCCGACATAACTTTGTAATTTAAAAAATCTTATTTGAATAAAAGTTATACAAAATTTTAAGAGAAATTTGTTAAAATACTAAAATGACACATTTCACCAGATACTCTCAAGCACGAGCACAGGAGTACAGAGTACAATGGGTGATTCAATAGCGAGTGGAAACGCACCAGGAGGAGCACCGAAACCGTCACTGCCGCGGTCTCTGGCTAGAGCCATAGATGAGACGTTTCAAAACTTCCCCGTGCCCGTCAACTCTTATCCTCGTACGCCGTATATTAAGAAGTTAGTTAGTTTTTTGTTGTTTTTGTTTAAAATAAATTATATTTAATTAACTCCCTGAGGCGTGTCGTGGTCGTCGGTTGTAGGTTCGATCCCCACTCGAGGAATTGAAATATTTAAATGTATATTTTCTTTTCTTCGCTCTGGTGTTGCAAGGCGCGTTGTTGAATTCCACCACTCAACATGCAATACCTCCAAACATCAACGGAAAGTGGTGAGCGGAGTGTTCTAATACTAGGTTCCCTCTGCCTACCTTGCTGTGTGAACCTGATATGATGACAATAAACACACTTTTTAATTCGACCAACTTGACTTATGGTTATCTAAAAATACTTATCTTTTACAATATTCCTTTAGAGTTATACTCAATTCTGAAGTGACAATAATTTTATTTTGTTTATTCATTTTTGATTATTTTTTCTAACATTTTGTACAGGGTTAGTAACAAGATTGTAATGGAGGATGAACTGCTGCGCGGTCGAGCACCGGCTAAGAAGACCACTAAGAATTTTTCACTGCCGTACGTTCCTGGAGGTACATCATACAATTTTTCAAAGAAAGGATTTCTAATTATATATTTATATTATATTATATATATAATATAATTATAAATATTATTTTAATTTCAGCAAGTAATAGTCCTATAAAGAAAGCCAAGAAACCACCAATCTTGAACACTATGGTGAAGCCACATGACTATTGGAATAACAACGTAAGTTATCATAATAATGTGTTCCACCTTTTAATATTGACTAACCCTCGAGGAGTTATATCTTGAAATCGGCGTAAAGTGGAGAATGGGAGAACGTGAAGCTTAAAAATGTATATGTTATACAAATGTTTTAGATTTGAATAATAATTTATTTAAAACGTTTTTGTCTTCTTGAAACCATTCTATAATTATGATTTATTATTTCACAGATTACACCAAACTCGAGGACACCAACAAATCTACCCTACATGTGACTATACGGACACGGCTTGTGGAAAGCCAGCCATTATTAAATTTATCGTTTGCTCAATTTGTTTTATTATGTTTTATTATAGTGTTATTAAAGGAAAACCGTTTAACTATTTAAATTTATAACTATTTAAATTTAATCTCAAGTGTTGAGCTACTGTGACGGTTCGAGTTTTTATTGTGGAATTCATGTTTTTAGATTACAAAAACCCTATTTTCCGCTATAGGATAATAGAAAAAATTGTCAAATTATTTCTATTATTCTGTTGCGGAAATTATATATCATTATTTAACGATTTTTCTCGAAAACATAATATGATGATGACCTTGATAAAAGTATAGTTCTTAGTCTAGAATATTAAAATCTTAACTTAAATAACATTTAAAATTGTCAAATTAAATATTATACGTAGTTAAATATTTATATGTATGTATTTGTTAGTGATTTATAAAGAAAATTTAGAGAGTACTAAAATGAGCGAGTTTAGATGAATTTTATGCGAATAGTGGTTTTATATGTGACGTTTTTAAAATATTGTATCAACATTCTATAGTTTGATATTTGAATACACGCGGCATTAAATTATTTATACAGATATTTATTCTATTTTTATCCTACCCTCCAATTTACTTTCTTTTTTTCTTTATCTTGACTAAAAAAAGACTACATTTATTATACTTTAATATCGGAATCCACAATTTATTCTTTTATTACTAAAATTTCAAGGGTTGGTCTGGAAATGAAACAGAATATATAAATGTAACATACTTTATTAACCTAATTGGCAGTTAATGACTAAACAATGAACAAAATCAAAAATCATCAGCTCAAACAACGCATCGACGGCAGTAATAGTGCAATGCGGATTTCCGAACCAGATTCAACTTTGGTTTTTGCCTTTTAACCCTCTAGGGCTTTCTCAATAATACTGAACATAAAAACCAATAGTGTATCTCCTTATAAATAATGATTAAACTAGAGGAAAATGTCAGCTACTCCGATTTAGATTGAACTTTACAATGTAAACTACAACTAATTTATAAGCACCAAATTTATTAGCTTTAGGTTTTGTCAAAATAACTAAACTAACACTTCTGAGTATAATTGTTCAAAATTGATATACATGAAAAGCTAAATAATGAAAAAAAAACATATTCAAATTAACAAAACTTAAGAGATACGAAATTACAAATAAAAGAACAGTCATAAAAATAACATTTAAAAGTCAAATTTCAATTTAAAAAGATTACAACTTATATTAATAATAATAATACATTGACTGAATATTAAAATGGTCCCCATTTCTAAAAAAAAGGAATCTAAGATGGCGGCTAGATGACAAGAGATTGCGCGCGAAGACACGGCGTGGTGAGTAACTCTCCGCCACTCTCTGTGATTGTGACTTTTTTGTGATAATTGATGAGGTCAGCTGAAATAATATATTTTTTAATTATGTATCTGTTAGTTAAAGAGTATTCTAGATCTTAGATTAAAATTTTATCCAATACTTAACAAATATTGACAGGTTTAAGAGATATGCTTAATTTTGTAGCATTATTGTGCTTATAAGCGTAAAGGTCACAAATTCAAATTTAGTTAAAAAATACATTATACTTAAAAATAGAAGTTTTTCTTTTAGTTTTAAGTTTAACACAAATATAGTTAATTTTAAACAACTGGTATTCTTATAAGTTGTTAGTTTTGACTATTCTGCTCAATGTCGTGATGCATCGCCTGGTTTTATTTGTACATAAAAAATAAAAATTTTTGATGTTTCAAAATAGAAAAAGGATACGAATATTGCAGTCACATTTTGTACTCCTGCGCCCCGTCTGGTCTCAATTACTATTAATTAATATTTTTATTTTATTTTCTCTGATAATGAAACAAAACGACGAGTTGAGATTTGCCAATCAAAACGCAATGCACCAAGAATTCGGCAGAAAATGAGGAATGGAAGTGTAAAATAGGTGCCAAGAGTCTTAACACAAAATCCTTAGGCATCCTCTACCAAACCTTCTATGTGCCGAATGCAGAGTAACACAAAAAACAATTACCAAATACAATTTTTACAAAAAAATTTAATAAAACAAATCTCACCCAAACTCTCATGCCTAATCTGTCCAGCGCCCAGCAATCTGTAACCATCGCTGGCGTCAACCAGGTAGTGCTTGCAGCGTTCAGCGCGGTAGGAAATGGCGTAACCCCACACGCGCTCCGATATACGCACAAGGAAACTACCTTCCGATTTGTTTGTGAGGATCTGTTCCGCTTCTGGCCGTGTTATCAGACCTGGGGAAGGGTGGGAGGCAGTTATTAGAGCTTGTTAAGGCAAACTTCTATAAATATATAGTATAAGCAAGGAGTCTTTTTGCCTATTTATTATATAATATTAGCATAATGTTTGAAAATCTGTTATTTCACTTTGGATGAGTCTCAGATTTTTATAGGTAAAGTAAGCAATGTAGAGGTCAAATTACAAAGTAATTTCTTGCCTTTTGCTATCTTTGGAGATCACACAAACATATTTTACTTACCGTGAAACCAATCAACAGGTTTTTCATTCTCATCAAGACCTACTCCTCGTTTCAGCTCGTGATTTCTAAACCACTCCAATACTGCTTCTCGATTGGGAGGCTTGCCAGCTGTAAAGTAAATCAAATTTTAAATAAAAAAACTTTTGTACTAAGTTTACGAGAATGATAATAAAAGCTCGATAATACGGCCCCAGTTATTCTAATTTTATTACTACCAATTGCGATCAATTATATTATTATTAGTTAAATACTTTATAAAAATTGATCTTTGTTGATATGTACTCGTTCCTATGCATAAAGGTTTTTTTTAACTCTCGATTATCCGAATGCCTATCGAGAACAATTAGTCCGGTCAAGTCAAATCGATTGGAAACACAGTTCTCTATCACAGTAATCTAAATCAAAACAAGGGTGTATATTTTGAACTAATTATTTTCCCCCAGACTTAATATATTCCCTCAGAATGAATATAACATACTTGTTATGGTAAGTCAAAAACCTTAATAGCGTTCGGTGATATATTCGCTGATATTCAGAAAACCTAAAAGTTTAGGACGGCCACGACTCATCAACCGTACTGTACGTATAAAGGTATACCATACATACCGATAGCAGGTGGTGTCGCTGGTAGATGGGTGCTGCGACGGTGCGCCTCTCGGGCAGCTCGAGCTATCTCCCTCATTGCTGCTTCCGCTTCCTTGGCTTTACGTTCTGAAATTACAGTTAAATTGTTATAAATTACTATAAAAGAGATATATATATTTTAATTTCGTTACTTTTTGTAATAAAATGTTAGATTGTAACTTGAACGAAAATTGTTTTATAAACCTATAAATTGAATACCTTTGTTTTTAAAAAGATTTTGTGTTTGACAGAACATATTAGCCTCTCCTCTAATTCTATAGAATCCCCATAAAAACCAACACACTCACCCTGCTCCCTCCACACAGCATCTTCATCTTGAGCTTGTAACTGAGCATCTCGTAAGGTGCGCGCGCGTCTTGCCCTCAACCCTCTCAAGATGTCACCCGCTCTCGCAGCCGCAACGCGACGCTCCCACGCCGCCACTCTTAGGCTAACACCGTCACCGCTACGTGGAAGAGCTGAATCCTGGAAAAAATATAATCAAGATATTTAATGTTGAGAGGCGAAATTTAATCAAATCAGGTCTACACTGTATCACGCAATCAGCAGGGTAGGCAGAGGGAACCCACAACCAGTCTATTTTGCAGCACCTCAATTCAACTGTTGCTTTTAGAAATCTGTTACCTTTTTATATTGACAACTAAGCAAAGATAACTCACTTGTATAACATCCCTCTTCCCTTCAATAAAATTGAACTGCAAAGTATTTTTCTTTATATTCAAGTTGATATGATCATCACAATAGTCTTTATCATTTTCATTGTCACTCTTCTCCTTAACTTCCGGTTCCAAGGCCTCCATACGTTGTCTCAACTCGTCAACTGAGCAATACAAGTCCAATGTATCTTCTAACGACTCTACATTTTTTGGTGATAAATCAAACTTCTGCAAAAGAAAAACCATTAAATTATTATATGAATAATCTGTGGTCATTACAAGTTATGTGACTTGGGATTTTACGGACTAAACATTGAGAGCTAAGAGACTCACTCCGTTTTGCGAGTCTTGTACGTTTAACGAGAAGCCGAAATAATTTAAAAAAATATTAAAAGGTTAAAAAAAGGATTTGCTTAATGTTTGCTTTAATCATAATAAAATGTAAAGAAACCAAATCAAAGAGTTTGCTTTTAAGTGACTACAATACTATATTTAGATGCTAACGAGTGAATACTAACGATAGTTTAACCTCGAGTTAGTTTATCTCTTGTTTCATGACAAACGATAAGCTCAGTTATAAAAATCTATGTTCATTATTCACACTGATTTTTCCAGTTTCACGCTGTATCCCGCACACAGTAAGGTAGGCAGAGAGAACCTCGGTGTTAAGACACTCCGTTCCCCCACATTCTGCCGAATTCTGGAGGCATTGCGTGTTCAGAACTCACCGCCGCGGTTTGCCTATTACTAGACACAACTAGACACCAGAGCGAAGAAAAGTGAAATATAAACGTAAATAAATATTTCACTTCCTCGAGTGCGAATCGAACCCACAACCGTCGGGTTACAGTCACACCCACTGCGCCACGACGGCCAATGTCACCGTTATTACACCTTTAAAATCTGAGTACTGATTGAATAATAATAATCAATATGTTACAAATTAAGGTAGTAGATATATCAATAATTTCAACATAGTTTTTGAAAATATCTAACAGAGAAATAACAGTAAAATATACATCTACCAGATTCTCTATCTGCAAAAAACTACGAAAGGTTTATACTTTGAGTACCATATATGTATAATACAACTACCTAATATTCTAATTTATATTACTTCTAATAAACATGAATAAAATACCGATTTTTAACTCAATATCTCAAATCCTTATCTTTATACCTAGAGCTTATTTCTCTAACAAACTTTTTTATTTGGCGTAATATATGCAATTAAATACATAAACCAAATTTCATGGTAATTATAATTATGTCGATTAGGTACGGTTTTGATTAATGAAGAATTCAAAATGGCTTCACTAGGCTGCGTCACAATTTATTTGCACACGCGGCCGCTTGTCTATTACATATATATTATCTATAGGATCTATAAAAAAAAAGATTCGACAGTGCGCTGTGCGATAGCAAACGTCAATGTCGAGTGTGTTGTCAAACATTGTGGCAGCTTGCAGGCTTGAGTACTTCGATATTGTAATTTAAAGTTATAGAATAAATATTTACAAAGTAATAAATTGAAACCGTTTATTTTAAGATTTTAGGTTTATGTTATGTATGTTAGAAAGCAATGTAGTTAGTAACATATATAGATTTCTAAAGAGTCTTCACGATATAGCGTTCGTTGAATAGTGAAATCTTAGACGATATGTTTGGAATTTCTAACGGGTTTACCCGGAACGAGGCGTGGCAGGAGCCTCTGCGATATAATGAAATAATATTTCAATTACCGAATGGTTTTAATGTAGGAAATACGATCGTTATAAAGGGACAACTAAATCTGAATAACCAAAGGTATGTTTACTATAATTTTATGTGCAAAGATCGAAATATAATCTTGAACTTAACGACATAAAAAATCCCTATAATATATAACCTATCATTACATTTAAAACATTTTTAGATTAAAAATAGGCCTGAAAATAGGAACAGGTAATGCAGACAAAAATGTGCTGTTTTATATAATTTTTGACTTTGCTGGAGATGAAATAACAATTGTCAAGAATGAAAATGGCATCTTAGAGGAAGACCAAAAAGTAACAGAACTCTCAGAACTATGTCCAGGTGTGTATAAATAATATTGAAATTTACATTTCATTAGTTTTGTTAAAGTTAAATGTAAATATTTTTTTTACATTTTAATATATAATAAATGAGGTTCACATTTTATGCTGCATACAGGCATATAGAGGGCCTAATGTCAAGAGCTTATTCTCTGCTTTCAGACCTAATTCAAGACATTTAATGAGTTGTAGAGCTCAAACAAACCCTGAGTGGGAAATGTATTTAGAACCATTGCTTTTACAGTAAATCCTGTGGTACTGCATATGCAATGCTGATAATGCCTTCTTTTGTAGATTTTATCTTATCTTATTTTTTTTGTTAATAGTCAGTTTCGAACATGACTATGCCTGAGTCTATTAGTATGGAAATTTAACTATTGAGGACATTGTGGTGCAGTGTGTAAACATCTGACCCCAAATAAGCTGGATGTGGGTTCAACTCCCACTTGGGGGATAAATTATTTTTTTACCCTGATAACACAGCATTCACAGCATTGAGTTCTAAAACTCAAAACCAATATCTCGAAATTGTAAAGAATACAGAGAAGGGAGTGTCTTAACCTACTGTGCTTTATAAATATATACAAGATACTAAACTATATGAAACTAAAAAGAATTATATTTTCAGATTCTGATTTCATATTTCATATAACATTTAAAGAGAACAGTCAAAATGAATTACTTTTGTCAACAATGCTTGGAGCCTATGCATTTGATGATATAAATCTACAGTCTTCAACAGAAATTCTTAATAACCAAGAAAACATATTTATAACTGTACAAGAGGATACATTGAAAATACAAGAATTACAGTTTATATGGTGATTATTTTACTTTAACTACACTACTTTAATTTAACTACATATAAGTTAATAAATATTTAGTTAATATAGTTTACAAGACAACTAAAATAAAGTGCTCTTAATAAAATTAAATAAAATTTACATAATCTATAGCATATAGCAAGTGTTTATTATATTAAAGGCAGAGTGGTGCTTTATTCTATTGTCATGTAAACCTCTTTTGGCATGTTTATAACAGTTTTTTTTTTTTTTTTAAATTTTAATAGGACTGTTAAATAGGTCTTAATATTTTTAAAGTGTTATTCCACACTTATAAAAACATTTGAACACATATAAAAACCCCACTGTTTTTATGTTTCCTAAAAAAAGAATTAAACCATTCTTACTGTAGATATATATTTTTATTGATTATTTATGCATTTTGCTGTTTTTGTTTTCTTTGAAAGTGCATATTTATTTTAATTATTTATTTTCCTTTAAGCATGTCAGTATTAATAAATTAAGAAATACATACAAAATAATAAAACATATTACATATATGTATATGCATGCATGCATATTTTGTTGTAGCTCTGTGTTTTGTATTGTTAATAGTAAGTATATTATGTAGATGTTGTAAGATGTCCCACCATTGTCAAAAAATTTTTAATAAAATTTTATTGTTTGAATTATTTTTTATTAAGATTTAAAAAATCCCTACACTGGTTTTTTTATATTGTAACAGTAAACAGTAAAAAGTCTTTTTACTGTAATAATAATCTATCTAATCTATAATCCGAAAGGGTTATTACTTTGCTATATAGAAGACAGTTATAACGAGGTTATAAAGGTTATATATTATAAAAATTAAAATAAAAATATTTAAAAAAAAATCACAAATTGCCAAATATCTGCTGAACTCCTGAAAATCGCTTTAACACTGTGCTTCGTACAATAAAATATAAATGGATTTTGATCCTTTTTATTGTAAGTCAGCATATCGGTAATTTATCACATATTGATTTACATTTTTACACTTTATAAATTGTTTCTTAAAATTATATTACTGTCAGCATAACTTGACTTTTCATTTTAAATAAAATTCTATCTTGTCGTATCAACACATCTTACTAGTTCTAGTAATTAAGTGGTTTTTTAAAAAAAAAAAAGATCCATAGAGAGCCATCCAAACATTACAGTTGTGCTCACCCAAAAATAATCTTGTGCAAGCCCCAGAGATATGACTAACAAATTAACCCTGGAAATTGTAAAAAGACTTACACGAACATCCTGTCCAAAGCTAAAATCCAGACACCCCCATCTCCAAAACAAATTTTTGCTTATGCCTTGTTTACACTAAATCCTTTGCATACTCTAAAAAAAAACGTCATATTCTTTTTACAACTTACCTGTTCTAAGCTATCAAGAGGCTTGTAATCGATCAAATGAGTCAATTCCTTCTCAACTGATTTGCGAAGTTGATGGGCCTCCTCACGAGCCTGAGCTAAGGCACGTTGACGAGCTTCTTCAGCGAGGATGTTCTCAATGGACTGGTCATCTGGATGCTCTCCCATGACCCACACCTTGAAATAATGATTTCGATATTAATTCGTTCTGATGTCTAACAACTGAATATAAGAAGTTACTGTCGATTTGTAAATTACATTTTAAAACTTTATTTTCGTTCGCACCGCCTGTCACCGCATGCAATGAAACAAACAAGCCTACGACCAACACTGATTTATTTTCTGTGACACGAACTAACTGTATGATGAACAATTTAATGAAAAAAGAAAATATGTAGGTATTTGATTTTTGGAGATTTGTTCCAGTTCTTCCTACTTTTAATATCAAATAAGTTGTCATTTATTCAGTTTGTTTTGCCTTATCACAAAACGCTTCAATTCCTTAAGGAATCATTGAGAACTACGTATTTGTAAAGCGCGTTTTCAATTAAGTGGGAAGTATGATGTGAATATGTGTTCAAATCCGATTCAGATTTATGTTTATAATAACTATACCAGATATTTTATCGATTTGCGACCCAGCCATTCCTCAATATGATGAATCGTCACGTTTTTAAAACTAAAAAAAAAATATATAGTCGCAAAATGTTAAAAAAATGTATAATAAATAGCAAATAACTTTTAGCTTAGTGGCCAGAGTGTTTACACAGTTGCGAACAAGCGCAGGTTCAAATCGAGCTGCGTTCAAAAATTTTACATTTTCTAAAAAGATTACAAAAGATACATTTATTTATAATTTAGAAAAAAGTGCGTATCAAATCAAACGTTAGAGCAAAAATACGTTTACAGTATCGTATTTACGCAGGTGACTAGAGTACTAGTTAGTTCAAGGTTATTTAATATCCAGCCCAATAGGGCTGGATATTAAATAACCTTGAATTTTCATTACCGATCACCACATTGAATACACACGAATATATTATTATAGTGTTATTTAAATTTATAAGTATATTCAATTTTTTTATTTGAAAAACTTAAAAACAGGAGCTGATAATCTAAGTTAGCCAATTGCGTGTGGAGTATAATAAAAATAGACATGAAAGTACGTTTTCAAAAGCAAAAACATATATAGATATAGATATTTAATTAAATACATCTTGGTATCCTCTAATGGATTTTATATATCAGTCAATTGAAAAAATTGTTTCATACAATTTGATTCAAGGTTAAAAGCTTAAAAAGCAGACATCGTTGCTCTAGTGTTGCAGGATGATGTAATATATTAACTAATGACCTCTTCACATAAATACCTTTACATTTTTTCGCAATATAACTAACAATTTATATATATCATTGTACTATGACAGTAATACTAGTATTTTTTTTTGAGATTACAGCTTGAAATTTAGATAATTTTCATTTGAAGACTCCTGATATGATTTGATTTATAAACTGCAATAGTTATAAAAAATGTAAAAAATTAATATAAATTATTATAATTATAATTTAATATAATATACATTTAAAATTTAAATTGTAAAGAAAAAGGGAAGAATCTAACTCTGGAGAAAATTAGCAATATAATTAACTACAGACTTACACATAATACATTGCCATTTTTGTTTAGACAAAATAATCTTACTGTAATAAGTAAGAGTGATTTATGCAAGCAATCAATATATACATTTTTGCTTCGTACCCACGGTTCACCGTCTTCTCCTTCAAGAAACTGCACCTGCTTCTTGTCATTTGTTGGAAACTTTGTACGGCCATCTTCCTCCTTGCCGACTTTCTGATCCCAAGCCTGCCACCGACGCACCTGAAAATATAATGTTTTTGTTTAATAATAAAAATGTATGATTTATATATCCATAATAAACCTATGTCAAGTAACAATTATTATGCAGTACATTTCTTACATTAGTTACTTGCTATTTTATCAGGATTCTATTATATTACGATGGCGATAGCAGAAAATATATGTTTACCGCCGATAATAATACACGTTGAGTCTTGCCGCACCTTAAAATTCCAGTCACAAAGGAAGGTGTTGGTCACAAGGAGTGCGCCAGCGCTTGAATCATTATTATATTCAAGCAATCTTTTACAAGGAGAATCAGAATATTAACTAATATTTATTTAAAGGTATATTCTTGTTTTTCTTTATACGGAATATGTAAATCGAAGCGACTCGTGAATTCTCGTCGAGTTTAATTTACAACTGTAAATTAAAAATTAAGAAATATAAAAAAAAAATAGTTTTACAAAATACTGACTCATTTCATAACATTCGTAGAAATGATAAAGGTGATAACAGTCTTACGTGTTACTTATATAAGCATTTATCAATGAGTGAAATAACTGTTTTGGTAGCGCTCTGGGGAGCTCTCTGGGAGGAGGATGTCTACTAGTAGACATCCAAAAGACCCTACACATAATCAATTGAAGGATAAACATATGTATGTCAGAAACCTAACAGTTTCTACGGTCGCTACCTAAATTATCGAAAGGGACAAATCTATGCATATTTTATTGCTGTTTTGAGCTACTAACAAGGGTAGTTTTGAAATACATATTTTAAAAACAAATAAATCAATCGACACTCTACGTAGGGACCGTCGTTTTGCCTGTCGCTCTTTTTCCTTATCTCTTCTCCTAAAAACAATGTAAGAAACGTTGTTAAGATTGAACTTCATAAAATTTAAAAACAATAACTTATGTGTTCAGTAGGCATATAAAATCATCAAAAAAAAATTACGGCCTACACCAAGAAAAAAAAAGAACACCATGTAGATATCTAATAAATGCTCATTTTATGTCAAAAATAACTGTAAGGGTGACAGATTAGGTAAGCGATAGCCACAAAAGTGAGTGGTCAATGTAGTCTGTAGATAATCGTGTCTAATAAAAACCTTGAAGCCTTGAATAGATTAAGTTATAAGTATATAATATACTAGCCGAGCTGGGCGGCTTCGCCCGCTTGAACTATACAACTATACGATTTACTACATATTTTTATGAAATTATTTTTAGTTCGGGAGTGAAAGTGGGGAAAGGAAGTGTTTTAATCCGACCGGAGTGTCTTACCACTATGTTTCCAATCTGTACCTATCCTGCTGTGTGCGGTATATAGCGTGAAGCTAAAAAAAACAAATGGCGAATGAAATGGTAAATAGAATATGTATAGTACCTGTTCTTCACGCATTTTGCAGAAGAGCGTTTGTTTCTGTGTCTCGTCGAGCTCAGCGAGGATCTCCGGGTCGACCCACATGTCTCTCAATATCTGCTGTAGCATTGTGGCGGTCCTGTCAATATGAATTATAATATATAAGTATTCTTCATTTTAAATTATCAAGGATATTTTATTTATTTAGGATTAAGGTTCATTTTATAAGGTAAATGGGTGACATTGTGATAAATCTCTCTTCTGTTTTTTTACTTGTTTCATCATCGTGATTTAATGGTAGAAAGGCAGAACGAACCTGGGAACCTAGATTTAACCCTTGTTCCTGTAAGACATTGCGCGTTGCGCGTTAAGTGGCAGCTGGCTTTATTACCAGAGCAAAGAATTGAAAATATTAAATATTCCATTTCCCCCGAGCGGGAATCGGTCCACAATCGTCACCAGCTTACCAGTCAAAATATGAAGAGCAGAGTGTCCTAACTCTAGGTTTTCTCTTGCCAGGTACACATAAATAAAGCTAAAAAACAATATACATATTAAAAAAGAAATTAAAACGTATGTGAAAAATTATCTAATCCCACTGCTCACAGCTGACTGCCAGCGTAATATTAACCCACTGACCCCAGCGTCAGCACGTTTGTACATTATTACAATATTTTAATGACCGCTGTAATTACAAAAACACTAACTTAATTTGTACTGTCTTAAACTTTTTCGAATGGCACAATAACATTGTAATATTTCTAAGCGTGTAAAGTTTTTCCTGTGTTGCGTATTCCAATTATTATTATATAAATATTTTTACACACATTTTACACAATATGTTAATTGTTTTTTTTTTTAAGATTAGGTAATTTTATTTTATCTGAGAATTGTAATTTTTTTTTAAATTTCATAGTTGTAATTAATTACATTACAAATTATAAAATTAAAAAAGAAAACAATTAATTTAGGTGTTATTATTGTAAGGTGTAATGCAATAAACAGAGCACATGCAAAAAGAGCCATGAGAAGTTTCGTGTGTTTGTCTGTCTGTGACACCGTAACTCCTGAATTAATCAACCGACTTGAGTGCGGTTTTTTGCTAAATGCGGTGATTCTTAACAATGTTTTATGTAAATCTGATTAAGAGTTACGAACACAAGAGATAGAGGTAGAAGTTGTAGAGTAGAGTGATATTATATTTTTTTACCGGGGATTTTTTTTTATATTTCATGTTTTTAATTCAGAGAAATTGAAGCAAAAATGTCAGATAGAGCAAAATATAATAAAAAAATAAGAAGTACATTTTTTACATTATTCATGTTTGAATCTTAGACAAATTTGACAATAAGATTAGATATCTGGTTACTATCTGATTTGGAAATACCATATGAAATATTTAAGAAAAACAAAATAAAATATATGACAGATTGAAAAACTTAACTTTAATTTTTTTGATTGCGTGCATTTTATAGCAAAAACATCATGCATTAAGGTATATTACAATCGAATAGAATAATATAAATATTCTATAATATATCTGTACTGTGTGCGACTGTAAGCGCTCCAGGTTGTAGGTTCGATTCTTGCTCAATAAGATTAAATATTTACTATTTTCATTTCCTCGCTCCGGTAACGATGCAAATCGTGGCTTTGAGTTCTGCCACTCAACATGCAATGTCAGAGTTCGGCGAAAAGTGGGGGACAGATGTGACCTAGGTTCCCAGTTTCCCATAACTCTTTCTTTCCCTTACACCATATTCTAAAAGTTATGTAAATTAAAAAAAAATTAAGCGTTGCGTGAATAGTTCAGTTGGGAGCAGACATTCAGCTTAAGGTTAAATCCATTTTAAAACTTTTTGTTAAAGTATATTTAAATTTGCAGGTTTATTTTTTTAACTAATCAAAATACATATAAATATACTTCAGGGACTTCTGAGTCATAATTCATAAATCATAGTTTTTATATCACCCACTCAAAGTTATCTTGATAAGCTTACAAATTTAAAAACAGTTTTTTGGTGTATAATATTGTTTAAATTTTGTTCAAATAAAGTTAATCCAGTAACGAGGGCAACGCAGCGTTGAATTACGCCACTCAACACGCCTTTGGGTTCCCCTTGTCTGCGCGTGAGGCTAAAAAAAGAATAGTTTTCGAAATAATCGTAATCCATAACTATTGAATAAATATATTTGTATTATTTAATATAAAAAAACCACTTATTAGTAATAAGTGATAATTAATTAATTAAATAATTAATGAAATCCAAGTAAAGATGATTTTCGTATTTGTTTTTATATAAATAAAAGCTATCTAAAGCACTGTTAGCTGGGCGACGTCACGAATCATAAGTAATATACGTCCGTTTATTTTCCCAGAAAGCGCGAACAATGGGCTGAATCTTGAATGTAAATGAGGGCAGGCCAAAATGCGTAACCGAGACTTTTCCGAGAAAACGATCCAAAATATATATATGTGTATAGATAGCATATAAGCAAGCAGATGTAGCCTGGGAACCTAATTAAACCTATTAAGAGACTGTCACTTTCCACCGAATTTTTGAGACATGTGTGATGAACCACGCGTTGCCAGTCCGAGTTGAAATCGAACTCAAAACCGTCGCATTTACAGTCGCACGCTTGTTCCCCTGCGCCACGACGACCTCAAATTAAATTATTGCAAATATTATGTTATATTTGTTAGGCTTATCTATTTGGACTGTGCCCACCCCAGTATAGACTAGTGTCCGCCCCAGAAATTTTACTAATAAAAACAATTACACAAACAAATCTGTACAAAACTAATCCAGACCCTCCTGGAAAATATCCCTAGATATGCCCATGCTCGAGATCAACCTTGACATTTAAAGCGACAAAAAATAAATAATAATTTAAATAAGCTATTCTGTAATTACGCTCTGATAAAGTAAATTACATTTTGCATGCCTCGCAAATAATTTACAAATGAAACTTGGAAACGAATACCCTCGTAAATTGCTTCAATTTTAGATCCATATCCATCCATATCCAAGATAATTGAGTTAAGAAGTTTTGGCGTGAAAGCGTAACAAACAAACAAACTTACATTGACATTTATAATATTAATATTGTGATGATTATATAAATTAGA
This sequence comes from Heliconius aoede, assembly GCA_037355905.1. Classification (NCBI taxonomy): domain Eukaryota; kingdom Metazoa; phylum Arthropoda; class Insecta; order Lepidoptera; family Nymphalidae; genus Heliconius; species Heliconius aoede. The sequence goes on along the minus strand of JBAIZZ010000073.1, from coordinate 33,720 downwards.
TGTTGATAAAAAAAAATAACGTTAAAAGTTAAAATATGTAATAGGCATGTTGTATTACACTTTCCGTTTAAGCTTGTTTAAAAACTGTTGCTTCCTTTATCTTCACGCATAGTACGGTACACAGAGGGAACTTGGGAACTAGTGATATAGCACTTCGTCCTCTATAAAACACTTCCGAATATTTATTAACGTTTTCACGCCTGTGACAGTAATCTCAGTAACCGATTTAAACGCAGTTTTCACAAGTTTTTTTTATTCGGTTTATTTAAATCGGTTCAAAAATAAAAACATACACCACTGTATTTTTATCAACTACGAAATAGTTGATTTACTGAATTGGCTGAAATTTTAAATTATAATGTTATTAGAAAACGAGAGTAATTCAGATGAGTAACGAAATAATTTTATTGTAAAATATAAGACTTGTCCGCCGTCATAGACAAGAGCAGTGCAGGGCTCCGTCATCCACAGCAATGTCGCAGGAATTTATTATTATAGAACACTAATCATACAATGAGACATAAATTGTAAGACACAATTGTGGCACAGTGAGAGGCTGTAACGTGACGATGGTGGGTTCGAATTCCCACGAGGGTGTGAATTAATATTTATCAATATTTTCATTATTTCACTCTGGTACCGAAGCGAAAGCGCATTTATGTTGGCGTTCGCCATTCAACACGCAATGCCTTGAAAAATCAGGAATGTAGTGTCTTAACACAATATTTCCTATATCTAACCTGTTATATACGGGGTATAGCGTCAAGCTGAAAAAAAAAAGAAAAATATATAATCGTAATTATTAAAAACATTTATATTTTACAATTAGCAACTTTACCAATCTGCTTGTAAACATTTTACGGGTAATCTAAAAATCTACAATTATAAAATATGCAAATATAATATATAAAACACTTTATATATTATAATATATAAAACAACTTTAATCCTCGCAATCGTTGCCATAACGGAGCGACTCTACATTACAACGAACTCACAAATGAGCCAACATATTTAAAATATATCTTAAGTATAATAGTAGTAAATGTATAGTAATATAATATATTATAGCTTCGCATCAGATGTGGTGTCGACACTAAGCCGGCTTAAAAGTGAAGGTGACTGCGAAATGCCAGTCGTTAGAATGAACCGGTCGGGTCTCTTGTCTTGTCTCACTTACGCACTTTAGTTACTTTATTATTACATATATATATGTTATATATAATATTGAGGCCGTCGTGGCGCAGTGGCACAAAGGTGTGACTGTAACGCGACGGTTGTGGATTCGATACGGTATACAGCGTGAAGCTAAACATTAAATAAATCCATCAATGAATATAGTGTTTAAATATTGCGCACTTCCATACAGCAATTTCAAACCAAATCTATAACAACGACAGTAAGCTATCAAAGCTGTCATTTGTTAGGCAATGGAAAAAGTCTTAAAACGACCTTAAGACTGACGTAACGTGAGTGATAGTTGATGTTACTAATTACTGATGAACCACCCACGCGACAGGCACACGAGATCCCACGCCATCACCATTGCACAAGACAAGTGAGATTTAGAATGGGATTTTAAAATTATATATTTAATAATCCGCTTGATACTTTGAAAATTAACAATTTAATTTTTTTTCCCGCTTCACGCTGCGTAAACCCGCAGGGTTGTAAGTGAGAGCCTAGTGTTAACACTTCGCTCCTCACTTTCCGCCGGGTCCGGGAAGCATTGCGTGTTGAGTGGCTGAACGCAAAACCGCGCTTTGCCTCGACACCAAATCAAAAATATGAAAATACTTCATTTCCTTTGTCTTTTCCAGTGAGAATCGAACCCCTAACCTGTCGCGTTCACCCACGATCTACCACTCAAGTGATTTGTGAAATCACATGCAATCACTATTGCACAAGACAAGTGGGATTTAGAACTGGGTTTTAAAATTATATGTTAAATAGTCTTGATTGAAGGCTTTAGAAACAAACTTTAAATAATCTATTCCGCATTTTCAGTGTAAGCAGAGGAAGATTCTAGTGTTTAGACACTCCACTCCTCACTTTCCATCGCATCTCGGACGTATTACGTGTTGAGTGGCAGAACTTAACGCTAAAACAGCAAAAGCTATTATAGTATAACATAAAATAAATAAATAAATCAGCTTCACGCTGTATCCCGCACATAGCAGGGTAGGCAGAGGGAACCTAGTGCTAAGACACTCCGTTCCCCACTATTAAATAATATAGGAATAGTATAAAATAATATAGGAAATTAAAATGATTACTTGAATAAAGTCAAGATGTTTTATTTGCAACACATGGCAAGCGTATGGGATAGTTCCCATAACGCGGGCTCTTCACGCTCTGATTTACCTCATAGTATGTCGTTTTGTTCATATTTGCATAACACTAAACAATACCGTACGGTCAACAATTTAAATTGCCTCTTTCTTGGTTTTGAATTTGAACATTTTTTTTGTAACGCACGGTGACTTCTATGGGGAGAACCATAGGAAAGAGCATGGGACCACACGGGAAGCACTAGCTTTCAAATGCAATGGAATCATGAAACTCGGTTCAGCCAGTCAAAAGTTTTTTATATCGCTTACAAATATTAGATAGGAACATAGTATAGTTATTTTAATTTTAAAACCAAAATGAATTCGCATGTAAAAACATTGTCACGTTTAGATAATTGGTTAATTAAAATCAACAGACAGACATTGCGTGATTGATCTCACGGGCGAGTCGTCGCGATGTCGTATTTTAATATCTATCTCCGTTTTCAACTATAAATACATTCTAGTATATGAAAAATATATAAATATAAATAATGATATGAAAAAAATATATAATTTGGCACTAAATTCTCTATTCTTAAGGAACATTAAACATAAAGATATATAGTTAAATTAATTATAAACTTTGAATATACTATTGATAAAAGAAAATAAAATAAAACAAAATATTTTTTCTCTTTCCTATGATACGTGGTATAGCAGTTGAAAGATATAAATAATAATATGTACATAAACATATTAATAAATTTTATTTATTAAATTGCGTTGATCAATAAAAGGCATTTCCTTTTCACATCCATTGTATCATACTAATATTATAACACTATAATGTAAGTTTGTTTGTTACGCGTTCACGCCAAAACTACTCAACCGATTATCATGAAACTTTGTACACATATTCTTAGAGGTATTAGAAAGGATAATGATTTTATATAAAAAATATTACCATTTAGCTATTACATAAAAATCAGTTTAAGCGAACGAACCCGCGTTTGAGTCTAGTTAGAAAACTTTAATTGAAAAAAAAAAAAACTTATACGAATACCGATTATTAATAGTTAATATTAAAATATAATATAATTACATTAGAACAATAGCACGCTATAGTTATTGTGCAGCTTATTAAAATTCTTATGAGTGAAGAAAGCGCTCGGCGTGTGGGCGTGACCGGTCAGGGAGTCAAGGGCATGTGAGCCTCGACTCTCGATGTAAGCTTCATTTGTGCTGTATGATGTTTTAGAAATAAGTAAATTGTTTTAAAGCTTACAGTAACGCTAAATATTACTATTTTAAACAATTGTTTATATATTATAAGTTAATTATAAACAATGTTTTAAATAATAATAAAAAATAATTCACTTAAAAAAGAAATTACATTTGAAACTTTAGCCCAACTCTCGTTTCAATCAGTTCGGTTAAAGAACAAAAGAAAAATGGAGTATGTATATCTTAGATAAGTTGGTAATAGAGGAACGTAAATATTGTACATAGTTAGACATTTATACAGATGTATTTTCAGTTTCATTTTATATACATATATTAGTATGTTAGACATTAGCATCAAAGGGAGAAATTTCTCTCCGCTTTCGGAGTGGAGTGGCTCATCAGGACCAGGTTATAAAAAAAATTATGGCTTCTAGTGAAAATCAAACCCACAACCACGACGTTTAGATAGAATTATGGAGTTTAACCAATGTCTCACGTCAGTAAATGGCCCCAATATATATATATATATATATATATATATATATATATGCCTTATTGTAATTTTAATACACAAAATTACAATAC